>JAXCMG010000112.1:429996-468844 GCA_034642415.1 Podarcis siculus
AATAATAATAATAATAATAATAATAATAATAATAATAATAATAATAAATTTTATTTATATCCCGCCCTCCCCAGCCAAAACCGGGCTCAGGGCGGCTAACAACAATAAAATCGTGCAACATTCTAAAAACATTTCATTATAAAAATTAATTAAAATCAAATTGATGGCAGCCATTAAGCTTAAGTTCTGTGAAGATTGCCAAAGATGATGATGATGATAAATTATTATTATTATTATTATTATTATTATTATTATTATTATTATTACCACCACCACACCCATCTGGCTGGGTTTCCCTAGCCACTCTGGGCGGCTCCCAACATAATATTAAAAACACAATTAAAACATCAAACATTAAAAAGTTCCCTAAAGATAGCAAGAAGCAGAAAACAAAGTTCACTTTTAAAGAAGTTCATTGCAAAGTGATGCCTTTTTGTGTGTAAATAGATTGGTACAAACTAGTCCTTTTGTGTTTCCTTTTTTAAGCCTGAAAATATTTTATTTTTTATATTCTCCAAGTTGGGGGTGCACAAGTTCCATGGACTTAGCCTCTCCCTCTCATCCCCACCATGACTGAAGCCGGCAAAATCCATTAAAAGGCTGCATGAGAACATAGCCTTGGAGCAAAATGCAGAAAGGCATGGCAAACATTTTGTTTTAATTAGGAGAGAACTGAAGGCAAAGTATAATATATACGGTAAAGGGGGGGCTTTGTTAATACAGCTGCGGTTATTGAGAAATCAATGTTTGAACAGAAGTTGCGTTTATTCAGATGCATATATTTCAACAACAGTAATAACAGACTTTCATTTAAATACTCTCCACATTACTTAGGTAAACAGGCTGTGCAGCTGGTCTCTTATTTGTGCTGCATGGGATTAAATTTCAGTAAATCCCGCAAACAGCATTAGGCCCTCGAAGCTTTACAATCATACTAATAGCAAAATGATTATCTTCTGAGTTGCTGGGGTTCACGTCTCTTCCTTCCCTCCCATCAACATATTAAATGTGTTTTATTGTGAACACGGTAAATATAATGAACAGCTGGATCAAACATACCCGCCACCGACTTCCTAGATGTTTTTTTTCCCCAGTGTTTTGTGTGTGGCGCGTCCCAGATAAATGCTGCATGCATTTGTGTGTGTGGTGTGTTGGTGCTCCTCTGGTAATCTCACTTCCCTGTGTGTGTGTCACTGATGTTTTGTGAAATGGGATGGGCAGTGACCATCTGTTACCTGGGCTCAGCATCAGAAAGAAATACTGTGGATGGACAGACTTGAGTCCTGTCCTTTTCCCTTTTCTTTCTTTTCTTTACAGATAATTCGGTAACAATGCCCTAGAGATGTGGACCAATGTACTGGTGACAGACTGACAAGACCTCAAAGATACTGAAAAAAAGAAAGAGCTTGAGGGGAACCACTCCCCCTGAAAAATTAGAGTGTCTAGAGCAGTGGTTCCCAACCTTTTTTTGGCCATGCCCCACCTAAGCATCTCTAGAATCCTGATGTCCACACCACCAGCCTGTGACATATAATTCTTATTATTCAAAAAGTGAAATCTTCATGTGAAGCAAGCCTAAAAGGCCATTGTTGTTGTTGTTGTTTAGTCATTTAGTCATGTCCAGCTGTTTGTGACGCCATGGACCAGAGCACGCCAGGCACTCCTGTCTTCCACTTCCAGAAGTGCCTGGCGTGCTCTGGTCCATGGGGTCAAGAAAGGCCATTAACTTGATCTAATTATTCATTATTAACGATGTCAATCAACATTTGATGATCTCCTTCTACCGGTCAACAGTAGAAAGTGTCCTTTCATACTGCATCACGGTGTGGTACACTGGTTTGACATCAACTGATAGGAAGTGCCTACAGAGGGTGGTGAATACAGCACAAGATATTATGGGCTGTCCCGTGAATCTGCTGGATGAAATAGTGGAAGTACATTGCCTCAGGCAAGTGAGGAAAATTCTCAGGTATGATTCACACCCTGGCCGGCACTTTCTTGATCTCCTGCCCTCAGGCAGAAGATATAGAAGCATGATTAGTCGCGCCAACAGGGTAAAGAACAGCTTCTATCCGTGGGCTGTTAGGCTGCTGAATGAAAAGATAACAACAGGGCAACTGACTTTCGGTTTTGGTGGGTGTGCGTCAGTAAACAAGGGGAATTAAGACTAAGAGAGCTGAGTGGGGAGTGCTCGTGTAATCTCACTGTATACAAGTTGTACAAGTGACAATAAAGTATTTCAAATCTAACTCATTCTCAAGTTGCCCCCCTTGAAAATCAAATTGCCCCCCCTGTGGGACATGTGCCCCACATTGGGAACCACGGGTCTAGAGTAAAGGAACTTCTTCCTAATTGCAGGAATAACATGTCAAACATACTGGTAAGGGGGTGGTTCTAAGAAAGGAAGACAGTCAGAACCAATATTTCCTCTCAAGGGTTTATCAGGCAAGGCAGGCTCCCCATGTGGGGATGAGTTAAAACATGGTGTCTTCCTTCAACTGGAATGTGGACGCCCAGGAAGGCCACAGATTGCGGGGCGCTGGTGAGAGGATTTGTAGGATGAAAGATAGAACACCTACAAACACCCCTTGCCCATCTCAAATGGAAGATGGGCACAACAACAAAAAAACAACCTGCACCTCACCTTAGATGAATATCTATTTTTCTCTTTCTTCCTGGATGCAATTTCTTTTCTCATTAATTTTTGAAGAATTTTTTTTTAAAGAAGAGTGGGAGAAAATTTCCGCACAGGACCAACAAATTTCATGCTTACCTCATGGTGCTGATCCAATACAATACCACCCAAAAGTCTTTATGCTGGTTCAGAGAGGCCATAAATTAGAGGGATATACTGAAATGGTATAAACCCTTCATCTCACAGTTTCCCTCACTCTCTCAGCCCTGGAAACTCCTCAGTCCACATTTGTTGAACTAGTATTTGAATGGGTTAAATGAGAAAGAAGCCTGGAATTTATTCACACTCTGACCCTAGTCCTTATACTAATTATTTTATTGCACTCAACAGGAGTCCATCATTAGCAATGCAGAGCCCAACAAGATGGTACAAATTATTGTGGACTGGATCAGTTATTTTGGTGATATGGTGAACTAATAGGATTGGGGGGGGGTGTTATTCTGTATCACAGACAGCTCTTTCCAAAGTAAACATTAAAAGAGTTACCTAGAATTACTGCAGGCTGCTCTGAATAAGCTATAATTTTCTTCTTAATTAACGTTTTGGGGAAGGAGGGACAATGAAAGCAGTCGGAATGGAATTCTCTCCTCAGAGTTCTTTTCTTGTTTCGTGTGACACTGAAAACAAGGCAGAGGAAATTGCTATTTGGTAAACAGAGACATAACTGTTTTTTTTAATTTTTAAAAAAACCCTCTGATCACAAGAACAAAGAAACTCTTCAGAGCATGAATATGGGAACTCTTTCAGCACTAAGGGCCACGTTCTATAAATGCCCATGTCAACTTTTTGAAGGAAGAGCAAGGCATGTGAGAAAACAGGGAAGAGGTAGAACAACTGCCTTGCGTGCAGAAGGTCCCAGATTCAGTTCCCGGCCTCTCCTGGGAAAGACTCACTCCATGAAACCCTGGACAGCCACTGCCGGTCAGTGTAGATCCTGTGGTACCTCAAGTTACATACGCTTCAGGTTACATACACTTCAGGTTACAGACTCCGCTAACCCAGAAATACCACCTCGGGTTAAGAACTTTGCTTCAGGATGAGAACAGAAATTGTGCTCCGGCGGTGCGGCGACAGCAGGAGGCCCCATTAGCTAAAGTGGTGCTTCAGGTTAAGAACAGTTTCAGGTTAAGAATGGACCTCCAGAACGAATTAAGTACTTAACCCGAGGTACCACTATACTATTGAGCCAGATGGACCAATGCCAGATGGAGCCAGTGTGGTGTAGTGGTTAAGAGCAGTAGACTTGTAATCTGGTGAACCGGGTTCGATTCCCCGCTCCTCCACATGCAGCTGCTGGGTGATCTTGGGCTAGTCACATTTCTTTGAAGTTTCTCAGCCTCACTCACCTCACAGAGTGTTTGTTGTGGGGGAGGAAGGGAAAGGAGAATGTTAGCCGCTTTGAGACTCCTTAGGGTAGTGATAAAGCGGGATATCAAATCTAAACTCTTCTTCTTCTTCTGACTTAATATTAGGCTGCTTCCTATTACCCTCTCTGTGGATTAAATGATTTGGCAACACTGCCACTTATCCAAAGAGGCTTGTAGTCAGGGGCATAGAATGGGGGAGCGGGGGGGCGTAGCACCAGACACACCATTTTTAAGGGTTGCAAGCCAGGCACGCACCCCAACACACGGATCAGCATCCTGCCTTGCCTGCCACCGGGGGTCTCTGGGCCTCGGAGCCTGGCTGTCAGGGACTGTGCAGAAGAGAGCTGCACTGAGGAGGAATGGTGGAAGTCACTGGAAGAGAGAGGGTTAATAGGTTCACAGTTATTGGACAGCATTCCTCCACCGCCCTCCCCAGGGTCGAGAAGAGCTCAGAAAGTCTCAGGACAGAAAGCGTAGAGGGTATAAACTCAGATTACAAGACGCGGGAGTGACATAGATTAATAGGGATGGAGGGGGGTAAGCCTTAATTGGGAGCACCGTCATTTCTAGGGAGATGTGTTATTTTGTCTCTCACTGTGGTTATTAAAGAATCTAACTGGTAAGACGTTCCTTTTGTTTGATCTTCATATTTACTGCTATGCTCTGGCCTGGCCTCACTGCCGTGGCTCTGGCCCCCTCATTGAAAGGCCATCTGGCCAGCATTGGCGAGGGGATTTGCCCACCAAGGGCCATGTCAGTCAGCGGGGCTGCTCTGTGTACAGGTGGGCAGGGTGCCCCTCTTGGCTCCAGTGATGAGTGCTCAGCTGGCACGCGGGATCCATGAACCCTCCATGCCCCATGGTGGCAAGGACTGGCCTGGTGTGGTGCACTCCCAACTGGCACACACACACACATGCACGCACACCCCGGTGCCAGAAAAGGACTCAACACCACTGCCTGTAGTTTCATTCTTTCTATCTACTAAACCTTTCCGTAATGTTAGGCTTTCATTTCAGCGCCTTTGAATGGAGCAGGACTTGCAGAAGCACATGGAAGCATTAACTGAAAAGAAATGACTGCACTTATTCAAACAATTAATCCTACTTCATTAATGTCAGCTCTTCCTCCTCAGTCACGGGTAGACTATTTTATGGCTGTTACGTAACTAACATGAAGCTACATCCACAGCAGATGCCAACAGTTCTTTTTCACGTCCCAGATGGACAGTTCTGTTATGTACTTTCCACTTGACCTGAAAAAGAGAGAGAGAGATTACAGAGAGTATAAGTACATAGGACAAGCTTGGGGGCTTTCATCTGGATAAACGCAGTGCAATAACTATCTTTGAGCCTTACACATGTAATTTGCACAAAGTCACATGCCAATGGATGACAACATGGTATGAGCATATTTTGGACAATTTACACCATCCCTGCCAAATGATTCTTCTTTTTTTAAAATAATAATTAATTGAATTTTCAATTTTACAAACAAAACAAACATTTTACATACCATTGGATATCCAACAACTCCCTTGGTTTATTTTATTTACCTTCTCTTCCTGCGTATTTTACTAAAACCATTTTTGTCAGTTCTCCATTTTTACATCCCTCAAACAATAATTACACTGTTGATTTTATCTTAATGCTGCCAGTGTTTTTAAGTGGATGTGTTGTACTAGGATAGGGCTAGGGAGCATTTTTGGCTCCGGAGGGGCAGATCTTGTTGAGGCCCCATCCTGCAGGCCAAATTTTGACAGGTTGGTGGGGACCATCAAATGATTGGCTGATGGGTTGACACCCACAGGTTGACCCACCCACCCATCATGACATCAAATGATTGGTTGATGGCTTGCCCCACCCACCTGTCAGAGTCCTTTGTGCTTGAAAAGCCTGTCCAGCCTGTCCTTTCAACCTCCAAATAGACTAATGGGGAAGGTGGATTTTCCAAGCCTCCCTCCTTTTAAGCTCCACAGCCAGTCTGAAAGGAGGGTTGGGAATTGGAGTAAACAACATCTGGAGGGCACTATATTGGCTACCCCTAGAAGAGGGTGTGTGTGTGTCTTACACCAGGGTACAAGTACGCAAGGGTAACCTTATTTTTATCTGTGAAATATTGGAGAATGCCGTTGAATCAGGTTTTGTCGGAACGGTGTGTGCTGTAAAGGCTCATTGTAATGCTTCAGGCCCTTCCATCTTGAACTTCAAGCACTGCATATATTAGAAACGTAACCTTGAGTAATTAGCTGAAAATGAAGTCCCGAGAACTACCTGTGGAGAATACAAGCCACTGCTTACATTTATAGCCCGTCGTTCTGCTTCCCAGAGACAGAAATAAGAAGCTCAGAAATGCCAATCAGCAAACCACACAACTGGAAAAACAGTTCCCCACGCAGTAAAACACAGGAACAGTAATTTCACACTCCAGAGAATGGGGTGAGGAGAAGAATCTACAGGTGGACCACATTTTTAGAAAATTGCTTATCTCATTTTTATTTTCAGTTAATGGGCTCAGGTCTTTACAAGCTTTGTCCTATATATTTGGCAAAGGGCACTTGATACTGATTTGCTTTGCCCAGACTCAGAGATGCATGAACCAGCCACTGAGTAATTACAGTTCTTCCTCTGATAGTGAAGCTATACCTAGATATATCATTTGTGAATCCCCTTACACGTATATGTCCCAAGGCAATGTACAGAGATAGCCTTAGAAACAACGAAAATTATTTTTAAAAGAGCACAATAACAACTGGATATACGTTTTAAAACAAGAATGAACACCTAAACAGAGACCTTTTCATCTAACTCATAAAGGGTGAGTAGATCCGCTTCCATCTGCACCTGTTTAATTATCTGTTCTAGGACGTTTCCTGATATCGACGTCAAGCCGACCGGTCTGTAGCTGTCTGCATTTTCTTTCCCCTTATTTCTGAAGATGGAAAAAAGAACTTGCTTGCCTCCAGTCCACAGGGCCCTCACCTGTTCTCCAAGAATGCACAAAGACTAAGACAGAGGCTCTGAGATTGCATCTGCAAGTTCCTTTAGTACACTTGGATGCAAAGCTTCAAATAGCCTCTGCCATCGTATGTAACATATGCCGCTGCTCATAAAGCAGCTGATTAATAGATTTAATTATCCTCCTCTAGCTTTTGCCCCGAAGCTCTGCAGTGTAATAGGATGCTAACACTGATATCATCAACAGAGAAGGAAAACGTTCGAGAAACTGGAAGACGTGTCGGCACAGCACTAGTTATAAGGGCTATAGCAGGGGTGGGGAACCTCTGTCCCCCTCCTGATGTTGTGGGACTCCATCAGTCCCAGGGAGCTTAGTCAATGGTCAGATATGGTGGAAGCTGTAGTCTAACAAACATCTGGCAGGCAAGAGATACCTCATCCCTGGTCTATGGGCACCTGGCATGGGACAAGATGGGCCTTGTAGGCCAATATCAGCTGATATGGTGGCCTACATCCATCCGGTCTCTCTCTCCCCCTATATATGTGTGTGTGGTAGAGACTGCAGTCTTGATTTCACATCCTTCAGGACCTAGAACTAGTTGAAGAAGATGAAGGTTGTGGCTGTTGCGGCTGCTTAGGATGGAGCTGAGCACCACCATCCATTTTCATGCTGCTGACCAACAACAGGTGGTGCTGATGTGAGGCACTTAGGGAACTAAGCCCAGGGGCCCCATCAGACCTGGTCCTGGCCAGAGTCCATGGCTGAGTCCTTGAGATGCTCACGAGCATTCAGAATTGCACACAAATATGAACTCTGCACAATCCCAGAAGCACCATGTATGTGTTATTTATTTCAATGGGAGTTGGGCTAAGATTGAGCACTCACACCGTGGGTCTGCTGGTCCAGAAATTGCTGGTGTGGAAATCATGGATAGCATCCAGCTCACTACATGATTTTGTCTGGGTTCCATGAGCCTTTCTGTTTCTGCCCAGTCTGCTGATTCCAAGATTTGTTCCCCTCTTCCCCTCTGCCTTGAATGGACGCGGGTGGCGCTCTGGTGTAAACCACAGAGCCTTGAGCTTGCCAATCATAAGGTCGGAGGTTTGAATCCCCGTGACAGGGTGAGCTCCCATTGTTCAGTCCCAGCTCCTGCCAACCTAGCAGTTTGAAAGCATGTCAAAGTGCAAGTAGATAAATAGGTACCGCTCCAGTGGGAAGGTAAATGGTGTTTCCGTGCGCTGCTCTGGTTTCACCAGAAGTGGCTTAGTCATGCTGGCTACATGAACCGTAAAAACTGTCTGTGGACAAATGTTGGCTCCCTCAGCCAGTAAAGCGAGATGAGCACCGCAACCCCACAGTCGTTCGTGACTGGACTTAACTGTCTGGGGTCCTTTACCTTTACCTCCACCACCACCCCGCCTCAGTGGTAGGAAATTTAGTTTATCATCCTTGAATTCTGAACATCAAATATTATCTAATTTTGGATATTAAATAACAAATGTTATCCAATAGCACCAGATACTAAACTATAATACCCTAATTAGACATTTGGCTGATATTCAGCATTTTCAGAGAGGAATTTCAAAACGTATTTAGGATGTGTACAGGTTTCAGTTCCACAATCAACAATTAATTGCTATTATTTTGTGACACGGGAACATCTTTCTGTACAAATTATGTACAGCAGCAATGTAGTCAGCGTTCACTTTCTCTGTGAAGCGTTCTTTAATTGTTGCAGGTTTTCATTCCCTGTGTCTCCAGGTCATCGTGGAAAGCTATAGAAATGTACTAGAGAAATAATTAGTGCTGGTTTTTTTGCTTTCAACAGTTTCTGGGAATGCTCTATAAATAGTGTTCAATCAACACCATCTCATCGCTCCAAGTTGGCTCCAAGTTGGCTTCACACGTCGTCACGACGTCTACCATGTAAAAAGTGTTTATGATAGCACAGGTGAAATAGTTCCACACAATAGTTGCTGGTTTCCCCCCTCCAGTTTGAACACAGTATGTACAGCCCAGTTCACACCCAGGAAAGTTGGAACACTTAGAGACACAGCCCAGTCCTACACACATTAACTTGAAAGCAGTGATGCTAGAACTCCTTTCCACTCGAGCTGTCTCTGGGCCACTAATTATGAGCTTCCTACACAAATAATAAAACACACACACGCCAAGAGTTCAAAAATGGCTCATTAACTTTTGACTCCCACATATTCTCACTTGGGAACTGTCGGGAGAAGGATTGTCAAATATCAACATATTACCTAAACTCCTCTTCATTGTGCATCACAAGTCTGGTACCTCGGCTCCTAATTGGCTGCTGAACTGTGGAGGAGAAAGAAGAAACTCCATCAGCATTAGCCATGTTGGTTTTTCTTGCTAGACAGTGGGCTGCTGCTGAGACAGAGCAGGTGCCTTCTGCAACAGCAAATATCCTGCAGTCCCTTCAGTCCATGTGTAAGTGGAGCCTACTATGTAACTGGTAGACACAGGAACAGAGACAGTGGGTGGCAGGTCTGTATTTTTCAGGAGGGAGTAAAAAAATATTGCATCTTGGAAATGATGGGGAAAGGCACAGAAAAGTGTGGGATGAGCAAATGACTACTGGGAAGATGTGCAAATACTCCACGAGGAAATCAGGAACAATGCCTCATAGTAATATAACCACCCTGCAAACAAATAAGAATTAATGCTCAATAAAGGCAGTACATAATCTAAGCACTATGTAAGCTTTACAGCAAGCAAATCAGTATGAATGCTGAATAACTAGGCCAACTGGAGGAGCCCCAATACTTCAGGAAGAAACATCAAGATTGAATAAGAAAGTGTGGTCTGAGGAATGCCAGCCATGCAGGCACAGAAGAGAACTTCAGTTTGGGGAGAAAATGCGTCTGAAAAATTACAAATGGAGTAAGAATTTCAAGACAAGAGTGCCAAATATCATAAGCAGTGAAAATATGTATTACAAGGCTGTTATTTGTTACCTTTGTCAGCAGTGATCCTTATAAGTAAGCCCCACAATAAAATCAGAACATCTCTGAAACTGTAGGCAATATTATAGTTTGTTATTTTATGTTGGAGTAATCATAAATGTGCTTTATCCTAGGCAATTCCTCTTTTTTACTGATGCAACAAGTTTGGGGGTTGGACCAAAACCCCAAACTCCACGAATTTAAATGCAAAGTCCAATGGGTGTTAAACTTGTTCTGCTCCCAAAATATTCTGTATTGGGTTAAAAATATATAGACAACAGTTTTCCAGATGATGAGTAACCACTGTCATCACTGTACGTAGTCTTTGGGAAGTTTCACCAGATGTCGAGGAAGATTTTAGTATACACGTACACCCAATCAGAAATCTGAGGGAAGCAGGGAAGAAACTTTTCCTTACTACTAGGAAAATTGCTACTGGGCTGTCAAACACCATTGTCTCAGACAACGGGCCCAATTCACATCTGTGGAATTGAACATGTTCCTGGATAATGGACTAATTAAACATGTCATCCAGCAATGAATGGTCAGGCGGAGAAGATGGTGAGGATAACAAAGGATGCATTGACAAGGATTGTTGAGAATGACTGGACCAAATGGCCACATGACGTGTCAACATGTGGACCAGATGAGAGGGCAAACTCCAGTTCCATTACTTCTCTCTGAGAGCAATGGGGATCCTCAAGAGGAAAGAAACAATGAGCCAGTAGCTGCTGCAGAAGTGAGACAAGATCTTTTGTGTCTGGACCCTGATAAGGACCAGCATGGTCCAGAACCAAATGAAGTGCTGGGTGGCCTACTATCAGCGCCAATGCATTTCAGCCATCTATAAAGAAGGGCCTTTATCTGCTCCATCATTTCTCTAAGCCCACTTGTCACATATTCCCTGGAAGGAACGTGCAGTACCTGACCGGAAAGAGCCAAGGCCAAGCTTCCTCAACCACAGCCCTCCAGATGTTTTGAGACTACAGTTCCCATCATCCCTGACCACTGGTCCTGTTAGCTAGGGATCATGGGAGTTGTAGGCCAAAAACATCTGGAGGGTCGAGGTTGAGGAAGCCTGACCAAGGCTCTCCACTCCCATGAGATGGCTGAGCTGCCCTTGCAGCCCTGGGTCCCTCACTGTCAGGAATGAGCCAGCTCCAAGAGAAGGCAGACAGGAAAAGAGAGACTTTGATGATAGTCAGGCAGGGGGGAGCTGACAGCTGCAGAATTCGGCTCTTACTGACCTTGATGGGGAAGCTGATAAGGCAGTAGCTGAGAGCAGACTAGAACGCAGTCAAAGCTCGCTGGAAGCACAATCAGGCAAAAGAACTCAGAGATAGCCTCTCAGAAAAGTCTGAGGAGTTGGCAAATGGGAGGGTTGCAAGACAGGAAGCACAACAAGAGACGTAAGGTTCATAAGTTCAATTGCTTCTGGCCACGCCTGAAGACATCTTCAGAAGGGTCATATTGAGTGATGATGCCAGAGGCTTTGTTAGAGCTGTCCGGAGCTATCTGTTTGTTTTTGTAATAAATCCTCCTTTTTAATTAGGTACGTTTACTGTGTTATCAAGCTGGGAACCTGGACTCCTGACACTCACCACCAGTGTTCCAGACTGGAAGCTGACCAGCATCGCTGATTTATGTGAGTAAATTTGAACAATGAGTGTAGTGAATAGACTAATTTTAATTGAGTAACTCATGAGAGAAGCTTGAAAAGTAATTGCCTTAGTGCATCCCAGGCTCCCTCCCTGTGAGCTACAAGAGCATTTGGGAGGGTGGTGGCAGCAACTACGGGAGAGTAAGAGCCATTGACAGCACTGCATGGTTGTTCTGTTGCAGCTGAGCAATGAAGAGCATGTGAGAAGCTTCTCTTGGGCTTCCCCCTTCGTCACACCATCAACACTAGAGCTCACCCCTGGTATCTTCAGGACTATGAGAGTTGCAGCAGAGGTATAGTTTATTGACTGCCCTGGCTTGCCATGCCAGGAGCTGCTGAGTTAGTTGTCAGATTGTGAGCAGTTTCAGTTTGCACTTAAGCAGCAACCTGTTGAATGGTTTGTTCCATCCACAAATTGTTTTCTATTAAAGGGGTTGTTGTTTTACATCCTCCGGGTGACCTCCTCGTCGTTATATATTTCACATGCATACACAAAGCAATGACACGATGCTCTGTTCCTACCTTGTACTAGAACTTTCTGAAACCCGAACATAAAAGTGCGTTTGTGGTTTGGGCATTATGTCGTTTATAGCTAAAAAATGAAATTACATCTAATGGCTCTCTTCCAGGTGTGTGCTAGAGAAAGACAGAGAGGGAGAATGAATGTGTGGGATTAGTTTTAAAATTACCAAATTGGTTGAAAGCTTCAAAGCATTCATTGTAGGCCCGTAATTCTTTAAATGTCAGTCATGCAAAAGCAACAGAGAATATTCTAATTTTAGAATCCTTTGTCACGTGGGAGATCAGCTCAAATAGAGCAAGAGAGCCATGAACAAGACTTGGAATTCTAAAAAGTGACCTGCGATTGCCTCCCAGCTATATATAACTAGAGATATTTGTCCCATAGCAATGGATGATTGTGAATTGCCAGAAAGAATTTCCTTCTCCTTTCTGATGATTGATTCCATCTTCCTCTTTTCAGTCTCAGGGAACTGAGCCAAGCTTTTTTAATTAATGATCATATATACATATATATATATATATATATATATGCTTTCGTAGATTTTCACGGGTACAGGAATGCAGGTTTTGGTGTCCTCGGGTGTCTTCCCGTGTAAAAGTTGGGGTGTCTAGGCGACGTTTCGACGAGGTCTCACTCGTCATCTTCAGGCTGGTGCTTTCGGCTTCTTGTTACTGGAACAGAGCAGGATCTCAGTGTTTGAGTTCCTATAAATACTGTTGAGGAGGTGTGGTGTATAGCCTCCAATGTTCTGGGCAGAGAGGAAGTTCCCAGGCTAGTGTGCCTTTTCTTCTTTTGTTCCTTAATTGCTTGAGGGATATCTTGAGTGATTTCTTGAGTGATATCCTGAGTACCACTTAGGTGGGTCATTAGGTGTGGATTAGTTGCTAAAGCTTTTGTGTCTTGACCTCTTGAACTTTGTGAAGAGTTTTTCTGAGAAGATGGCTGTACTGCTTTGTTGTGCTCTGGCTTGGCTTCGTGTATAGGGGCGAGCTGTGGTTTTGTGGCCTGTGCCAGCCAGATCTGTGTAGGGATTGCAGGGGGGTGCAGCATCCGGAGGTGCCATCGTGGTTTGGCTACTGGATGGTGTCTGTAATTTATCTGTGGAGAGGGTCTGGGTTTGGGTCTGGTGTGGTTGATTGGTGATGGCGTTCTGTGTGCCTCTGGATCTGGTGTCAGTTTTTGTGGGGAGGGCTAATTTCCAGATGTCTGGCAAGCGGGATGTGTCGTCACGCTTGTTCATGTTGTGAGGGTGTTTCTCTATCTCGATGGCTTCCATGATTATTCTCTTGTGGTGATGTTCCATGTTAGAGAGCAATTTGGAATCTGCAAAATTAATTTCGTGTCCTGTTTCTTTCATGTGTTGGAAAAGAGAGGAAGTTTTTTCTTCTTTTTTGACGGCATTCTTGTGTTCTGCGATACGTGCATTTATTCGTCTGTTTGTTTGTCCAATGTACGTGGCTGGGCAGACTTTGCAGGGTATTTCATAGACCCCTTGGTTTTCCAACTGGATTTTATCCTTGGGGTTTCTGAGGATATTGGCTATTTTTTGGTTGGCGCAAAAGGCTGTTTTGATATTGTGTTTATGGAGGATTTTGCTAATTTTATCTGTAGTGCCCTTGATATAAGGAAGGAGGGCCATGCCATTGTTTTCTTCTGTGTCTTGGTTTTTGGGGGGTGTTTCTTTTTGGATTAGCTTCGTAACCCTGTTTTGCTGGTATAAACCCTTCGTAACCCTGTTTTGCTGGTATAAACAGGGTTACGAAGCTAATCCAAAAAGAAACACCCCCCAAAAACCAAGACACAGAAGAAAACAATGGCATGGCCCTCCTTCCTTATATCAAGGGCACTACAGATAAAATTAGCAAAATCCTCCATAAACACAATATCAAAACAGCCTTTTGCGCCAACCAAAAAATAGCCAATATCCTCAGAAACCCCAAGGATAAAATCCAGTTGGAAAACCAAGGGGTCTATGAAATACCCTGCAAAGTCTGCCCAGCCACGTACATTGGACAAACAAACAGACGAATAAATGCACGTATCGCAGAACACAAGAATGCCGTCAAAAAAGAAGAAAAAACTTCCTCTCTTTTCCAACACATGAAAGAAACAGGACACGAAATTAATTTTGCAGATTCCAAATTGCTCTCTAACATGGAACATCACCACAAGAGAATAATCATGGAAGCCATCGAGATAGAGAAACACCCTCACAACATGAACAAGCGTGACGACACATCCCGCTTGCCAGACATCTGGAAATTAGCCCTCCCCACAAAAACTGACACCAGATCCAGAGGCACACAGAACGCCATCACCAATCAACCACACCAGACCCAAACCCAGACCCTCTCCACAGATAAATTACAGACACCATCCAGTAGCCAAACCACGATGGCACCTCCGGATGCTGCACCCCCCTGCAATCCCTACACAGATCTGGCTGGCACAGGCCACAAAACCACAGCTCGCCCCTATACACGAAGCCAAGCCAGAGCACAACAAAGCAGTACAGCCATCTTCTCAGAAAAACTCTTCACAAAGTTCAAGAGGTCAAGACACAAAAGCTTTAGCAACTAATCCACACCTAATGACCCACCTAAGTGGTACTCAGGATATCACTCAAGAAATCACTCAAGATATCCCTCAAGCAATTAAGGAACAAAAGAAGAAAAGGCACACTAGCCTGGGAACTTCCTCTCTGCCCAGAACATTGGAGGCTATACACCACACCTCCTCAACAGTATTTATAGGAACTCAAACACTGAGATCCTGCTCTGTTCCAGTAACAAGAAGCCGAAAGCACCAGCCTGAAGATGACGAGTGAGACCTCGTCGAAACGTCGCCTAGACACCCCAACTTTTACACGGGAAGACACCCGAGGACACCAAAACCTGCATATATATATATATATATATATATATATATATATATATATATATTTGCTTTCGTAGATTTATGAAATCTTGCATCCTTGGATTTATGAAAATTAGCAACAAAGCTTTAGTGCCTCTGACAACTTCAGTGAATTTATGTGTCATCAAAACTAGGTATACGGGGAAAATCATTTTTCTAATTGATGTTGATTTCAATATGCCTTATCTATAATGTGTGGATTGAGAATAGCATCTATAGCAGGACTGGGGGACCTGTGGCCTTCTAGATGTTGATGGATTACAATTTGCACACCTCCTGGTCATTTGCCATGTTGGCTGGGATTGACAAGAGATCAAGTTCTGGGGAGATCAAGAACACCTAGAAGATCACTGATTCCTCATCCTTGACCTATACAGTGGTACCTCAGGTTACATATGCTTCAGGTTACAGACTCCACTAACCCAGAAATAGTGCTTCAGGTTAAGAACTTTGCTTCAGGATGAGAACAGAAATCGTGCTCTGGTGGCGCAATGGCAGCAGGAGGCCCCATTAACTAAAGTGGTGCTTCAGGTTAAGAACAATTTCAGGTTAAGTACGTACCTCTGGAATGAATTAAGTACTTAACCTGAGGTACCACTGTATGACAATCTTTCTTCCTTCCTACAAAATTAACTGGATTCTGGAACATCTTTGTTACATAAAAAGGGAACAAAAAAAACTTTCTAGGCAAAGCTGGAGCACAACTGAAGCAACACATATTTTTGTATTAAATATGAAATTGTCACAATAGATAGTTGCAGTGCAGGAAAAAATATATGAACAAAAGACTGTCTCACACTGCCAGTTAATGGAATGGCAAAATGATCTTTTTTAAAATGGAATAAAGTACAGAAGTACTCTGAACCAGTGCAAAGTTGAAGGCTTGCTAAAGATTAGTGAAGACATTTCCTACAGAAATAGTTTCTAGAGCATGTAGAGATGTGGAGGACATCCCTGTAAGCAAATTTTAAGCCCCTGAATTTGATGTCAAATCTACTTTTGTTTTTCAGTAAGCAATATAATACTAAGAAATGCTTGTGCTCTGCTGAACCCTTTAAATCTTATGTAGGGAACCTAACATTTAAGGGGAAAATATTTACTGAACCATCCGTGTGGAAATAAAAGATGCAAGGAATAAGTGTTCACAATAATGACGATGGTTGTCTTTCCTATAATGCCATTGGTTATTGTTTTTATTTATTTCTCTTACAAGCAAGTATTGTAAACCCATAACACTTCAGTCACTTGGAGTAATAATAATAATTTAATAATAATAATGTTATTATTTATACCCCGCCCATCTGGCTGAGTTTCCCCAGCCACTCTGGGTGGCTTCCAGCAATATATATAAAACATTAACAACTTTCCAATACAGGGCTGCCTTCAGGTGTCTTCTAAAAGTTGTGTCATTCTTTATCTCCTTGACATCTGATGAGAGGGCGTTCCACAGGGAGGGTGCCACCGCCAAGAAGGCCCTCTGCCTGGTTCGCTGTAACTTCACTTCTTGCAGTGAGGGAATTGCCAGAAGGTCCTCAGAGCTGGACTTCAGTGTCCGGGCTGGATGATGGGGATGGAGACGCTCCTTCAGGTACACTGCACCAAGACCATTTGAGTATGCTGTTCAAGGGAGGGCTTTCATAAAATAAAATAAAGAGTGCTAATAGCATGTGTAAAGGTGCTCTTGTCTAATGGTAGATCCTAATGCGTGGGTAGGCAAACTAAGGCCCGGGGGCCGGATCTGGCCCAATCACCTTCTAAATCCAGCCCACGTACAGTCTGGGAATCAGCGTGTTTTTACATGAGTAGAATGTGTCCTTTTATTTAAAATGCACCTCTGGGTTATTTGTGGGGCCTGCCATGTGTTTTTACATGAGCAGAATGTGTGCTTTTATTTAAAATGCCTCTCTGGGTTATTTGTGGGGCATAGGAATTATTTCATATATATTTTTCAAAATATAGTCCGGGCCCCCACAAGGTCTGAGGGACAGTGGACCGGCCCCCTGCTGAAAAAGTTTGATGACCCCTGCCTAATGGTTGAGCTCTTAACAATGTGCAACAGATTTAGTCAGGGTGAGTTCACATGTACACATTCATCATCAACCACTGAATGCAACATCAAGTGAGGACCAAGCATGCGTGAAAAAGTCATCCTTGATCAGACACTAGACAGGACATTAAATCCAGACTACACCATTTCCACTTGGTTCTTAGTTATTTCACTAGGACATAACATAAAGCATGACTATGTGTGAATGTTCAGGGATGCAGGAGAGGATATATCGTCTGATTATATCCTTATCCAACTTGTGTTAACAAGTTTCCAATATCAGCAGAGTAAAACCTTCCCCTTTATTTTAAGTTTGCAACGGCAGCGTGTGCTCAGGCTTGCTTAAGCCTCTATAATAATCACTCTGGTAATTTCCCCTTTATTCCCTCTTAAAATAGAAGACACGACACAGTCCTTTACAAAAGTATAAAAAGAGTTTACTCACATTCTGTTCACATCAGATTCCAGAAGGCAGACTTAGGCTTAATGAAGTAATATACATTTGGAGTCTATCTCTTAAGAAGATAGTCCCTTTGTCCTCTCTTGGCTGGGAGCCAAGAGGGCATCTTTAGCTTAGTAGATGTTGCTTCTTCAAAGGAAGAGAGGTAAGAGAGAGATGGCTGCCCCTGCCCTGTGCTTTTGTCGTTACCTGCACAGGTGAGGCCACACCCACCTCTAGTCACATGCGGAGGAAGTCTGTCCCAGCCCAGAGGGAAACAGGAAGTTTACCTGCTGGCTGGACAAACATCCCTCCCCATGTCTAAACATGTACACTCTAGGAATGTTGTAATTGACTGCTCTTGTGTTTTACATCCCACAGACTAATGGTGCAATCCTAACCAAGTCTGCTCAGAAATATTCATTGGGCTTACTTACTTACTTACTTACTTACTTACTTACAGGTAAGTGGGGTCAGGCTTGCAGCCTAACTTTTCACACTGATTGCACCTAACTTAGTTGGAGCAAAGTCAAGACCTTTAGATCAGATCAGTTCAGACACAGTACTGTTAAATGGAGGCAGTTGACACATTCTGCTGCAACTTACCCCTGAGGAGGCATTAGCTAATGCTTCACAGGGTGGTGTTCATGTTTGTGTGAATCAGTCCCCAGGCATTTAGTTATTCTTGGATAGATACTTGGGTCAGGGCTTCTTGCAATTTCCTTCCTCCTCCTTCTGAAGTAAGGCGTTTATTGCTGCCTCCTTGGGGTCCTCTCTGTGTTCACTGCTCTGTGTTGACTTCTAGAATCCATCACTACCATATCCTCAGTCCTCCGCTCCCCTAAGTCTCCTTCGCAACCATGCACCTACCATGCACTTTCTATCTTATAGCTTTTGCACATTGGTTACGCAGGGCCCAGGAAGTGGCGCATGGGCTCTATGCAGGAACTGGGTTGCATCTAACGATCTGTTTTAATGGACCTAAGTTGTGCATTAATTCTGGATACAATCCAAAGTGTTTCTGGGGGCCAGCACATCAGTTAAGACTCTTTAATAAAACACATTTAAAAATTAAACTCTGCTGTGCAATCATTACATCCCAAAATACCCAGTTGCTATATCTAGCTTGAAAACGAATTTGTGACCTGGCCAGATCCATTGGTGTACCCGAATAGAGGAGTGGCCAATCCCTGTACCATGTGCAGTTTATGATGGGTGTGGGTTACCTTGTCTTGCAATGGCCCAAGGACCAGACTGCTAAGTGGTCTTTTGGTCTCTTCTCACTCTGTGACTTGACTTTGTTGTTGTTGTTTAGTCGTTCAGTTGTGTCCAACTCTTCGTGACCCCATGGACCAGAGCACGCCAGGCACTCCTGTCTTCCACTGCCTCCCGCAGTTTGGTCAAACTCATGCTGGTAGCTTCGAGAACACTGTCCAACCATCTCGTCCTCTGTCGTCCCCTTCTCCTTGTGCCCTCCATCTTTCCCAACATCAGGGTCTTTTCCAGGGAGTCTTCTCTTCTCATGAGGTGGCCAAAGTAAGGAGGAAGTATTGGAGCCTCAGCTTCAGGATCTGTCCTTCCAGTGACTTGACTTTAGACTAAGCAAACTTTCAGATTGTCTGCTACATCCCTGGTATATTCCTTGTTTGTTCACATTTCAGCCACTGCCCACAGCAAGAACTGAGCTGGGTTTTTTCTGCCATATGCTTCAAACTCTTCATCTTCCTCATTGCAGCAAGACATTCCGGCATGCATCACTTGTCTTGTTTATTCCACGGCACCTAAGCATATGTGGAGTGAAGGGCCATATGGAGCCACCGATAAACACAAATGTCATTTGTTTTCTTTGGGGAGTGTGTGTCATATAGGAATTGCAGCACTGACATTTACAAGGGGAAAGTCTTTTTTGGGAGTATGCATGTTTTCCCTGCAGTGACATCAGGGAACTGGCATTTATTAGGGAGATTTCTATTCTGTGACTTGCCAATCTAAAATAGGATCATTCGCCTGTTTGGAGAGTTGTGAAACAAAAAACAAAAACGGGCTGTAAGCATTAGCAAACAAAAATAAGAACATTATGCCCCAAGCAATACCTGTGTGTATTGCATCAAAAGCAACAGAGTGACACCTTAAAGACTAATTGATTTCTTTTGGCATAAGCTTTCTGGTCAGCTTTGGCAGACGCACAAAGGAGAGGCATCCTGAGTTGGCAGATTATATGTTGAAGGGGACAGAGAAGACAAAGAGCGATATAGAGGAAGGGAAAGTAAACCATCAGGCCAAATAGCTAAGAAATGGAAGAGGTACAAGGGCTGTTCACACACAACCTCACATGTTCCCCAGGTGTCAGGGACTGGGTAGAGGGGGAATGGTGGAGACCACCTCCCCAACCTGACCCTTCCAGAGAAGAAGGAGACAGTTTAGAATTACAACAGGGATTTGAGGGAGGTCACAGTTCAGAGGCAGATGAGGGGGAAAGCTGGGAAATAATGGTAGAGGAGGAGGAGAAGGAAGAAGAAGAAGCACCAGGAGAATGACAGCTGATGGACTCAGTGTCTTTAGAGAGCATTCCAGACTCTCCATCTCCCACAACACAGCAGGCCTTGAAAGTAGGAGAGCAAAGAGCTCAAAGGCAGAGGGCGCATCCCAGCACCTGTAGTGATGACTCATAAGGAAGTGGGAGGGGTTGGAGCAACGCCATTATTCCGAGAGGCCACATTCCCAAGCCTCTCTCTCTGTGAATATTGAATAAAAGCAGATGGTAAGGACTTTCCCTTGTCTGGTCCATTCCTGGCAACCTGCTGTGGGGGTTGGTTCCTCTGCTGCCTGACACCGGGGGAACAGGGTTGTGCTCCCATCTTCTGTTGCCCACTCCCTTCAGTATTTACACATCTGTACATGGATGGGCTCCCTTCAGACTGCTGCCAAATGCATGGTCCCTGGGGGAATTTTGCCATCAGGTTCATCTGAATGGAGGCAAGCCCACATGATCCCACTGTTAGAAAATGCCCTGGGGGTGCCCCTGCAGCCCCCGAACTCCGAGCGTCCTCCGATATGCGCAGCTCTGGAAATGGCATTTCCCTTCTTCTCCAGTGTGCTTCAGCGACATTTGTCAAACGATATATGCACACTAACTTCTAGCATAACACAGCAAGAAGCGTGAGACATCGTAGAGTTAATCTACGTATTTATTTACACACTATGTACAGACAAAGGAATCATGGCTTCCTCTTTCTCCAGCTCCAAGAGGAAAAAACAGGAACAAGTAAAAGCAAAAGTACAGTACAATAGTACATACAGCGGAAGAGATAAGACTGCCTTCCGTTCCCACACTCTTCCCAGACAGGCATGTTATTTACACCAATCTCATCTGCAGCAACGGAGGTGTGAAATACTAACACACACCACTGTTCCTAGGGAACAACCCAAAGGTCTGTAACACAGCTCTGCACCCATCTCAAAGGTATAGCATCAAATAAGCCAATGAATGTGCCAGCTGTATTAACTAGGGATAACCTTAGAGTTCCCATTTTCATTATAACCTGTAGAGCGAAAGGGCAGTGGCGTAGCGTGGGTTGTCAGCACCCGGGGCAAGGCAAGTAATTTGCGCCCCCTAACCCATGGATTTGCGCCCCCTAACCTGTGGATTTGCGCCCCCTAACCCATGGATTTGCCCTAACCCCAGATGTTGCGCCCGGTGCGGCCGGCCCCCCCCTGCACCCCCCACGCTACGCCACTGGGTTGGCCAGTTGGTGTTAAAAAAAGATAGAACTTTTTTATGTATGCTACAACAGCAGCAAGAATACTCATTGCAAAGTATTGGAAGACGCAAGATTTACCCACTCTGGAAGAATGGCAGATGAAGTTGATTGACTGCATGGGATTGGCAGAAATGACTGGCAGAATCCGCAACCAGGGAGAAGAGTCGGCAGAAGAAGATTGGAAGAAATTTAAGGACTATTTACAGAAATACTGCAATATTAAGGAATGTTGAATGATGTTGGATTGAAATTAAGTGGTTTCTAGCTGTAATGGTATAAAAGGTTATGAAAAAATGGTTTTTTAAAGTAAAAGTTTAAGTTTCAAGAACTTGGATAGAAAATAAGGTGTTATTTAGCGGTAATGCTATGAGATAAGGATTTGCTGAACAAATAATTTGAACTAGAAAACAAGAAGGGGAGGTATGAGGAGGTCAGGGAAATATGTTATTGAAAAATAAGTTGTGAATTTTATGTGTTTTTAATATATATTTTTTCTAAAAAAATTTGCATTTTTCTCTTTGTATAAAATTGAAAACTTTAATAAATATCTTATTTTAAAAAAGGAATTTATTAAATTTATTATTTGTGGAGCCCCCGCGGGCCGAGGCAGCCGAAGCCCCCTCCCCTTGGGCGCCCGGCGGAGGAAGGAACCACGGCCCGCCGGGCGGCCAGCGGCCTCTCTCCCGGTGCTGGGGGCGCACGGCGGCGGCGGCGGCGGCAGCGGCAGCGGCAGCGGCGGCTTCTTCTCCTCCTCCTCCTCCTCCTCGGGACTCGCTTTTCCGGAGGCTGCCCCAAGGTGAGCCCGAGCCTTTCTCCCTGCTCCGCGTCTGGCTGCCTTGCTCTGCCGCGGGGGCGACAGGGGGTGAGTGTGTTGTGTGTTGCGTTCTGCCTCCCGGGGCGGGAGGGAGCATCCCGGAGCCGCCTCCGCCTCCTCCTCCTCCTGCGCGGGGCATGTGCCAGAGGAGGCTCCCCGGGAAATGGCCCTGGGCGCTGGGGGGTCTGGGCGGCATCCGCGGCGGCAGCGGCGGCGCTGAGCGAGGCGAGGAGGGGAAGCTGCCGACGGGCGAGGGATGCGCGGGCTGAGCGAGGGGCGTTCCCCTTCCCTCTGGACTCGCGCCCCCCCCAGAAGTTGCGCCCGGTGCGGCTGGCACCCCTGGCACCCCCCACGCTACGCCACTGCGAAAGGGACGCGTTGTTCCAAAGAACCACATGTTGTAGTATCTTTTCGTTTCACAACTAAATGCTGGTGTTTACCTTTGAAATTGCGTTGCCAACCAAATTCCTGCAAGAGATTAAATGAAGCCCATTCGTGTGCAAAGGTGAGGAGTAGGGAGTCACCTAAATAAAATATGGATGATGAACGGCAGTTGTGAGTGCAATCCTACTCCAGCCCACATGTTGATGGCTGGAGGTTTGAGGCAGAGTGTGGGAAGAGATAGCAGAGGCAATAGATTAAGCTCTCTTAGGTGCTATGGGGCCTCTGTGATAAAGATAAGGCTGATTTGCCCACCAGACTGACAGATTTTCCCATCCTCACACAACAGGAACTGCAGTCCATATTTCAACTCTTGCTGCTCCATCTTATCTAACCTGCATCCTGTTGCTTTCACAATGGCCATTTCCACCCAAACTGATTTTCCAAGTTAGCTAGCTATGCTTTTAGACATTCTCTCTCTCTCTCCCATCTTGCTCCTTTGCAACCATCTACACCTCACCTGCCTCAACTTTGCTCCAACCTGACAAAACGTCTCCCCAAGCCCAAGATCTCCATGTTGGAGGCATTGTTTTAAAGTTATGCCTACTTCCATTGCCTCGCTTTTGAGTTTCCTCCACTTGAAATTTTAAATAATTCAAAACGGCGAAGAGCTGCTCCCTCCTCCAGTTGCAGATGCATATTTGAGTCTAAAATGAGGACAGACGTGGGTGGAAGGGGGTGGTATACTTTAGCTGCTTGCCTCAGCCTGGAAGCTGGATTTTTTCTGCATATACAAAGCAACCTTCTTTCCTCCCCTTCCTTTCCTCCGGCTCCTAGTGGATTATAACTTTTTAAAATGCAGTTTCAGAAATAGTCGGATTCTGGCCTCATATCTTTGCCTTTAGGGGAACAATCCCTAGCGACACCACTGTGCAGTATAACTCTCCTTAGTTCATTATCATTGCATTAAAAAAGCTCTTTTAAAAGCGGTGCTTTGCTTAATGTGATACACCCAACAGGATGCTAATTAATTTTGACTAAAATTCCTGACTTGTTAATAGAAAATGCCATTACATCTGTTGCACTCTTCAGATTTCATTTTCTCGTGGTGATTGCGCCGAGGAAAATAGCAAACATGACACTTGACAGGGCCGGCGAGAAGAGAGGGAAGATCAGTGCAGCCTCTTTGCCACACAGACAATTCGTAGTCATGTTTCCACGTCAAACATGGTCAATCTCCCTGAGCCCCAAAAGAGCAGCTGCCAATCAAAATAGAGTAGACAGCATGGGTCTACAGGGATGAATGGTGCAATTCAGAATGCAGTAGTTCCTTATAATTTCAAGTCCACTTTCAGATCACATGCTGGACAAGTGCAGATTCTAATTATAATTTGAAACCATTTTGTTTGATTCATTTATTGTCAGGATGCTGTCATCGGCTCCCGGCTGGTTGCCCAGGAAAGTATAAAGACAAGGGAAAGTTTCTTACCGTCCTTTTTTATTTCAGTCTTTACACAGAGAGGCTATAGAACCCTGCCTCTTGGATAATGGCGTTGTCCTGAGTGAATCTCCAACCGCCATCTCTGCCACTTCCTCATTCATCACTTCTACAGGTGCTGCAATATGCCCTCCATCGCTCTTTGCTCTCCTACTTTTAAGGTTTGCCAGGTTCTGGGAGATGGAGGGTCTGGAATGCTTTCTAATGACAAGGTATCAGCTGGGTGTTGTTCCGACTCTCCCATGATTTCCCAGCTTTTCCTTTCATCTGCCTCTGAGCTGTGACCTCCCTCAAACCCCTGTTGTAAATCTATGCTGTCTTCCTCTTCCTCCTCCCTGGAAGGGTCAGGATGGGGAGGCGGACTCCACCATTTATATACCAGTCCCTGACATTTATATACTACCTTTGATTGCAGCACTACCAATCAGTTTACAGCATCAGAAAACAGTTCAACAACAGGGAAGCTACATTTTAAAGGTTTCTCCCTAATCCTAAAAGAAAAGGTTTTAATTGAGGGTATATATATTCCACATAGCACACCAGGACTCCATGATGCTAGCTGTTGCTTTTTTAATTACCTCTCTTTTGGTCCAGTAAGAAATGATAGTCAAATGGTAGCCAAAATGTAAATAATGGATATGCCAATAGTCAGTATTTCACACCTCTTCTTTTTGAAAAAGCAGTTCCTGTCCAACTCGTTAATTACTTTTGTATAACTTTTGTTGTTAAAGCCAATCTCATGGGAACTGCAGCCCATTTGCCAATCATTGCATTATGCTTGAGTGGCTCCATTTACTGCAACAGGATTGCTCAGGAGAAATATTTGCCCCCCTCTTCCGGCTCCTGTTACCTCACAAGCAACTGGAGCAATCCAAACTGGATTTAACTTTATTGGACAGACAAAATAAAAGATGTGCATATAATCAGAACACAATTCGAAACCTAAGGCCATGAAAACTAACGCATGCAAGAGCATCATAAATATTAAACACTGGATTTTAAGGCATCCACACAGTCTCTAGAATTATTTAGAAACAATGCTTTTCTTTAAAAAGGGGAGGGGGACAGAACAGCTTGATTCAGGTGATCCTCCAAACCAGGGGCCAGAAAACGTTTTCAGCAGGGGGCCGGTCCACTGTCCCTCAGACCTTGTGGGGGGCTGAACTATTTTTTTTGGGGGGGGATAATTAATTCCTATGCCCCACAAATAACCCAGAGATGCATTTTAAATAAAAGAACACATTCTACTCATGTAAAAATACACTGATTCCCAGATTGTCTGTGGGCTGGATTTAGAAGGCGATTGGGCAGATCCAGCCCCCAGGCCTTAGTTTGCCTACCCATGCTCTAGACCAGGGGTCAGCAAACTTTTTCAGCTGGGGTCCAGTCCACTGTCTCTCAGACCTTGTGAGAGGCCGGACTATATTTTGAAAAAATAATGAATGAATTCCTATGCCCCACAAATAATCCAGAGATGCATTTTAAATAAAAGGACACATTCTACTCATGTAAAAATACGTTGATTCCCAGATTGTCTGCAGACCGGATTTAGAAGGCGATTGGGCCAGATCCAGCCCCCGGCCCCTAGTTTGCCTACTCATGCTCCAAACTGTGGCAGAAGAATCAGGAATGAACCACAGGGTTGTGTGTCCCATCCTGTCTTCCCCTCTCAATGGTGACATCAAGGAGGACTTGAGGGCAAAAGTCCAGTATTTTGGGGGTCCCCACTTCCTTAGGATAGCAGCCTGTAGCCCAAAGCCCGGGGAGCACAGTGCCAACTCCCCGGGCTTCGGGCAGCTATCTGCAAGCCTTCGGAGCATGGCGGGAGTCCCCGCTGGGCTCCGAAGGCTTGTGGATAGCATCCTGAAGCCCGGGGAGCTCAGTGCCAACTCCTACTGCACTCCCTGGGCTCCAGGCAGCTATCCACAAACCTTCAGAGCGCTCCCCCAGCCCGCAAGCTCCAGGAGCGGCGTCAAGGCTGCGCAACCTTGCTTCCGCTCCCGGACCTGTTCTGGGGGCTGGGGTCGGGGGAAGCTCAGGCTAAAAATGATTGCAGCCTAATTTGATTTTGAATTGATTTTAAAATGAGTTGATTCTAGAATGTGTGTTACTTTTACAGTGGTACCTCGGGTTACATACGCTTCAGGTTACAGACTCCACTAACCCAGAAATATTACTTCAGGTTAAGAACTTTGCTTCAGGATGAGAACAGAAATCGTGCTCCGGCGGCGCAGCAGCAGCAGGAGGCCCCATTAGCTAAAGTGGTGCTTCAGGTTAAGAACAGTTTCAGGTTAAGTACAGACCTCCGGAACGAATTAAGTACTTAACCTGAGATACCACTGTATTGTTGTTAGCTGCTCTGAGCCCAGCTTCGGCTGGGGAGGGAGGGATATAAATAAATTTTATTATTATTATTATTATTATTATTATTATTATTATTATTATTGAAGTACTGGACCAGTGCAAGACATTCACCAGAAGAACACAGTCCCATTTGGTCGGTGCGTCCTGGTGAGGGCAAACCTGCCCTATCACCATTTATACAACAAGGGGATCTTGAGCATAACTTGATGAAAAGTCTCTCCTTCTCTGCATTGAGGTTCTACATGGGCTTCAGTGATCCATGAGCGGAAAGAGCTTGAGGCAAATTCCTGAACACGTTTGTAGGAAGATCTTGGCCCTTAATGAACTGAGATGAGCTTAAGCACTAACCGTTGAATCAGCAGAAAAAGGTCCAGTCAGCTTGTCCCAAGGAATATCAAAATAAAGTACACAGAGTCCAAAGACTTGGTTAAAAGGCATGCCAGTTGAGTGACGCACAGAGCCATATGATTTTATTTTATTTATTTACTATTGATTGGTGATCTGAGTGCTCAGCAAACTGAGCAAACCCCCTGCCCTTATACTAAGCAGAAGATGTTTTGCTGCAACCTCTTCTTGAGAGATGCAAAGTAATTCTCCAATTCACTGTCGCTGACCAGGCTACTTGGATAACTTTTCTTGGACTTTGCAGCCTTGTACTCGATAATTAAGACTGCAGCCAAGGCCTATTTATGAAGCGTGTTCATTGGATAGAGTTCTGGTCCCTCCAGGCATCTGAATCTGGCTGACAACAGAAAAATAATTATTTCTTTCATACATTTTATAGGTTGTTTTTCTTTCAGCGTTTTATAAATAGCAGTTCTTTCATTAATAAGCATTGATGTTTCTGGTGGAATAATTAGGGCATTTCCTTGAAATGTGCTCTAAAGATCAAGGCAGGGAGCGACTTAAGAATAATTCTTCTCATTTCATGTCCAGCCTTAACGTTTTGATTGGGCTTTCGGGAACAGGGACTATACAGTAGAGCATCTGGGGCGGGGGGCGGAGGGGAGGCAAACATTCTTTTATAGCAGGGATGGGAAACCTGTTGTTGGACTTCAGCTCCCATCAGTCAGAGGCAGGCCACACACTCTCCATTCTTCTGGAATAGATGAAGGGCTGATGTGAGGTTCTGGAGCATTTAGGGCACTGCTGCAAACCGATCACCCTCTCTAAAGCAGTGTGGTAAGGCATAGGAGCCAACTCCTAGAGGTTTGGGGGGCTTCGGTCCCCACAATACCTGGAATAACCTCAGATATCCGATTGATTGATTGATTGATTGATTGGATTTATATACAGTGGAACCTCGGGTTACAGACACTTCAGGTTACAGATGCTTCAGGTTACAGACTCCGCTAATCCAGAAATAGTACCTCGGGTTAAGAACTTTATCTCAGGATGAGAACAGAAATCGTGCGGTGGCAGTGGGAGGCCCCATTAGCTAAAGTGGTACCTCAGGTTAAGAACCGTTTCAGGTTAAGAACGGACCTCCGGAACGAATTAAGTTCTTAACCCGAGGTACCACTGTAAAAGCACACATTCCACACCAACAGGCCCCACCCAGAGATGCATTTTAAATAAAAGGACACATTCTACGCATATCAAAACATGCTGATTCCCGGACCGTCCGCGGGCCGGATTGAGAAGACAATTGGGCTGCATCCGGCCCCCAGGCCTTAAATTGCCTATGTTAGGATTTTTATCCACCCAAGCTGCTCAGCAAGTAGCACTACGGTTGTTTATATCATGTGAGTGTCTGAAAGCATGAGACAGGAAGTCTCAGGACTGTTGGAGAATTCACTTTCATTTCTGTGTGTGATGCTTTTCTGTACTGCTGCTGAGAGAGCACAGACACGCTGATGGATTATTTGTATATAGACTGTAAATAAAGTAGTTTAGAGCTACTGATTGTCTCTTTCTTCTGTGATGAGATGCCAAAAGACGAGTGTGCTCCTCTCAGGAGGGAGAAGTCTCTTATCACCGGTCTCTCTGGACTGAGGAAGATTTACAGCCAGAGAGTGACCATCGGAGAGACGTCCCGGTGTCTTGGGAAGATGGTGGCATTCCCAGGCATTTTTCCAACAGCCTACCCCTGGTCTAGTCCAACCCCTTGCAATGCAGGAATCTTTTGCCCAATGTGGGGCTCAAACCCACAACCCTGAGATTAAGAGTCTCGTGTTCTACCGGCAGAACTATCCCAGATAAGGCAACTGTTGGAAAATTCCATTCCCCCTTAAGGAGCAGACATGGGATTGTTGCATGTCACATGTCTGTTTACATTCCAGCACAGCTTGCTGGGAACTTCCGTTGTGTGTATAGCTTTTGCTTTTCTCTGTCTCTCTGAGGAGAAAGGGAGACGACATGTTTTCTTTGTCCTGATTTATGCTTAATAAATCTTTAGCTGTTAGTATGTTTCCACAAGCCTCACGCCTGTTATGTTTGCGCAGTATGCTCTGCTAATATAGCGTGCTCAGGCTTTTGAAGTCTGAGTTGCTGATTTACGCCGCACCAGAGATTGGGGGATCTTCACAGCTGGAAGGGCATGATCCAGCTGGGGGCTAGCCAGATGGCATCTCAACCCCCGAAGCATGCCAACAGCAACAACGTTTCAGGGTGTAGTTGCAACTCAAACCTTTATGCTGTGTAGCAGCACCAGCTTTAAAAACAATGGCTCACAACGTTCTACCAATACAAAATGTCCAAGCAGTTGGGTGTTGAATATCTATTACCTTCGAAGTTATTCGAGCAGTTACAGGATGCTATGTGACTAGAATTCAGCTTGCAAAAATGGAACAATTGCCTGGGGTTGTGAATCATACTTTGGGAGAATGGAAATTCTTGTCAAGCTGCTACTGAGGCAGTTTGCCCAGCTTACTAAAGAAATTGCATTGATGAGGGGCTCCTGCAACAGCACCCCATTTGTGCAGGGGTTCCAGCAGCACCATCTGGTCAAAATTCCCTTTAAAGATATGGTCCTGTTGTTAAGACAGATACAATTCAAGGTGCTGGTTATCACTTTTCCAGTGCAATCCTATGCGTCTCTATTTCAAAGTAACTGTTATTAGATTTAGTGGGACTTACTCACAGGTTATGTGTGTAGGAGTGCATACCTAAAGAGCAATCCTGTACAAATCTACTGAGAAGTAAGTCCTATGAAATCCAATGGAGCAGCGCTGGTTCCTTGAAACCCCAAACCAGAACATCGTTACTTCCGCCCCCTAATTTTTCACTGCAATTCCTAGTTCTTCAGTTTGTTTTAAATGAGCCAGCTCATTACTATGAAGAAACACAAAGGCTTTTAAAGACCCGGCAGGATTTAGTTAATTATTTAGTTAGCATCCCATGGAGTAAACAAATTAGCCAGCATATATTCTCCATTGAAACCTGCAATTCCCACCCCCCTTTTTTTTCTTTGATCACTGTAATTTCCACAGGGCCTACTGTGATCAGTCTTGTCACTTTTCCTGACTTTACAGACACCAAGATATGGAATGGAAATGTGTTAAGGCTACTTATTAGTTGAGGATAAAGAATAAGCCACATTCTGTGATACAGGTTTTAAGAGATATTCTCATTTGGTCATTCGTCTCTTGGCTTCCAGTCCAACATCCTTGGCACATATTTGGATAGGAGGCCACTGGCTTTGGAGTACTCTGGGTTTAATCGGTTTTGACCTTTGCTTTAATAAATGCCGTGGACAGCATTCATTCCAGAAAAGTGTGCAAAAACTCTGAGACAGGAGACAATTCCACCAAACAAGGAAGTGGCTTTTGGGGCAGGATTCCTGCCTCGGGGATGACTCAGTTCAGAACCTTTGCTCCTGAATTTGAGACCCTTTCCAACACCGAATAGGGAATTTCTCCTGTCTCCCATTAGCTAGTTTGCTATTTGTAGCAATTGCCTGCTGTCATCGAACATAAATGTCTCTAGGCAGCTTAGACTACATAAGTACGAAACAATTTAAATCAGAAAACAAATCCCGATTAGTGCCTTAAGGAGAATGGGGAGGTATTTTCCTTGTTTCTTGGCTCACATCAGCTTGTTATGTAAGCCCTCTTCAGGTTTCCTTGTTCTGTGTCAAAAGAAATGTGCAGCAGGGAGGGCATGGAGACAAGCGTACCTCCTCCACCAGTGAAGGTGAGGTGAAGGAGGGTGAACTTCTGAAGCAGGGAGCCTCCTGTACTCATCATCATCATCATCATTCATTACTTATACCCCGCCCACCTGGCCGGGTCTCCCCAACCACTCTGGGCAGCTCCCAACAGAATATTAAAAACACAATAAAACATCAAACATTAAAAATTCCTGATACAGGGTTGCCTTCATATGTCTTCTAAAAGTCAGATAGTTGTTTATTTCCCTGACATCTGATGGGAGGGCGATCTACAGGGCAGACGCCACTGCAGAGAAGGCCCTCTGCCTGGTTCCCTGTAACCTCACTTTTCACAGTGAGGGAACCGCCAGAAGGACCTCGGAGCTGGACTTTGGTGTCCAGGCTGAACGATGGGGGTGGAGACACTCCTTCAGGTCTATTGGGCCGAGGCCATTTAGGGCTTTAAAGTTCAGCAGCAACCCTTTCAATTGTGCTCAGAATCTTACTGGGCACCAATGTAGGTCTTTCAAGACCAGTGTTATATGGTCTCAGCAGCCACTCCCAGTCCCCAGTCTAGCTGCCACCATCTGGATTAGTTGTAGTTTCTGGGTCACCTTCAAAGGTAGCCCCACATAGGGTGTGTTGCAGTAGTCCAAGCAGGAGATAACTAGACCACTCTGGCAAGACAGTCCGCAGGCAGGTAGGGTCTCAGCCTGCGTACCAGGTGGAGTTGGTAGACAGCTGCCCTGGATACAGAATTGACCTGTGCCTCCATGGACAGCTATGAGTCCAAAATGACTCCAAGGCTGCACACCTGGTCCTTCAGGGGCACAGTTACTCCATTCAGGACCAGGGTGTCCCCCACACCTGCCCTCATGTGCCTGGAGGGGACTAGAATGGTAAAGAGTGGACTCATTCCATAGAGCCCATAAACCCTGAAGAGGGCTTTAGTCTACCTGTATCGTAAAGGTAAAGGGACCCCTGACCATTAGGTCCAGTCGTGGCCCATCTGGGGTTGCGGGGCCCATCTCGCTTTATTGGCTTCTGGGTCATGTGGCCAGCATGACTAAGCCGCTTCTGGCGAACCAGAACGGCACACAGAAATGCTGTTTACCTTCCCGCCGGAGCGGTACCTATTTATCTACTTGCACTTTGACGTGCTTTCGAACTGCTAGGTTGGCAGGAGCAAGGACCGAGCAACGGGAGCTCACCCCGTTGCTGGGATTCGAACCGCTGACCTTCTGATCGGCAAGTCCTAGGCTCTGTGGTTTAACCCACAGCGCCACCCGTGTCCCTTCACCTGTATCGTGACTATGGGTAAAAATGAAATGGGGAAATAAGCTAATGGAGAAATATACCTGCAAAGGTATGGATTAGCCAGTAGCACTATTGGGGGGGCAAACCTACATAACTCTCACTTCCCAAAACAATGCAGAAACTGAAACTCAGCCAGTGATATCAAACTGCTTCGCTGGGATTAATCATTATCTTTTGGTTCCTCTGTCCCTGTTGTGGCAGGAACAACATGAGCTGCAGTTCAAGATAATCTTGTATATACAGCACAGCCTGACAGCCTGTCCCGTTTCAAGAAGAAATGCAGCAACCATCAATTTGTCCGCTTGTAAACCTGAGTGCCTGCACTTTAAAAATAGCTTTTGATGGCACATTTGGGTATTTCAATCCTGCGGAGGCTTTTTGCTGACATAGCACTGTGAGGAAGAGAGTGGGCTTTGCATAGGAAACAAGGCTCCTAGGTCCATTTTATGCTTGTCTTCAGCACTACGCACAGGGAACTAAACTGGTCTAATGGATAGGGGGGTTTGGTCCTGAACCAAGGAGGTCTGGGTAGGAATCTGTGCTCAGCTACGAAGCCTTGGGTAGGTTATCATCTCTCAGCCTTACCTACCTCTCAGGGTTTTGTAAGGATAAATTATATAGCCCCGTGTTATCCTCCTGAGTGCATTCAGAAAGGCTAAACTGCGACTATGATTAACAGAGAAGAACAACTGTGTCCTGTAGAAGGCACCTCCATTCTATATGTATTGTTATAGATTGTGGGGGGGGGGAAACCCCTGAACTCTAGAAATTAACAAATGGTAGGATTTTGATTAATTGGGATATGGATGAAAGTCCAAGCTGCAGAGCTGTGCTAGACAGCAGATTCCTGGACCACAATGCTAGAAAAAGAGGTTCAGGGACTCACCATGAACAGCTCCCTCATTCTCTTAGAATGCCAATAGCACCCACCTAAGAGATCCTGGAATTGAGTTTCCCTGAGTTCCTGCTGGAAAAAAAGCCTTGGCTTATGCAAACCAGCCTGGATGGCCTAGCGAAGAGCAAATCTGTCAACATGACAAAAGGGGTTGTTGGGCCATCTGAGAGGAATCATTTGGCTTAGGGAGACAGACGTTGCCAAGGTGATGGGGTGTGTGTTTGAGGTGACCAGAAAAGAGAGTTTTTGAGCAAGATGTTACAGGGAGGGGGGTAGGACTGGGATCCATCTTGGGCAGGCTGGCTGAAGGCTGGCTGGGAGAGATGCCTTGGGCTCCAGGACTGCATTGTTGTGGGGGGGCATGTCCCCCTTGAAATGACCATACTTTAAGATCTGGACCCCCTCCATGCAGACCAAAGGCGTAAATAGGTGAATAAAATATATTTCTTAAAGCTACTGTATCAATTCTCAATTCTCCAAAGGAACACAGACCCTGGGTGAGTGCCTGGATCCCCATGAGCTCTTGCCACCACTCTAGAGAGAGAGGGAGAGGCACCCAAGTTTTGTAACAGTATCTTTGGAAACTTAAAAATAAAGCTGAGGATTTCCTTTTTTTAAGTCAAAAGGACACCTCCATTTTGAAGAGACTTGCTAGAAGTCTGTGTGTGCATGGGAGAGTTAGTTAGTTAGTTAGGTAGGTAGTTTATTTCATTTATATCCCGCCTCAGTGGTTGGAGTGCTGGACTGGGACAGGATTTGGTGGGCCTGGACGTGTTGCCAAACTGCAACTCTCGTCATCCCTTGCCATAAGCTATGCTGAGTGGGGACAATGGGAATGATAGTTCAACAACATAGAGAGGGCTACAGGTGTCAGGGACTGGGCAGAGGAGGAATGGTGGAAACCGCCTGCCCAGACTGACCCTTCCAGGGAGGGGGAAGACAGTATAGATTTATTATTATTATTATTATTATTATTATTATTATTATTATTATTATTAACAACAACAACAACAACAACAACAACAACAACAACAATAATAATTAGACCCCACCCTTCCCGGTTCAAAAACCAGGCTCAGGGCGGCTAACAACAAATTTAAAACACTTAATTATAAAAGCAGCATAAAATACAGTATAAAAACATGAATAACAATAAAAATCAAAAAACAATTTAGGGGAAATAAGTCTTAGATAATCCCCGGGGCTAGCTGGCTGAATTGGTCCTACCTGGGCCAGTGAGGAGGCCAGGGGAGAATTAACTGTGGGGTCTCAGAGCCCGTGATCTTCATAAAAGGGGAGGGGGAGGGAAGAGAAGGGAAGGGAAGGGAAATAAAAGATCAGGCTGAATTCAAATTAAAGGCTAGGCAGAATAGCTCTGTCTTACAGGCCCAACGGAAGGAGGTTAAATCTTGAAGGGCCCTAGTCTCATGGGACAGAGCATTCCACCAGGTTGGAGCCATCACTGAAAGGGCCCTGGTTCTGGTGGAGGATAGTCTGACTTCCTTAGGGCCCAGGACCTCTAAACTATGGTTATTTACAACACGGCTTTGCAGGAGGTCACAGCTCGGAGGCAGATGAGGGGGAACGTTGGGAAATAATGGGAGAGGAGGAAGAAGAAGCAACAGAGGGGCGACAGCTGACGGACTCAGTGTCTTTAGAAAGCATTCCTTAGCCCCCTTCCCAGAACCCGGCGAGCTTTGAAAGTAGGAGAGCAAAGAGCTCAAAGACAGAGGGAACGTAGCAGCGCCCGTAGAAGTGATGAATGAGGAAGTGGGAGAGAACGGGGGTTGGAGATTCACTCGGGACAAGGTCATTATCCAAGAGGCTGGGTTCTATAGCCTCTCCCTGTAATTACTGAATAAAAAATGATGATAAGAAACCTTCCTGTTATGTACTGAGTTGAATAGGATCCAAAAAGTAGCAGTCTGATTGGTCCTAGAACAATAGGATTCAGAATGCAGCAGTCTGATTGGTCCTAGAACAATAGGATTCAGAATGCAGCAGTCTGATTGGTCCTAGAACAATAGTGTCCAGAATGCAGCAGTCTGATTGGTCCTAGAACAATGCAGCAGTATGAGTGGCCCGCAGGAGCCACCCAATCCAGCTCCAGGGGGAAGTGAATCCGCAACCTGATTGGCCTACAGGAGAACCCCAGAATTAGCCAATCACGTGCGACCCATTGTGTAAATAATGTATATAAAGCAGATATTTGGGGGGAACTTTCATTCCTCACTACTATGAGCTGAATAAAGAGCATGAAATCCACACTTGACTCCGAGTGTATTTCACTTCCCTTGTCTTTATACTTTCCTGGGCAACAAGCTGGGAGTCACTGACTGCATCCTGACAACAGGTTAGCTACTGCTGGTGTAGAGGTGCAAGAGGGGAAATCAAAATGGTAGTGAGGGTACTGAGTTCAAAAGGTATATATATACTGAGAAGGTGAACAATGAGCAGCCGGCAAGAACACTCTGCTCATTGCTTTAGTGGGCAGTAAGCAGCTAATTGTGCTTCCGTTGCACAAGCCTGCAAATGCTTTAATGGAGAGCCGTAGCAGAGTCCTTTGTTACCAGGCTGTTACATAATCCCCACTCTGAGAAATTCGAAGCCTCAGCTTGCAGATAAAATGATTCTAGAAGGTGCATGCCAGTTTTGAAAGAGGAATGACAGTCATAAAAGCCGCTGCTTTTAAAGAGCAGCTAGGAATTGCTAAGCTTAATGATAGCTGAATTCCTTCTTCTTTTCTTCTTCCTCTTTATTCCACCATGGCCCATAATGGAAAAGATCAGTACATTTCTGCTATATGGGCTATGATCACTCTCTCGGGACTAAGCCTCAAGTGAATTCAACGAACTTACTTTAGAGTAAGAATGCATATGAACGAGGCTCTTAATGCTGCTGCCTAACACTCATTGAGGCCATTATTGCAGCTTTTTAAAACCCTCTGACTCATATCTGTTCTGTGGCAAAAAAAAAGGATCCAAATAATTGATAGGAATACAGACATTATAAATACAAAATTGTGAATGTGTGTGTCAGGGCTGCCTCAGGTCCCAGCTCACAAGAGACCAACGCCAAGTCCAGTTTTATATACAAAGATCTTTATTGCAGTACATTGTACGCTCCACAGCCGAGGCGCGCAGCCCCACGTCTGTTACGCTTAGACCGTTGAAGTCCCCTCTGAGTCAGTCCCTCCCCTGCACCAGTTTAAGAGGCTTGTGCTGCTCCACCTCTTCCTCTCTTTCCTTTTTCGGCAGGGTCTTCCTGCCCCCCTGGGTTTCGCCCCTCCTGGATTCCCCTGACGCTGAATCCCCAGACAACTCTTCCCCCCTCCTGCGTGCTTTGGGACCTGGCTCCTCCTCCGGGCTCCCTGTATTTCCGCGCGCCTCCACATTTGAACTTGGCGCGCGTTCGCTACCTCTGACCTTCCTCTTGACAGCTACACTATCCCTGTACTACTCTCCTCCCCTTCCGGGAGGATGCCTTGCTCCGATCTCCCCTCCCTCTCTGCTTTCTGACCTGCTTCTCCTGTCACACTGGAATCTCCACCCCCTTCACTGCGCTCCGGCGGAGAAGCCGGTCCCGACTCCCAGCTCCCACTTTGGATTCCCCTGGGCTTGACCACAGGTGCTCCTTTCTGGGAATCCTCCGATTCACTTGAAAGACTCATGGAATCCCTCAAGTCATCGTCATCCTCTTCCTCGCTGTCCTGGGATTCTTCCCCCTCACTCTCAGTCTCCTCCCTCACCTGTGCCTCTCTCCCTGAACCCCTGACAGTGTGTGTGTGTACAATACATACAGTGCTATGGGGGAAGGAGGAAAAATTTGATCCAGTCTGCATTTAAAGGAGAATCTATCAAATTTGCACTTTCCAAGATCATATTAGAATTGATACATAGCCATCCTTCAGAATTCACCCTTCTTTGAATTTTGTCATATTTTGTATTATTGTATTATTTTATTGTTGTTAGCCGCCCGGAGCCCAGCTTCAGCTGGGGAGGGCAGGATATAAATAAAAAATTATTATTATTATTATATGGCTTTCCAACAAGTCATGTGTACAAAATGCATCTATTGCAGTAAAGTGAGCCTAAAATGCATATATCTGTAGAAATAACATTGTGTGTTTGCTTGTTTGTTCCCCATTTTTATAATAATTTTTATTAAGTTTTCTGTTTTACAATTTCAAATAAACATTTTACAAACATTAAAATATCCAGTGGCTTCCCGTCTTCTCTTTCCGTGGTTCATTTTACATCCTTGCGTATTTTACTATAACCATTCAAATCAATTTTCTGCATTTACATCCATCAAAAATTATTTACTCTGTTGAATATATCTTAATGCTGCCTGCGTTTTTAGCTGTATACAGCTATTTCCCATATACTCAATAAATGTTTTCCTATATTTTTGAAATATATTGCTCTTCTTGCTCTCCTATTCTATACAGTGGTACCTCAGGTTGCGAACGGGAGCCGTTCTGGAGCCCCATTCACAACCTGAAGGGAACGCAATCCACATCTGCAGATCGCGATTCGCCGCTTCTGCACATGCGCGTGACATCATTCTGTGCATCTGTGCATGTGCAAGCGGCGAAACCCAGAAGTCACCCTTTCCAGTACTTCCGGGTCGTCTCAGGGTGCAACCTGAAGCAAACATAACAAGAGGTATGATTGTATGTTAAATCTGCAAGTTGTGCATATTCCATCAACTTAATTTGCCAATCCTCTTTGGTTGGGACCTCGCTCACTTTCCATTTTGGGGCTAACAAAACACGGGCTACAGTCCATACCTAAATAACCTTTTCTGACACCTGGGAATTTCAGACTGGGCTATCCCCAACAAAAAGGACTCTTAAAAAAAAATATTCAATTCATTATAAATCATTTCCCAATACCCTTTTACCTTTTTACACTTCTACCACATGCTTCTTTGTTTCCTATACAGTGGTACCTCACGTTAAGTACAGTGGTACCTCGCAAGACGAATGCCTCGCAAGACGAAAAATGCGCAAGACGAAAGAGTTTTTCGGTTTTTTGAGTTGCTTCGCAAGACAAATTTCCCTATGGGCTTGCTGCGCAAGACGAAAACGTCTTGCAAGAGCAACTCATAGCACTCGGTGTGGTAGCCTTTTTTGAGGTTTTTGGGAAACCGTGCTTCGCAAGACGAAAAATTCGCAAGACGAAAAAACTCGCAGAACGAATTAATTTCGTCTTGCGAGGCACCACTGTACTTAATTCATTCTGGAGGTCCGTTCTTAACCTGAAACTGTTCTTAACCTGAAGCACCATTTTAGCTAATGGGGCCTCCTGCTGCTGCCGCGCCGCCGGAGCAAAATTTCTGTTCTCATCCTGAAGCAAAGTTCTTAACCTCAAGCACTATTTCTGGGTTAGCGGAGTCTGTAGCCTGAAGCGTATGTAACCCGAGGTACCACTGTACCGCCCTTCATTGGAGGTTCACAGGGTTTTACAACATAAAAACACAAAAATACATGCCATAGTAACAAATAAAAACAATAACCCATACACACAGTTTAAAAGGCCATAGACAGTTTAATTAGACAAAGGCCTGGGAGAAGTGTCCCATCCCATCCCCCGGCCCGTAAAGATATGCAGTGAAGGTGCCAGGCGAGTCTCCTTGGGGAGAACATTCGGCAAATGGGAAGCCACTGCAGAAAAGACCTGTTCTCATATTGCCACACTCCAAACTTCTCAAGGAGGAAGCACATGAAGAAGGACCTCAGATAGTAATCACAGGGTCTGGGTCGGTTCATATGAGGTATTGCGGTCTTCAGACGTTTAAGGCTTTATAACATTAAACAATGCATTACATTCTGGAAAATTGCTTTGAAAAACTGTGTATATTAGGAGAAAATGCCTACCGTATTTTTCGCTCTGTAAGACGCACCAGACCATAAGACGTACCTAGTTTTTGAAGGAGGAAAACAAGAAAAAATATATTCTGAATCCCAGAAGCCAGAACAGCAAGAAGGATCTGGCTTCTGGGATAGCTTCCTGCTGTTCTGGCTTCTCGGATAGCCGCGTGAAGCCTCTTCAGGGCAGCGGGATGAAGGCACCCCCAAGAGCTGCGCTCCCTTTAAAGAGCCATGTGGAGCGTGTGTGCGGCTCTTGGGGGCTTTTCCCCGAGGAGGGAG
>JAXCMG010000112.1:469244-538404 GCA_034642415.1 Podarcis siculus
CTCCCTCCTCGGGGAAAAGCCCCCAAGAGCCGCACACACGCTCCACATGGCTCTTTAAAGGGAGCGCTGAGCAGAGCCTCCCGCCTGCACTCGCTCCATAAGACGCACACACATTCCCCCTTACTTTTTAGGAGGAAAAACGTGCGTCTTATAGAGCGAAAAATACGGTACCTTCCAAACCTATCTATTTTGCTCTTTTCTCAGCAGGGTTTGTGTCCAGCAGGTGTATCAGTGGTGGTGAGCAGGGCTCCCCAAACATGTGAGGGTGGTCATTGGGACACACACACACCCCATTGTTGCCATGCAACAATACTACAAAACCTGGAAAAGAAATTGGACATGAAAATCCACACTGCACTCAACAGGGTGTATTTAATATTAGCTTTGTAAATGAGAAGATAGAAGGATGCTGAAACCCAGGGAGTTCTTTTCCCCCTTCTTCTAGCCAAAAGGAAGCCAGAGTATGCAAATGCCATCTAACAGCAAAGAAGGAGCCTAGAGAGATAACATATTGTAACACTGCAGGGGCTTTGGTAATTTTCCTAGAACTGGGGAGGAATATTCGTTCACTCTTAATTATCTGTCTCTTTCAACAGCCACCCTAGAGTTTGGTATGAAAAGTAGTTCATAAAGCGTGAGGTGTGAAAACTATTTTGTTAAGAATAGGGTGCCTCATTTGTGCATTTTGAAAGGTACATCTTGACTTCATCTCTTTTTTAAAAATTTACTTTTTGGTTAGTTACACACTTAAGCAAGTCTGCTTTTTAAAAAATCGTTTTTATTTGATTTTATAAATGAAAAATTAATTACGATGCCAAATACATATCCATAAAATGAGATTTCTCTGAATCTCACCACCTCATCCCTACGGGTCCTATTGTCAACATTTCCAACTGCATATTATTTCAAAGCAAGTCCCCGTTTGTCCAAGTTGTTTTCCATTGTTTTATACTGGTTTATAACCAGTATTTTTACATGGCAGGACTCAGTAAGCTGAAACTGCATTATCCAAAACCTTTAATGTAATTATTTTAGGGTAATAATAGACACAATATGCATAATGTCATACACACTTAAATATACAGAATTTGCAACATGGTATAGGCAGTTCCTAGTTTCAAACTAATCACATGTATTATTTCAGTGATGCACTAAAAGGTCTTTGTATTATTATTATTATTATTATTATTATTACCTTTTAAGTGGTCCCATTTCAATGATCACAGGTTGTAGTGAGCACCAAAAATTAGCAGATTTTGCTCTAGAACTGCTATCTATATTTATAAGTGTTAGCTATCATTATGATCAGGTTTTCTTATACGGCCTGAGATCTCTTGAGTGCATTTTCACAGGAGTAAAACACTCATCCCAAAACCTTTTAGCAGTTTAATTTGTTAACGTGTTGTTCAAGCAGGGCCAGGCAACCTGTACGCCCATCCCACCCCAAGGTGTTGTTGGTCTACAACTCTCATTGTTCTGCCCGGACACTGAGTTCCAGTGCTGAGGGCCTTCTGGCGGTTTCCTCGTTGCGAGAAGCCAAGTTACAGGGAACCAAGCAGAGGGCCTTCTCGGTAGTGGCGCCCGCGCTGTGGAATGCCCTCCCACCAGATGTCAAAGAGAAAAACAACTACCAGACTTTTAGAAGACATCTGAAGGCAGCCCTGTTTAGGGAAGTTTTTAATGTTTAATAGATTATTGTATTTTAATATTCTGTTGGAAGCTGCCCAAAGTGGCTGGGGAAACCCAGCCAGATGGGCGGGGTATAAATAAATAAATCATCATCATCATCATCATCAGAGAGCCAGTGTGGTGTAGTAGTTAAGAGCGGTAGACTCGTAATCTGGTGAACCAGGTTCGCCTCTCCGCTCCTCCACATGCAGCTGCTGGGTGACCTTGGGCCAGTCACACTTCTCTGAAGTCTCTCAGCCCCACTCACCTCACAGAGTGTTTGTTGTGGGGGAAGAAGGAAAAGGAGAATGTTAGCCGTTTTGAGACTCCTTCAGGTAGTGATAGCTTCGGGTAGGAAAGCTTTTCTTTTCTCCTTCATGTGACTTCCCCAGCAAACACTTTTGTCTCTGTTTGATTGTTCTCGCTGCTAGGAAAGCAATAAGAAATGAGTTTCATGCATTTCCCATTACATCTGAACCAAAGTCTAATTTTGAGAAACTTTGGCATGGCTTCAACACAACTGTTCAGCCCTGCTAAAACCGTAAGGATTATCAACCAGTCTGGAAACCTTTCTAAGACTTCCCTTTAGCTCAACTCATTTGTTAGAATAAACGGTTCTCCAAGCAAGTTGTTCCATTTATATGATGCTACTGAGCCATGACTAACTCTAATTTCAGAATAATGTTTGGAAAGAATAAATCATATTGCTGTCTCATATTTGTTTCTTCTCCTTAATCTTCTATTGAAAATTGTATCTAGTGTATCTTAGTCTTTACTGAATTGAATTAATCTTTAGCAGGAATCGCAGTCTATGAAGTTCTTCATTTCAATGTTTCTGAGATCTAACAGTAAATCTTCTTATTTGCCCATCCATCTGAATGACAGGTCACTGCATATTATGAGATCTTGTATAAAACTAATATTTACATATATGCTGTGGACAGCAATGGGTATCAGGACCTATTAATGCCATTTTTAATTCCAACTGGCCTTCCCAGAAGGAAAATTTTAGTCTGGTCACTGTTAATTTCAGAATAATATCATGTTATTTTAATAGGTTGCTATCTGATTATTAATATATCGTATTTCTGTTTTGAACATCATTCTGGTTCATGTACATCAATATTTTGGAAAGTTGTTTGCATTTGGATACCGCTTAAGATGTCATCGCCAAATTTTGCATGAAGGTTCCTGAGATCAAGAAGTTGGCATTTGTCTTTTGGATACCAATTAGATAGCAGACTGAACCTTTCAAAACTGTACTGATTTTAATCAAATTTTGCTCTAGCAGGGCGCCACCACCAAAAACCCTCTTCCCTTGCAGCTACCCACTTCCCTTTGTTAGATGAGGAAACCTGAAGAAAATCTCAAGGTCTTGAGAATTCACATACATACCTAGCAACAAATCTGCCAGTTCAGGTTGTGGACTGGAATAAAGGTAAAGGGACCCCAGTCACAAACAACTCTGGGGTGTCGCACTCATCTCGCTCTATAGGACGAGGGAGCCAGCATTTGTCTGCAGAAAGCTTCCGGGTCATGTGGCCAACATGACTGGCAAACCAGAGCAGTGCACAGAAATGCTGTTTACCTTCCCACCACAGTGGTACCTATTTATCTACTTGCACTTGAAGTGCTTTCAAACTGCTAGGTTGGCAGAAGCTGGGACCGAGCAACGGGAGCTTACCCCGTCGCAGGGATTCGAACCGCCGACCTTCTGATCGGCAAGCCCTAGGCTCAGTGGTTTAGACTGGAATACCACAAGTTAGTTTGCTTGCAGCAAGGCCTACCAGCCTACCACTTGAAAGACTTGTCCATAGCTTCAGCAAAAGAAGACTAAAAACCTTCTGACTGTACGGACATCCTTTTATATACCCCTTTAATTTGTGCACTCCTGAAAGGGATTTAAAGAGTATGCCTTCTTTTAAATCCCATTCAGGATATGGTGCTGTGTCAATGCTGCCAGTGAAATCAGGAGAAATTAGCTGTGTCAATGCTGCCAGTGAAATCAGGAGAAGATAAAAATACATAGCTTGTCATGACTGGCTTGTGGTGTGGGACTTTTTTCCCCATTTATTTTTTTAAAACCCACCTCTGTTTTTCAATTACAGTGGTACCTCAGGTTAAGTACTTAATTCGTTCCGGAGCTCCGCTCTTAACCTGAAACTGTTCTTAAACTGAAGCACCACTTTAGCTAATGGGGACTCCTGCTGCCGCCATGCCGCCAGAGCACGATTTCTGTTCTCATCCTGAAGCAAAGTTCTTAACCCGAAGCACTATTTCTGGGTTAGCGGAGTCTGTAACCTGAAGCGTATGTAACCTGAAGCATATGTAACCTGAGGTACCACTGTATTTAGTTCTGTCCTATTTTTGAATTCACAGGTTAGCCATATCCCACTCCAATGGCATTTGCAAAATGCTGTATATTTTTGAGAGCACAGAAGGCTTTCCTCCCCTTTACTGATTCATTTTCCATTCTAAATAATGCTTCATCTCCACATCTTGGCAGATGCATGGGACTACGGCAGTCATTTGGCACCATGTTTTGCTATTGATTGCCACAGACTTCTCCTTCTTAACCTGTGTCTACCTCGGACTTGGCTCCTTCTGCTTTGATCGCTTATTTGCTTACCTGGCAACATTGCAGCCAATTCTCATTAAAGCATTCATTCCTGCAGTTGTTTGCTTAGTGACAACCTACTGCTGTATTGCTCCTCTTCTGTCTTCCCATAAAAGTTTCAGTAGGCAGATTCAGTCACGATGATTAAGCATTTTCTGTTTGGGATGCCTTTGCCAGGGAGCTGTTCAAAGTCTGCTCAAAAGCCTTATTCCAATAGACATTGTGTTACTTTAAAAACAACAACAACAGTGAACTCTTGAATAGGGCTGCATAAATCTTTCTCTCAATTTCTCTCTTTCCAAATCGTTAATTCAATTTGCTGCATTTTTGCATCACTTTGTGATTAAAAAAAAAAAGTCTGCATGGAATTTGTTAGCATTTAGTGTGCGTTTCATAGGGATGCGGGTGGCGCTGTGGGTTAAACCACAGAGCCTAGGACTTGCCGATCAGAAGGCTGGCGGTTCGAATCCCTGTGACGGGGTGAGCTCCCGTTGCTTAGTCCCAGCTCCTACCAACCTAGCAGTTCGAAAGCACAAAGTGCAAGTAGATAAATAGGTACTGCTCTGGTGGGAAGGTAAACAGCGTTTCCGTGCGCTGCTCTGGTTCGCCAGAAGCGGCTTAGTCATGCTGGCCACATGACCCAGAAGCTGTACGCCGGCTCCCTCGGCCAATAAAGCAAGATGAGCGCCGCAACCCCAGAGTCGGTCACGACTGGACCTAATGGTCAGGGGTCCCTTTACCCTTTACCTTAGTGTGCGTTTCTCCTAATATACATATTTTGCATGCAATTTTGCGTAAGTTGAAATAGACATTTCCTAATACGATGTATTTTTTGTATTTCCCCCCCCCCAATACATGCATCTTTGTGCATGTTATCCCATAGTACGTTTTTGTACACTTTTTTTTTTTGTCAGAGATCTGCAGCTCAAAAATTGGCCAAGTGCATATTTGAAGGACAGCGGTCTTTCTTTTTTATTTCATGATGCAATATCTATTGCAGGCGTCCCGGATGAATTGTGAAGGCATATTGGGAAATAAAATATTGAAGTGGAACTTTCAAGTTAACTGCAATTTAGTAACTAGATATGCAGTCCTTTTGGGGGGTTTTAATATTTCAGTAATGAATGAAATTTACCTTCAGTATTTTTTTTATCACTATTTGTTTCGATATTTAGAATCATTTTTTAATTGTTTCTTTATATGCAAATGTTTTAACCATTTTTAGATATGTCACTGTTCTGTTGCGTTGCAAATTGCTTTGGAATGCCTAATGGAAAGTGAGCCCTAGGTGAAATAAAAGGAAGAAGCAAAGATAGGAGAAAATACTTCTTCATGCAGCGCACAGTTAAACTATGGAACTTACCACCACCAGAGAAGGTAATGGCTTTAAAAGAGAATTGAAGAAATTCATGGAGGACTGTTGAAGGCTACTTGCCATGATGGCTCTGCTCTGATTCCACATTGGAGGCACTAGAGCTGCTGAGTACCAATTGTGGAAACCACAGGAGGGGAGAGCACTCCTGTGCTCGAATCCTGCTTGCGGATTTCCCACAGCCATCTGGTTGGTCACTGTGAGAACAGTATGCTCTAGGCCAGGCATAGGCAAACTCGGCCCTCCAGATGTTTTGGGACTACAACTCCCATCCTCCCTGAACACTGGTCCTGAGTGTTATGTACTGAAGTTCTCACCCTTGGCCAGCAGGGGGATACTGTGGATAATTTTCACTCAGGTCCACATATGCAAATAAGGGATTGAAAGTGACGTTTAGTGATTGGATAGTTACAGAAAGTGGTTAATGTTGCATTCTATATAAGCAGGCTGGCTGAACCCTTCAGTTCAGTTCAGTTCTGGCCTGTGACTAAACAAGAGCTGTTTGGAGAATCGCTGTGTCATCTGATATGTTCACCCACAACTTAACACCGAGTTTGCCTATGCCTGATCTAGGCTGTACCACTCTCCCTGCTGGATTGGGTGGTATGAAGTAGGGTCAGGATAAGGCTCCGGAGCAGTGGCGTAGCGTTGGGGGTGCGGGGGGGGCGGGCCGCACCGGGCGCAACATCTGGGGTTAGGACAAATCCATTTGTTAGGGGGCGCAAATCCATGGGTTAGGGGGCACAAATCCACGGGTTAGGGGGCGCAAATTACTTGCCTTGCCCCGGGTGCTGACAACCCACGCTACGCCACTGCTCCGGAGAGCCACAGGGGAACTCCAGCAGAGACAACTGAGTAGTAGTCTGGGAGCCACAAATTTGCCATCCCTCCCCCTGCACTGCCTGATGCAATTGCTGCTGTTTGATAAGGCCAGCTCTGTTGAGGGAACAGCCCCCCCTTCCCCTTCCCCACTAGCACCTCTGCACACGAGTAGCTCTTGCACAGCCAGTGCCTTTCAGGATTCTAAGGTAAAAAAAGATAAAGGACGCCTGGACAGTTAAGTCCAGTCAAAGGCGACTATGGGGTTGTGGCACTCATCTCGCTGTTTGTCCACAGACAGCTTTCCGGGTCACGTGACCAGCATGACTAAACCGCTTGTGGCACAATAGGACACTGTGACGGAAACGCCATTTACCTTCCCTCTGCAGCAGTACTGATTTATCTACTTGCACTGGTGTGCTCACGAACTGCTAGGTTGGCTGGAGCTGGGACGGAGCAACAGGAGCTCACTCCCTCGCAGGGATTTGAACCACCAACCTTCCGATTGGCAAGCCCAAGAGGCTCAGTGGTTTAGACCATAGCTCCATCCGTGTCCTGAATAAACAGGCACACAATCACTGATAGGACCACGTGCCATTGTGAGGCTCAAAGCAATGAAGATGATGCCTCCCCAGCTGTTGCCATTGGCTGTGGGTTTCTTGTGATGTCACAAAAGCACTTGGCAACTGAGTGGATATAAAGGCAGGCCAAGGGGAAAGCCTTTTTTTTATTTCCAGCAGGACACACCTGGCAATGGATGTGACATTCAGCACCGCCCAGGTTTCTTTCACTTGGAGGAGGCAAAGTGGTGAATGGAAGGAGGCAATCCTCTGGCAGTGGGATGCTAGGGAGTGATAATAAGGCAAGTTTGCTTGCTTGAAGGCTGCTGGTATCTGTGATTAGAAGCTGGCAGACATCTCATGATGGACCTAACAGTAGCTTCTGGCACAATGGGACACCGTGACAGAAACCAGAGCACACGGAAACACCATTTACCTTCCAGCCACAGCGGTACCTATTTATCTACTTGCACTAGCATAGTTTCAAACTGCTAGGTTGGCAGGAGCTGGAACAGAGCAACGGGAGCTCAGCCCATTGTGGGGATTCGAACTGCCGAGCTTCTGGCAATTTTGTTGGAAGATCAGCATCTCCACATCTAAGTTCTTTAAGGACTCTTGGGCAGATGCCATATGAACTCAATGATTGGTTCTTTTTAAAGTTTGTCAGCAAGGCCTAGAACTTTGCTGTTGTCAACAGTATTTGCCTCAGTTCCTGAGAAAGTTACAGGCACAGGGATCTGTCCTACATCTTCCAAAACGAAGATCCCAAGAATTCACTCAGTGTCTCTGGTCTCCTTTTCCTCCTTTAACACACGTTTGACTCCCTTGCCATCCCCATAACTCAAGGGTGGGGATCTGTGTCGTGCCATTCACCTAGTGACTCTCCTCATTTGGGCAACACCTCCATTTTCTGAAATAAACCTTCTTACCACTAACAGTTTCTGCTTGTTTAACTACACTGGAATCTCTCTTGGCTTTCTGGACCAGACAACCTTTCAGACAGAGGACTCATTCAAGAAAGAAGATGGCTTTCTTCTGTACAATAGACACAGGGGCAGCCTATAGAATACGGCTTCTTATTAGCACAATTTCTAGCATTGTATTGGGGGGCTGTTTTCTAACCGGAATTTATTTAGACATAAGTTTTGTTCATGTGAGTTTTGAGGCAGTTGGGACTTCACATGGTAACAGTGGTTGTGATTGTGTCAGAGGTGGCACACTGTGCTGTTATGCCTGAGTTCATCACACACTGAGATCGCCTTCCAAGCCTTTGTCTTAACTTGTTTCGTTGAAAGAGGGAGCAAGAAATAAGATGCTCATAGTTATTCCATATGAAATTGTTTCACACACACACACACCAGGTGCATGCCCATTCATAGTTCCATTTCGAACAAAATAAGAAAGGAGCCATTTCTTGACTCAGACAGAGAAGATTTCTGCAAATGTGAGAAGAAGGTTTTCAAGAAGGCACAGAAACCAGATGGGGGCATTAAAGCAGAACTTATTCCAGACAAAACAAAAACAGGGAAACAGGGCCCTGCCACTCATCATTATTTCAGTCATGCTAGGAGATCCATCTCCTCCAAAACTGGTCGGCCAGAAGCAATGCAAGCTTGCACCCATTTAAATGATTGAATATATAAATTCGTTCAAGTTTTGTTTGCTGTTTTAAATACGAAGGGCTTATTTTTATGATTTGTTTGGTGTTGTTTTCAGAGGTTACCAAAAGTAGATCAGGGCAAAGAGGTTTCAGGCTTATAAGATCTGCTTTGTTTTGTTTTGTTTTTTTCTAGATTGCTGAGACTGAAGCCAGGTACAGAACAGGGGCTGAGGTGGGGGAAAGCGAGATGCAAAATGGAGGCTCATGGGAAACAGCCAATTACCTGCCACAGCGAAATGAACTTCAAATACAAGTATAAATCTCTATAGAAATTACTACAGGCCATGGCTTTTAATGGCATGATTTGAGTGTAGGAGGAATAAACCCTTTACTATCTGTTTTTTCTGGACGTGAGTCATATAGACTGAACCTATCTATCACACTGGAGCTCTTTGAGGCAGAAACCCAGAACGGAGACCTCCAGATTCAGTAACCTCCAAACTTGCATTTTCTACAAAACCTTCCCCTTCCATAGCAGGAACCCTTTGCACTTCCATCCCATCTCATCACTCTACCTGTAAGGTGTTACAATACAGTGGTACCTTGGTTTGCATACGACTTGGTTTGGATATGTTTTGGATTACAAACACGTCAAACCCGGAAGTGCATGTCCTGGTTTGCAACCATTTATTATTATTATTATTGCAACCCATTATTATTATTTTGGATTACGAACAATTTTTTGGGGGAGGCCCCATTGGTGAAAGCACGCCTTGGGTTACAATCTGTTTTGGTTTACAAACGGACCACCAGAATGGATTATGGTTGTAAACCAAGGTACCACTGTACAAGAAAATGAGTATCAAGTGACAGGCATGGTGGCTGCTCCTTTAAGCAAGGAGTGGACCCTGAAGGGGTGCTATGACCCTGCAAAAATAATTTCCATTCCTAAGCATATTGGAGCCAGTTGTTATTTTGGATCTCTCTGTGGTGTCTTATCTTTCTTCTTGAGCTTCTTGTCCAGGATGTGGAAAGATGTGTCTTAAGGTATTGCCCTTTGAGAATTACCTATACTTTGATTTTAGCTGCCCTGCACCTACCCCATTGCATCAACCACAACAGAGAGATACTTGGAAATTCAATATCCTTACTCCAAACCAACCCACCCAAGGAGAGGTAAGAGCTTAAGTCTGGAGAAAGGGCAAAAGCCACATTAAATGTCTGCAAGGAACAGTCAAGATTATTGATCCAAACAGAGGAGAGACTCAAACAAAAGGCTGTTTATGTGGGCAGTCTGGTACCCAGCAATCTATGACACACTTAACAATAAAGAAAATGGATTAACCTGAATACACTTCTCTGCATGCTCCATAGCACTTGGCTTTGGGCAGCTGGTCTGCTGAAAGCTTTATTGTGCTATGTGCAGAATCTCATTTAACAATCCAGGTCCGAGAAGAACTTAAAGGGAACATGGCTCCTGGTTCGTGCTATGATTTAGCAATATCAGCTGGGTGAAATTCATATACCAAACCAGGAAATTAGGAACATCAGTGACCCCCACCAGTTTTATTTCTGGTAACAGAAACCAAAGGTTTTTGATAATATGGTTGTTAATCTGTGTGCATTTTTCTCCTTGGTGAACACATTCACAAAGCATTGGCAATTGATCATCAAAGTATGATTGCCCCTCAATGGCATTGCTTGTTGTATTTTTGCAACTATAGATGTAATTACCCCTATAATTACATGCATTATAAATAAATGTATACTGAGCAGAAATCAACAGCACAACCCTATGTATGCTATGTCTATTCAGAAGTAGGTTCAGTAGAACTTACTACCAGGTAAGTACAGTATATATAGTATTAAATTTAGGGCACAGAAACCCTGAAAAGAAGTTTCTACAATAAGCACTTACTATTCTTTTAATACTAATAATTAACACTCTCAAAGTTCATGTGTAAACTTAGCATAATGGATGGAACCAAAGTTTTATAACAGAATTCACCACTCTTTTCAATTAGCTGATTATTCCATCTACTCTCTGTTGCAAGACTGTTAATCATACTGGATGGCAGGACCTTGTATAAATTGAAGCATAATATTGGCACAGTCATCTCATTCTTTATTGCAGGTAAAGCTACCTCAAATGCTTATTACACAGAAAAGTAATAAATTGCCTCCCCCCCCCCCCGTATGCGGCTAAAGCTGCTGATGAGATATTTGTAATCCAGAAATTGCTAGTTCATAAGACATGCTCAGCCTAGGTGAAAATTCATCATTTCTAATCTTGCAGTATTTCAGAACAACTCAGTTTCTGCAACCTCTGGGAAGTGTCATCCTCATTTTGAAAACACCTCGGAAATAATGGGCTCCTGTTTTTCGTTTTTCTTTTCCCTTTTAGGGATTGTCAGAAGAAACAAGAGGACATTCCACAAGCCCTTCTAAAAGGAACCAGCTTCGCTGTGCTACTCCCACTCATTTTGATGAGGCTGGTAGCCCAAAGCCGGTGAGGTAGCCACCTGAATCTTCCTCTTTCACATATAAAGTGGGGTAAAAAATAAAAATAAAGGCAAAGGACCCCTGGATGGTTAGGTCCAGTCAAAGGTGACTATAGGGTGCGGCACTCATCTCGCCTTCAGGCCGAGGGAGCTGGTGTTTGTCTGCAGACAGCTTTCCAGGTCATGTGGCCAGTATGACTAAACAGTTTCTGGCACATGGAAGACCATGACAAGTGCCAGAGTGCACGGAAATGCCATTTATCTTCCCGCAACAGTGATACCTATTTATCTACTTGCACTGGCATGCTTTTGAACTGCTAGGTTGGCAGGAGCTGGGGCAGAGCAATGGGAGCTCACTCCGTTACAGGGATTTGAACCGCCGACCTTCCGATCGGCAAGAGCAAGAGGCTCAGTGGTTTAGACCCCAGTGCCACACATGTCTCTGAGCACTGGAAAGTGGCTAACGTAACACAAGGCTGCTGCAGGTCCTGACTCCACATCACAACTTAGTCCTGTCCTGTCCCAAACGGAAGGGAACCATTCAAGATTGCACCACCATTTTGCAGGCCTATAATGGATTAGGCTCTTCATGCCGTTCAGAGAAGTCTCTCAGTTGCCTACAAAACCTCAGGCTTACCAAGTTAGTATTTTAATCTCTTCCATGGAGGATCTTGCTAATGAAATCATGATGTCACTATCATTCTCTGAAGAGCACCAAACCACAGCTGTCAACCATCCCTTATTTGGCGGGAAACTCCCTTATCCCAGCGCCATGTCCCACTGCTGTCCTTTATTGATGATGTCCCTTAAATTTCTCGGGTTTCAAAGGAAGCAGCTCCTCTCCCTCCCTCCCTGCCAGCCAGGGAGGAGGGAGGCTCCAACTGTGTTGCTTGGCTGTGTTGCTCACCCAATAAGGAGCCTAAGAACGACTGGGGGGTGGAGCTTGCATGCCTTGTGCCGATCAAATCGGCCGCGTTGCCTGGGGACTCGCCTTTGCTCAGCGCTTCCCAGCGAAGAGGTGACGGTGGTTTTCCTTCCTGCATCCCCTTTGCCAGGTTGCTGGGCTGTGGGAACCAGTGCTTGAGGCTTTGTTTGGCTGCTGGCTGGGCTTTCTGCCTTTGGCTTGGAAGGGCTCAGAAGTTGAACATACCTGTGCTGGGAAAATCCTTTATTTTGGCTGCTGATCCCTTATTTTCGAGGCTGCTGGTCCCTTATTTTCAAATCTGTAAGTTGACAGCTATGCACCAAACTCTGTATGGTGAAGTGTTGGAGGCCTTCCTGATGGTTTCCCTGGGAAGAAAAATGTGATTTATGAGGAAGCCACTTTGAACCTCAGCAATCAAGGACACTCAGAACCAACAGGCAGCTTTATGACATCATTGCACACATCAGCAGAATTCCAGTGATTTCAGCATTCTTAGAGAAGACCTTGTCAAATATTGTTTCGTAGCAGGTCTTCCCATCTGAGTGGAAGATTGGCTGGTGCCCCATACCAAGATAGGCTGTGTTCATGTTCCCAAGATGCTGAATGTATGAAACACATTTTATTACACTGTAGTCTGTATAAACAGGTTAGACAGCATCTAATCAATCTGATATTAACAGAATAAGCTGGAATTGCAGACTTTTTTGATGTCAAGGTTCTCCTTGAGGATGAGATTGATACTGTTACACTGGCTGTAGCAAAATTCCTCTCAGAGGCGGTAAAAATCAGAAATCAGTATATACAGGCCAAAGCTCCTCTGTAGGAAGGCTTATCTTACACCTTAATTTTTTAAAAAAAATATTTATGTTTTCCGGATTTATACATTTCACTAATTTTGCAATCATTTTAACATTTCAAAACTTGACTTCCTTCCCCCTCTTTCTGTGGTTCCTTAAATTTATTTTTAATACCTTCTGCATATCCAAATTAACTTAATTTGCTCATTTATTCCTCTACTTTAAATATATACTCTTATAAAACTGCAGGTTATTACAATAAACCTGCCAATGTTCTTATCTGTTTACAATTTATCTTTAAATATTCAATAAACCATTTCCATTCTTTTATAAAGAGTTTGCTGTCTTGATTTCTTATTCTTCCGGTAGGTTTCGCCATTTCTGAGTTTTCCATACATTTTTGTATCCATTCTTCTTTCACTGGGACTTCTTTCCATTTTTCGGCAAGAAACATTCTTGCCACTGTAGTAGCATACATGAATAAGTTTCTATACAGTTTAGGTAGTTCTGTCCCTATAATTCCCAAAAGAAAAGCTTCTGGGTTGTTTTTTTACAAAGGTTATTTTAAACATCCTTTTCCATTCATTATATATCATTTCCTAGTAAGCTTTAACCTTACTACAAGACTACCACATATGATAAAAAGAACCTTCTTTGTATTTCCATTCTCAACACTTCTTTTATTTAGATTTATACATTTTTGCCAATTTACTCAGTGTTAGATACCATGGATCTATCATTTTCATATAATTTTCTCTTAGCGATCCTACACCTGAATAACTGTTGATGTATACTATTGCTGTACTGTGTATTTTGGGTCTATGGACCACAATAAAGCTGTTTGTGTGTGAAAAACTGTCGCAACAAATACAGCCAGATCCTACTTTAGCTTTTCAAAGAGACATTGCCAGGCTGAAATGGTCAAGCTGCAAGAACTCATTAGAATGCAATGGGATGCCTATTGCAAATAAATATTTGGTGAGCTTAGCAGTTTCCGTGTTTTTAGCTTTGTTTATTTAGTACAAGTAAGATCAAACATGTTAAAGTTAACCACTCTTATAATTTTATGGCATTGGCCAAAAAAAAAAAATCCCTGGCAGCAGTGAAAGACGATTGCAGAGTCTACCGCTGTGCTATTCCATCCCACACTTAAATAATATGTTTTAGGATAAATGTTTGGTGTAGGTAGAGATGCTCCCTTAAACACGGTGCTTCTGAGATTAAGCTGCTAACAGCACTTGTTGTTCAGTTGTAAAACACCACCTGTTACATTCTGGCACAGGCTACTTTGCAGCTTTAAATGTCTATGATTGAGGTAAATCATGGAAGAAACTATTTATATATCAAATGATCGAATACTGTATTACATGCCTCTTGATCAAGCACACATTGGTCTTACTGTATGGACAAGAAACTTAGGAAGTGGGCAGGCCATCCCCTCATATCTCGGGGTCTGGGCGCATTCACAATTAACTCACACAATGCATGCTTTTCTTTCAGAGAGAGGCTGCTGAGCTCCACAATTAGGTTTCAGTAGCACATCAAAAAAATGAAGATCATGGCCACTGGTCCCATCACCTCCTGGCAAATAGAAGGGGAAGAAATGGAAGCAGTGAGAGATTTTACTTTCTTGGGCTCCATGATCACTGCAGATGGTGACAGCAGCCACGAAATTAAAAGACGCCTGCTTCTTGGGAGAAAAGCAATGACAAACCTAGACAGCATCTTAAAAAGCAGAGACATCACCTTGCCAACAAAGGTCCGTATAGTTTAAGCTATGGTTTTCCCAGTAGTGATATATGGAAGCGAGAGCTGGACCATAAAGAAGGCTGATCGCTTTTGAATTATGGTGCTGGAGGAGACTCTTGAGAGTCCCATGGACTGCAAGAAGATCAAACTGACCCATTCTTAAGGAAATCAGCCCTGAGTGCTCACTGGAAGGACAGATCCTGAAGCTGAGACTCCAATACTTTGGCCACCTCATGAGAAGAGAAGACTCCCTGGAAAAGACCCTGATGTTGGGAAAGATGGAGGGCACAAGGAGAAGGGGACGACAGAGGATGAGATGGCTGGACAGTGTTCTCGAAACTACCAGCATGAGTTTGACTAAACTGCAGGAGGCAGTGGAAGACAGGAGTGCCTGGCGTGCTCTGGTCCAAGGGGTCACGAAGAGTCGGTCACGACTAAACGACTAAACAACAACAACAGCAAAGCACAGGGCAGGTAAATATTAGGTAAAGGTAAAGGATCCCTGGATGGTTAAGTCCAGTCAAAGGCAGCTATCGGGTTGCAGTGCTCATTTCACTTTGAGGCCGAGGGAGCCAGCGTTTGTCCTCAGACAGCTTTCCAGGTCATATGGCCAGCAGGACTAAACCGCTTCTGGCATAACAGGACACCGTGATGGAAACTAGAGCACACGGAAACACCATTTACCGGTACCTTCCCGCCACAGCGGTACCTATTTATCTACTTGCACTGGCATGCTTTTGAACCGCTGGGTTGGCAGGAGCTGGGACAGAGCAATGGGAGCTCACCCCGTCACAGGGATTTGAACCACCAACCTTCTAATCAGCAAGGCCAAGAGGATCAGTGGTTTAGACCACAGCGCCACCCACATCCCTAGATAAATATTATCCCTACCTGGAATTGTAGAGTTGGAAGGGATCCTGAGAATTGTCTAGTCCAGCCCCCTCCAATGAAGGCATCTCAGCTAAAGCATCCATGACAGATGACCATCCAACCTCTGCTTAGAAACCACCCATGAAGGAGAGTCCACAGCCTCCCAAGGGAGTCTGTACTAGGTCAAACAGCTCTTACAGGGCAATATAATGCATCATTCTCTGTCCTACAGAATGCTGTAGTAGACTGTAGTCCATTGCCTTGAAGAGTCTCGTTTATCTCAATCAAATGATTATGTTCTACAGCAGAGATGGGAAACCTCTGGCCCTCCAGATGTTGCTAGAATCTAACTCACATCCTTTTCAGCCAGGTTGGCCCATGGTCAGTGATGATGGGAGTTGTAGTCTAACAGCATCTACAGGGCTATAGTCTCAAAGGTAATCCTCTACATATCTTGAGAAAATAGCTCCTCTGAACTGGGTTGTTGAAATGTCAGCTTTCAGCATGTCAGTAAAACAGTGGGTAGTGATACAATGGCTACTGAAATCGACACAAGATAATATCAGCATGGCAACTATCTGTAGGCAACAATAAACGTCCACAAAAATGGCAAAAGTAGTTTCCCAAATCTTAATTATTATTATTATTATTATTATTGCAAACACAGTAAATAAAGAGTTCATTTGTGATATACTAGTGCTTCAGGGCTTGGACATCATTCCGGTAATCCAACATTTCGTTGCTAAATACCTTAGTCGTCGAGCTGTCAAATTCTACTGGAACAGAGTTGCACCGAATTAACAAGTAGAATAAGGAAAATTAAAACTAAAAAACTTTGAGAATGCATAATTGAAGCATTCCTTTGTCGTAAATGATATACAAGAGAAGACAGTATGTAAAGGGCTTAAAACATGTGGCAACTGGAAACTTACACTCATGTACATTCAAGTGTCGAGGGCCTTCTGGTGGTTCCTTCACTGCGAGAAGTGAGGTTACAGGGATCCAGGCAGAGGGCCTTCTCAGTAGTGGTGCCAACCCTGTGGAACGCCCTCCCATCAGATGTCAAGGAAATAAACAACTATCTGACTCTTAGAAGGCATCTGAAGGCAACCCCGTTTAGGGAAGTTTTTAATGTTTGATGTTTTATTCTGTTTTAATGTTCTGTTGGGAGCCACCCAGAGTGGCTGGGGAAACTCAGTCAGATGGGCGGCATACAAAGAAATTATTATTATTATTATTATTATTATTATTATTATTGAAAAAGAGGTGCCGGAACTCACCATGAATACTTCCTTTGTTCTCTTATAATGGGAATGGCACCCACCTGAGAGGTACCAGAAGTGAGTTCTACTGTGTTCCGGCTGAAACAAAAGCCAGCCTTGTACCTTCTAGTCTGCAAGAAACAAAATGGCTGGTTTATGCTGAGATGAGGAACAAATGGAAGGACAGGTATGGCGATACAGATTACCCATCAAAACACCATGGGTTGGCATTTTGATGACAATGTCATGCGGATAGTGCATAAATTCACAGGCATGAACAGCACCAATTCTGCAATAAGAAAATCTTCAGCTATCTGTTTTGCAAGTTAACCATAGCAGCATTTGTTTCTCTTTGCTATCATGTCAAAGTTGAGTGTGACAAATCATCAGAATTACTAATTGATCAAGCTCGTTTGAGTGATTAAGCTAAAGCACAACCCATTTAGAAGAGATGCTTCATTCATAGACCTCTTGCCAGACAGGATGTTGTTGCCCCTGTACTGACACTGCCACGTCAGACTGTGCCTAGGTTGCTAAAAATAAGTGTCTGTCAGCTTCTGATTTGTACTTTTTAAGGCACAAAATACACATTATCAGGAGACATACAAAAATACAAAAGGGGACTTAAATTCAGTTTTATTTTTCCTCACTTCCTTGTAACTCCTAGCACATGTACAGTTGTTGCCACACCCTCTGTGAAACAATTCTTTCGACAACATTTGATCAGGGAGACACAGATTGGCAGTGCCTATCCACCAACCCTTAATGTGTAACTTTGACCTTAGCAGATGGCTAACCTCCCCACTCCTAAGCCATTTTTCAGCATAGTAATGGGTACAAAGACACATATACTAGAATATGGTGTGCATTAAAAATAATATATTCATGAAAATAACATACAAGCATGAGGTATATTGGGGGAAATTGCTTTGGGGGAAAATGTGTGTGAGACAAAATTCCATACAAAATGTCTGCAATAGCAGAAATTTGCACTAGGATTGTGAGAATTTTCGCGAGCACTTTTTTAAAAAAATAAAACAAGCCAGGTGATGTGGAAATGAGAAGTGGAAAGAAACTGAAATGGACAGAACTTCACTTCCCTAGCCAGGGGTGAGCCAGGCCAAGAAAATCTGTTTTGGTATGGATTGCCCCTAGCGATAGGGCAATGATCTAGTCTAATGCCTTTTCCCAGCTGTTCTTTATTCAGAAGGAAAGCCAAGCTATTCACTTCCCTAGTGGTTTTCTGCCAGTATGGAGAGACCTTTTTTAGGAAGGTCATTGGTTTTTAGTGGCTTCATTAAAAAAACAAAACAACCCCACTGATCTTATTGATTTATCTATTTCTCCTTTGTTGCTTGTTTCTTCTTTTACTAATGCTGCTTCCAGTGTTCTTTCATTGTATTCAGTCCAGTGGAGGCCTCCACGGATGAAAGAAAAGGGAGGCAATTTTTGCTAATCCACACACAAACATCCCTGCACCCCTGAAAATTGGCAGCAAATGCTTGAGGAACCCTCTGGAACAGCTTGGAAGATGGTGTGCCTCTTCTTCCATTAATGGCAGCTCCTCTTGAATAAAATATTCTTCCACAGAATGTCAATAATGGATGCAACACATCAAGCTAAAATAATTCAGTGCTCAAATATAAATAAAACTTAAAACAGCAGAAGCAACTTTACTGAGCATTCAGAACACAGGTAGATGAAATAATTTTGGGTTGGCATTTTCAACTCATCAAGCCAGGGGCCTGGTGAGCAGGCATAGGAAGAGTATGCCTTATAGAGGCACTGTGGCGTGCCAAGACCCCTTGACCCCATTGCTCCCTATGTAACGAATAACCATGCAAGATAGCAGCATATAGATTTGGGTTCAAATAAGCCACAACTTGATTTGCGTGGACAGGTGGAGTCCCCCACACCACGTGTGGCCCCCATGTGGAATAACGACTCAAGACAACGTGCTTTGGGATTAAAATTGGCCACAACTTTATTATGTTTCAGATGTGGGTAGACCTTGGCTCAGGCATTGGGCGTTTATCCTTCCCAGTCCCCCGTCGGGGATCTGGGGAGCATCAGGGTTATCCAGAGTGTGGGGGGGTGGGGTGGGCTGGCTCTGGAGAGCATATGTTCAAGCAGAGAGAGCCCGCCCCTGTTATGCCGCTGTCACAGGAGAGAGCAATGACAACCTCTAGGCATACGACCAAACCCTCCCCTCAAGACCACCCCTTTAACAGGGAATCCTGGTATTGCTGCAACAAAGAGGAGGGGGGCGTGGGTCACCGCTGCACACCCTCCCCCATTTAGGGAAGATAGACTAAAGGATTCCACCCAAGGCCTGACACGGCCAAAGTTGTGCGAAACCTGCCAATGCAGGGGAATTCCTTTCTGGCCCTTCAACAGTGACCTTGACGTAGCAGTGCCCACGTACCTGTGGAGAAAAGGTTAACCTGCAAAAGAAGTCTTAACTGAGGGTGGGTATGGTGGGAGACGCTCTGAATTCCCAGGTAAGATTCTCCCTCTATTGTGTGGGTAGGGTGGTCCCTCCCCCTACCTGGCCTGATCACCTTGGCAACGCCTCTCCAGGCGGGATTGAGCAACTGACTGTGATAGGCGGAGACCTCCAGGTATCCCACCAAGCCTGTGCTAATGGTGCCACATAGGGTCCAGGGGGCTGTGCGCGACCACACAAAGGGTGCCCCCCATTTAATGTGGGGAGCGGCCATTGTTACAGATGTGAAAGGTTGGGCATAGGGATTGAGTGAAGCCCTTTATTCAGCCCATCTGCTGGGAGTGTATGTAAGAGTAAAGCACATTTTGCGGGGAGCCGTATGGCCTACATCAAATAGGGGTACCCCCAAGGGGTCCGCTTTGATGAGTGCTATGGCCCTAGCCCTTGCCTGGATGTCAGACGGAAACAACTCCTCACAGATCCCTTTAACAGGATACCGTTAACCAAGGAGGGGCAGGCAGAAACTACAACCTTCCCTCCAGCCAAGACTTAGGCTTACCAAATGCCTAACCCCCAATGGAAACAGTCAAGGCTCGCCACCAACCCCTTCACACCTGCAACCATCCCTTTATGCCCTCGACTAGATTTTCTAGCCAAATCTAGTTGCCTAACTCAGGTAGGTGCACCCCATTGTTGTGATATAAGGTCTCCTGGTTAAACAGGGAGCAGGTGGCACTGTGGTCTAAAGCACGGAGCCTCTTGGGCTTGCTGATTGGAAGGTTGGCAGTTCGAGTCCACACAATGGGGTGAGCTCCCATTGCTCTGTCCCAGCTCCTGCCAACCTAGCAGTATGAAAGCACACCAGTGCAACTAGATAAATAGGTACCGCTGTGGCAGGAAGGTAAATGGTGTTTCCATGCGCTCTGGTTTCCATCATGGTGTCCTGTTGTGCCAGAAGTGGTTTAGTTCTGCTGTCCACATAACCTGGAAAGCTGTCTGTGGACAAACACTGGCTCCCTTGGCCTGAAAGTGGAGATGAGCACCACACCCCATAGTCGCCTTTGACTGGACTTAACGATCCAGGGGTCCTTTACCTTTTTTTTCACCTGGTCAAATGTAATGCCGGGGTGCCAAATCACCCTGCCATTCATGCACTGCTTTCTTTGTGGTCCAATTAATGCCTGCTGGGTATGGACTCTTATGCCATTTCTGCCTCTCAAGCAAATTGGACCAAACAATGGCCACATCCAGGAATACTGCGAGGATCGAGGACGTGGGCTGTGGCCAGGCCGTAACACCGCCTGCCCAGTGAAGGTAAGCGGACCTGTCCAGGAAGCCCTTTCCCCAGCCATCAACTCTGCCACTTCAGATACAGTGGTACCCCAGGTTAAGTACTTAATTCGTTCCAGAGGTCCATTCTTAACCTGAAACTGTTCTTAACCTGAAGCACCACTTTAGCTAATGGGGCCTCCCGCTGCTGCCACACCGCTGGAGTCCGATTTCTGTTCTTATCCTGAAGCAAAGTTCTTAACCTGAAGCACTATTTCTGGGTTAGCGGAGTCTGTAACCTGAAGTGTATGTAACCTGAAGCATATGTAACCTGAGGTACCACTGTATACCTGGGGATTGGCCTCTGTTGATGCTCTCAACAAAGGGGCAATACTGGTAGGAGCTGCTGATTATTTCGATGCCCATTTCCACAACTACTCCAAATGTTCAAACAATTCAAACGACAAAGGCTAATATTTGTAACTTAAAATGTTTATTTTGTATACCTTATATACAGAATATCACGGGAAACATAGAAACTTGTAGGCACAAATTACATGTTAACTGTGGCTGAATAAAATATTAGATATAATGAAACTGCAACAATAAATACATCTGAATGATAACTATATAGCTTAGCTTATGCACTTATATAAAATCCATGCTTTGTGAATAGCATACGTGTCCATATTATGTTTTCATGATGCTGAAATTCCTTGAAAGTTTTAAACATGTCGTTGTGTGTGTGTCTACATTTTCAAATATCTCATGTCTATTAGCATCACACTTGGAAATAAACCACAAACTGGAATAAAGCTGTACAACTAATTTCCCCCACTAAGAGTTTCTTCCATCTATCAAAAAAAAAAGCCCACACCACCTTATACCAGTTATAGCAAAACAAATATTTTGATAAACTCACATGTATGTAAAATCTATTATAAATTACAAGGACAACGGAAGGGTACAATATAAAATATATCCACCTTAGAATTACTGGTCCAGGAATAAATATTGCTTCTATACTAGCCCTGCACAGATAAATGCAAGGCAATAAAACATAGTCATGGCTTATTATATTGTTTGGAGACTGGGGTCAACAAGGAACAAAAAGATATTATCCTTACATGTAACAGTGAATTGTTTGCCAGAGCCTTATGTGTCTGAAATAGCTTTTTACTAGGCAAGTTAGATGTCTAAATTTGATTCTTTGGGTTTCATTGGTGCAAATGGATTAGGACTGCAATCACTGGCTGCATTTAGGGATTAGGCAAACCTTCCTTCACATTATATAATATAAGCTGCAATGAAGTTAAGAAGGCTTTGCAACAGCTTTCTCTTTGGGGATTCTGTGCATTTGTAAAAGGTATATATTACTGGCTGTTCTGGGACAACGGTATCCTGCAGGCTTGCTCTTTGTTATATACTCTCCAACCTTTTGATACTGCAAACACGGGAATGTTTCTAATGCCCTGATTCTCATGCCAAGGATCACTGTCCAAACCCCCACCTTCAGTTCTTGTCCCAAACCACCTGCCTCCAGTCAATTTAAAAGCAGGAAAGTGTATGTTCATTTGGTTCAAGATATAGGAGAAAAACACAATTGCCCTACAATAAATTATCAGAAGTTCAAAAGATACTTCTGTTGCTGCAGTAGATGAAATGGCAGGCTGTACACTGTGTGCTCCCTTAGTGTTCAGGTGCATTCATTGCCATTAGATGTTGTGCATATATTCCCACTTTCTTGGGGTTTTTTTTCTTAGTTGGTTGGACTGTTGTTTCATTTGCATTGTTTTGTTACTGCATACCCTCCAACATTTATCTGATGATAAAATAGGGACGTCCTATTTACCTTTATTCAATTAATAATAATAATAATAATAATATGCACAGCAGTGTCTATATTAAACCCAACCAACTAAGAACAAAACTCCCAAGAAAATGCTAATAATAATAATAATAATAATAATAATTTATACCCCAGCCATCTGTCTGGGTTGCCCCGGCCACTCTGGGCAACTTCCAAAATATATAAAAATATAATAAAACATTTAAAAACTTCCCTACACATGGCTGCCTTCAGATGTCTTCTGAAGGTTGTGTAGTTACTTATCTCCTTGGCTCGGGGTTCACATAACTCCATACCTTCCAACATTTCTCCAACAAAAATAGGGATGTCCTACCATACCCTCTAGTATTTCTCCAGTGAAAATAAGGACATCCTAAGGAAAAGCGGAACATCCTGGGGTCAAATCAGAAACTGGGACTGTCCCTGGAAAACAAGGACATTTGGAGGGTCTCTTGGTGCCTCCAACTTTCTTAGGCAATTTAAATAGGTAGAAGGCTTTAAAATAAATAGCAAAGAAATAAAACACTGGGAAAGGAGCTGAAACCTGGAAAAGGACCAGGAGAGCAATTCACGCTAAAGGCAGCCTCTAAATTCCAAAGAGGGGCATTGATTTACCATGGGAGACTTTGGAGCCCATGCAGTTTCCAAAGATGGAATACTTTATCCAACTAGCTAGCTGCCTCTCTGTAGAGATTTTCATGATTTTCTATTGCTTGGGATGGAGAAAGTTAATGCTAGCAAGGAAAGGCCTCAAATGGGTTGGAGCTGGACTATTTGGCTTCCACGGACCTCAGTTAAGAAACACATCAGCTCCAAGTCGATGGCCACACCCAGCCACAAGTCAATCCCCCTAGAGTTTTGATGCTTTTCATAAGTTAGTCCTGAGAGTCCTATTCAAGATGCCCATTCACTTCAAAGGCTGTATATAGCCTGTTATTTTTTAACATCCAGCTACCTGATGTCTCACATAATACGTCTTTCTTTTGGTTTGTCACTTTTCTTAATCGAATCCCAAATGGAAAAGATGAAAACATTTGCCAAAGCGCTGGCTTGTAGGCAGAACAGACCAATTATGTGGTTACGTATTGAATTATTGCCTGGCTCAATGCTGTTGGATTTTCTGACAGCTAGAAAGAAGACTCACTCAGCAGAAAATGAGACAAACGTCTTGCATGCAATTAGAAATGGTTTTGAAATGCCTGTTTCTAGGAGCAATCCCAATTCTGTGAAATCAAGGGGGGGGAGAAGGGGAAAGAAACTTGCTTTTGGGTACATTCTTTGGGTGAAGACACCCAAATGGATCTAGTAGTTTGCTTCCTCTGGAGAAGGAAACTCGTTGGATTCAACCCATCTATTCTACATGTGAAGGAAGCCATTTCAATAGACTGAAAACAAAAGCTTCAGATCCCACTGAATGGGTGTCAAAACCATTTGCATAACTCTTCAGAACCTAAAATTAATCTCCTGTAGACATTTAATCTGGAGCAAATACACAATGTACTTTGTGTTTATGTGAACATCAGCAAAGAGGTTGCACACCTACATGTGTATACTCTAGACAGATGTTCAGATTAAGATTGAGCTGACATTTCTCCCAGATTCCTGAAAATATTCCTGCCGTTAAAACAGGGGCTGATTTTTTGCCACTGTCCAGGGGGGAAGTGGAAAAAAGAGGATTTCCTCCAAACTTTTTGAGAGATAGCTGTCCCTTCCCTTGCCAGCAAGATATTGTGGAGAAAGCCTTAGGCAGTTTCCCTCGGGCCACATTTCCCAGAATGCCCTGGGAGCGACAGGTTGTGACAAGGCCTTGTTCCCAAGGCATTCTGGGAAACTGCAGAGTGAAACTGCACTTCTGTGAGTGGCACAGGGTTGGGGTCTTTTTTGGTTTAAAATTGATTCCATTGCCACCCAACAAATGATCGAAAAGAAATTTCTAAATTTTGGGGCACAGCTCTAGTTCAAATGGATGTGTGGCAGTCAGGGGTGGGGCCTGCTGATGTAACGCCACACCCTCTAAATGCACATTTGTCCCATAAGGGTCAAATGTCCATAAAGGGATTCTGTATTCACCCTTGGTGCATCAGGCCTTGTTAAGTCTCTCCTACCTATTTCTCCTTGGACCATGGAAAGTAAACAGGGCATAAACTGTGGTCTCATATTGCAGGGATCTGCTTGTCTGCAATTCTCTTTGTATTCAGGAAACGGGGTGCAAGGATTAAAGGGTTCACAGCATTAAAGTATTCGTGAGCAATGTGTATTCCACTGCGAAGGATGCCTTTAAGTAGCTTTTGGGTGACATTTGAAATGTAACGTGCGTGCTATTTTTATAGACACTTAATTGCATTTTCCAGCTTTTGATACACACACTTGCCAAAATGTTAATATGTTCTGCTTCAAAGTAGCTCATTCTCTTCACGATGCAGCTTTTAGTTTAAAAAAACAACAGCAGCAACATCTTGCTTTGACGTATGTACAGTGGTACCTCTGGTTACGAACTTAATTCGTTCCGGAGGTCAGTTCTTAACCTGAAACCGTTCTTAAGCTGAGGTACCACTTTAGCTAATGGGGCCTCCCGCTGCCATCGGCACGCAATTTCTATTCTCATCCTGAGGTAAAATGCTTAACCCGAGGTACTACTTCCAGGTTAGCAGTGTCTGTAACCCGAAGTGTTTGTAACCCGAGGTGTTTGTAACCTGAGGTACCACTGTACTGTAATGAAAATGTCATTTGGCACAGAGGTTTTGCCTTGTCCATTCAAGATTTGCAAACCACAGTAAGTCCGTCAGTTGCCCATCCTGAACCCGCACCTGCCAACATATGAGATGCAGGTAATCCTGTGCTACTCCCTGATGCCACAACTGACATGTGGGAAGGCTGGATTTGGAAACCTGTGTCTTATCATATATCCCCACCCCTCAGGGACTGTCCCCAGCCCTCCAGCTTACAGGAGCAGGGATGAGTACTGAGATCAAATTTTTCTGTCCTCACAAAAAATACCTGATTTCTCCTAGCCAATCTGATGTTTGCTAAGAATAAAAAATTGGGGGGGGGGGGAATGTTTACAGGTGCATGCGATTAATTCAACGGATATCCATATCAACTATGAATCCTTTGGAGAGTCAAATGTAATGAGTCTACTTCAGTATTATAAGATAAAAGTAAAGAAATATCTGGCAAGTTGAGTGTTATATATTTCACCCCTGGGTCAAAAACATTTCCTCACCCCTTGCATCCTCATACCAGATAATTGTCATGCTACCCAGAACAGCTAATCTGCAATGTTAGATCTATTCGCAAAGGGGAGGTGGTCAGATTATTAATCCCATGGGAGAAAATAATATTTGGTACTGCCTGATGTCACTGAGGCCTTGATATTTCATCAGGGCACTAGGAAAATTACAAAGGTGAGGGGGGAAACATCTTAGTTCAGTGTTCATCAGTATCATAAAGGATATGAAGAAGAATAGAGCACAATTCAGTGTAAGAGAATAAACTTGCAATCCAGGAAAGCTATGTTAACTTAACCCTAAATTTAGTTCTACTTCCAAATATATATTTTTGTAGATAAATACATCTTTCATTAATTCTACATATAGCATTAGCATAAAATTTTAAACTAACAGCTCCTCATCTTTACATAGTGGCAACGATACCGGCGGGAGTACGTAGTTGTGGATATTTCATTTTCTCATCTCTCGAAAAGAGATATCGCTCTTCTTCTGGTAACTGCTTTGCTGCCGCTGCTGTTCAATGTCTAATTTATAAAAGGGTTGAGAGGTTGGTAGCGCTTTCACTCCACACAACTGTTTACTTCTGGTGTATTTTCAAAACAGCTATTAATAAAACAGTCTCACATGTTTGTTTGTTTTCCATTGTGTACAGGTCTGAAACATGGTACAGTCAGAAGAAGGAGTCTAGATGGCAGCTCCGGGATAATGCTATTTTCACATAATGACACATTTGCCTTTCAGCTTCTCTTTCCTTTTCTGCTGCTTGCTTTTTTTGCCATCAATCTGTAAGCTCACAGTCCTGCGTTTCTCCAAGTTCAGCAGCTCCTGGAACAACTCCTTCACGTTGTGGTTCATCTTGGCAGAGGTCTCCATGAAGGCACACTTCCACTTTTTGGCCAGGGCTTCTCCATCGTTGGTCTGTACCTCTCGGTTGTGGTCCTCGTCGTTCTTGTTCCCCACCAGCATGATTGGGATGCTGTCTATATCCCCTTTGATTTGGCAGATCTGTTCGTAGATAGGCTTGAGTTCCTCCAAGGACTGCCGGCTGGTGACGGAGTAGACCAAAATGAAAGCGTGTCCTTTGGAAATAGACAAACGCTGCATGGCAGGAAACTGATGGCTCCCCGTGGTGTCAGTGATCTGCAAAGTGCATATGCTCTTATCGCAGCTGATCACCTGCCTGTAGGTGTCTTCAATTGTAGGGATGTAACTGTCTCTGAAGGTGCCTTTAACAAATCTTAGGACCAAGGAACTCTTGCCAACTCCTCCTGCTCCAAACACCACCACCCTGTAATCATTGCTTTGTTCAGGCATGGTTTTTCAAGCTTTGCGCTGCTCAACGAGGGAAAGAAACCTGCATGTGGGAAGAAATAGGAATCATCTATTAACATTTTGTGGTGGGGATAGTTCAAAATAAATCCAGGACGCTAGAAATGGGGAAAATGAGCTATGTTATCGCACAGTGTGAATGATGAGGCTCTTTCGTCTCAATTTTAGATGTCCATCTTTCAGTACAAAGCAGAGCCATAAATTTATATAACTTACTGTTTTTCTTTGATTTTGAGACTCATGCAAAGAGGAAATGTTCGCTATTGGTAAATTCCCACAGAGAGGAGCAGACACATTCCAAACATTGAAGGATAACACTCAAATGGAAATGGAGAAACTCTGCCCCAAATTTGGCCTGCCAAGCAGTTTCTCCCAAACCACACCCACCTGCCTCATGTCTGGCATCATTTGTGACATCAGGTGTGGGGTAGGTAGAGACATGGCACTAAGCTCCCCATTGCCTCCCCATGTTGGTAGCAGGCAGCAGCACTCAGTGCTGAGCAACGCCATGCCACCAACTTCTATGTGTTTACACCAATCACACATCTTTGTGTTTGCTGAAATGCTGAAATGCAGGGGTGGCTCATAAATAAGGGTGAGCCTTCTAATTACATATACAGTGGTACCTCAGGTTAAGTACTTAATTCGTTCCGGAGGTCCATTCTTAACCTGAAACTGTTCTTAACCTGAAGCACCACTTTAGCTAATGGGGCCTCCCGCCAATGTACAAGAACACAAGTATGCCTCAGTAAACCATCATCATGCAAAATTAGCTATGGCCTAGGACCCATGTACCTACGGGACCGTCTCTCCTGGTATGCCCCTCGGAGGACCTTAAGGTCCACAAATGGCAACACTTTGGAGGTGCCAAGTCGCAAGGTGGTTAGATTGGTCTCAACTAGGGCCAGGGCCTTTTCAGTACTTGGTGGAATGCTCTGTCACAAGAGACTAGGGCCCTGCGGGACTTGACATCTTTCCACAGGACCTGCAAGACAGAGCTGTTCCGCCTGGCCTTTGGTTTGGACTCAGTCTGACCCTTATGTCTCCCTCCCCTTATGGTTTTGATCTATGGGCTACTATTAAAATGAGGGTACATTTTAAATTGTACTTTAACCCATATTTTAAATTGGGTTTTTTTCTTTCTTTTCTCTCCCCCCCTTATGTTTTTATTGTAATTTTACTGGTGTTAGCCACCCTGAGCCCAGCTTTGGCCAGGGAGGGTGGGGTATAAATAAAATTTTATTATTATTATTAAGTATGGGCACGCCTTTTGTGTGCGTGCAGCATTTTAGGTACACACACTTGCAGATGAGTACAGAAAGAGTGGGGCAGAGAACATGTGATTAAAATGAAGGCACAGGAAGTGCTTGCAGGCTGCACATGCTCCAACTCTGTACAGTGGTACCTCGGGTTACATACACTTCAGGTTACAGACTCCGCTAATCCAGAAATAGTACCTCGGGTTAAGAACTAGGTTAAGGTTAGCTAAAGTGGTACCTCAGGTTAAGAACAGACTTCTGGAACGAATTAAGTACTTAACCCGAGGTACCACTGTAATTAATTTTAGAAAGTAAAATCAGAGGGAAGCCATGGAGGAACTAAGTAACGAAAGGAGAAAACCTCTTTCGCCCCAATTTCCAAATTAAGATACTTCCCTCTGTCTCTAGCCTAATGCAGAAAAGCTGGAAGCATTCTGGGCCTGATTCAAAATGTACCGTAAATGCCCAAGATTCTGCCTCGTTGAGCCATTAGAATGGGACTATATCTCAGCACAATATGGAGAAACAGGGATGGCATTACAGTTTCTCATATCCAATCGAAGTGTGAACTCCCCAGAATATAATGTTAAAGACAAGTGGGCTGAGAAAATGCTAAGAGAAAGGATAAGAAGAGGCTCTAGAAGGCAAAGAGAAAGTAGGCGTCTAGTTCGTGTCACAATCCAGCCTACAGGAAGAAACAAGCGCGGAGGCAGTTAGAAGGAATTTCCCCCCCAGAGGATAACACTGACTAAATCTATGAGACAGCTGCTAACTAGGGCTATGGCTTAGGCAGAGCAGTAAAGAAGAGCCATGACGATGAATAATGTCGCAATCGTGATTACAGCTAAAAGGACAAGGCAGATGGGACAATGCATCTTCAGAGCTTGCCAGAGCTGGGTACGAATAGCACAGAGCCAAGGGGATGATGGTGTCAGGGTGAAGTAATTTTTTAAAAATGGAAATGAACATGCGGACCAGGTCTGTGGTCCAGGTCAGTCATGTAACTACAGGTTCTCTGCATAGCTGTCAACTTTTCCCTTTTCTTGCGAGGAATCCTATTCCGAATAAGGGAATTTCCCTTTAAAAAAGGGAAACGTTGACAGCTATGGTGTTGAGCATTTCTGCTGGTCGATCTGCCCTTGCCTTAAATAGGGGAGGGGGTGCAATTATGCAATGATGTCTTCCAAGTCAACAGGAAACTTATTATTGCCATTAGTAAATTAATTAAATGTGATGTAATTAAATTTATATGCCACCCTTCATCCAAAGATCTCAGGGCAGCCAGCATGATGAAAATGTAAGGTAAAAACACAAATAAATAGAACAAAAACAAAACAAAACAATAACCCCCCTTCCCACAGACACATTCAAAAGGCTGTAGAATATTAATCAGCCAAAGGCCTGGTTGGAGAGGAATGTTTTCACCTGACCCCTGAAAATATATAATAAAGGCACCAGGTGAAACTCTCTGAGGAGGCCATTCCATTTGGAATTTGAAATCCCTCCTTCACCCCCGGTTTACTCTCATGTAAGAGTTTTGCTTTGATCCTTGGCTTTTTATTATTCCAAATAACCTTAAGAGCAACATGCTGTCATTTCTTTAATTGTTGACCATTTATTTTAATTGGCAAGTGTTGGAACAGAAAATTGATTCTGGTAGCCATCTTAATCACTGATATTTTTGCCTGGAAAACAAGTTAAATAAGGCTGCAAGATTTGTCAATTAATTGATTACATGAATTCATTAAAATGCATGTAACTAAAAAAAAATAATTATATGGGAGGGGCATTTTTATCTTTAAAAATTTAACTATTTATACAAACCACAGGCGGCATGTGCCATTTTTGGAGAGACATTGTACCTTCTCTCTAACACCCCATTTATACTGCTACTGCTGAACTACATATCAGTGTTCAGTGGCGTAGCGTGGGGGGTGCAAGGGGGGCCGGCCGCACCGGGCGCAACATCTGGGGTTAGGGCAAATCCACGGGTTAGGGGGCGCAAATCCACGGGTTAGGGGGCGCAAATTACTTGCCTTGCCCCGGGTGCTGACAACCCACGCTACTCCACTGTCAGTGTTTCCCAGCCCTGGGTCTCCAGCTGTTTTTGGACCACAATTCCCATCATCCCTGACCACTGGTCTTGCTAGCTAGGGATGATGGGAGTTGTAGTCCAAAAACAGCTGAAGACCCAACGTTGGGAAACAGTGACATACGGTGGTACCTCTGGATACAAACGGGATCTGTTCCAGAGCCCCGTTTGCATCCAGAAGCGAAGGCAACCCGCGTCTGCGTGTCTGTGCATGCGCTGGTTGTCATTCGCCACTTCTGTGCATGCGTGTGATGCCATTTTTACCATCTGCGCATGCGCGAGCAGCGAAACCCAGAAGTAATGTGTTCCATCACCACAGAGCGCAACCTGAAAGCCCTCAACCTGAAGCAACTTCAACCCAAGGTATGACTGTACATGCATCATCTAAAAACAGAAGATGGGGTTCACCCAGTGAAGTTCATCAGCAGAAGCCCTGCACGAAGACAGAGGGTCACAATGTGGTTCCCCCCCAATGCTCCCCCAAGATTGGCTCTGGAGTAGGGTTGCCATTTTTCACACAGTGAAAATGACAGAAAGGTTGTTGAGCTCTTTCTGGCAAAGTTGTTGAGGAAAATCAAAAACGATACTGCCAACATGGGTTGCCATACATTCAAATTTTCCTGGACTCCCCCCCGCCCTGATTTCCAACCGGACACTGCTTCCAACTGCAGTATTCCAGATATGTCTGGGAAATTCTGGACGTATGACAACCCTACTTTGGAAGTCAATATAACTCCCTAGAACAGTTTGTCTGGAAAGCAGAGGACACATCTATCTGGCAAGCTACAATACTTGTGGAGATGAAACATTTGTAATAGCGAAGTTGAATTGCACTCATAGTATACTCTTTTTTTGCATCCAAATAGATGCAGATTGTCAGAGACTGCCTCTAGGTCCCGCTCACAAAGGACCAACGCTAGCCGGTAGAACGGTATAAAGTCTTTATTGAAGTATAGTTTCCATTTCCAAATCCTAGCGTGCGTCTCTACGTCTATTCCCTAGATCGGCGAAGTCCCATCTGAGTCTCCGCCCCCTGTACACCAGTTTAAGACTCTAGCCTTACTCCACCTCTTGCGTCTCTCCTTTCGCCTCTGGGTCCTACCACCCCCCGGGGTTCCTTCCTTCCTGGAGGCTTCGGATGCGGACCCTTCGGACTCCTCCCCTTCCCTTCGGCGGGCTTTAGGACCTGGCTCCCTTTCCGGGCTGCTCATTGCGCCTCCCTCTTGTACATTTGAACTTGGCGCGCGCGCGCTGTCTCCGACCCTCCTTTCTACCGTTTCCTCGCTCTCTGACGCAGGCGTGGCTAGCCCTGACTCATGTCCTTCCGCTGTCGGAGAGCTGCCTGGCCCCGATGCCTGGAACTCCTCCCCCCTACCGCTCTCCGGTGGAGAAGCTGGTCCCGATTTCCAGCTGCTGCTTTCTGGTGGGGAAGCTGGTCCGGATTTCCAGCTGCTGCTCTCTGAATCCCCTCTGGTCCCTCCTTCCTGGGGTGTTCCTCTTGGCAACCCCCCAGCTCTGCCCACGGGAGCCCCTTTCTGCGAATCCTCCGATTCGCTAGAGAGACTTAGGGACCTCGGTCGGCTATCGTCGCTAACTTCTCCCTCCGATTCCTCCCCATCCGTCCCTTCTGCACCTGAACCCCTGACACAGATACAAGGGACACGGGTGGCGCTGTGGGTTAAACCACTGAGCCTAGGACTTGCCAGTCAGAAGGTTGGTGGTTCGAATCCCCGCGATGGGGTGAGCTCCCGTTGCTTGGTCCCTGCTCCTGCCAACCTAGCAGTTCGAAAGCACGTCAAAGTTCAAGTAGATAAATAGGTACCACTCCGGCGGGAAGGTAAACGGCATTTCTGTGCGCTGCTCTGGTTCGCCAGAAGCGGCTTGGTCCTGCTGGCCACATGACCCAGAAGCTGTACGCCGGCTCCCTCGGCCAATAAAGCAAGATGAGCGCCGCAACCCCAGAGTCAGCAACGACTGGACCTAATGGTCAGGTGTTCCTTTACCTTTACCTTTAGATGCAGATACAATTGATATTTTCAAACTCACAGAATCACACAGTTGGAAGGGAACTCAAAGATCCTTTAGTTCAAGGTAAAGGTAAAGGTAAAGGACCCCTGTGTGGTTAACTCCAGTCAAAGGCGACTGTGAGGTGTGGGGTGGCGCTCATGTTGCTTTCAGGCCGAGCGTTTGTCCACAGACAGCTTTCCAGGTCATGTGGCCAGCATGACTACACTGCTTCTGGTTTCTTGTGATGTCACAAAAGCACTGGGCAACTTAGTGGATATAAAGGCAGGCCAAGGGGAAAGCCCTTTTCTATTTCCAGCAGGACACACACCTGATAATGGATATGACATTCAGCACTGCCCAGGTTTCTTCCACTTCCACTGGTCAATGGAAGGAGGCAATCCTCTGGCAGTGGGATGTTATGGATCAATAATAAGGCAAGTTTGCTTGCTTGAAGGCTGCTGATATCCATGGCTGGAAGCTGGCTGACATCTTATGATGGTCCTAACAGTAGCTTCTGGGACAACGGGACACCGTGACAGAAACCAGACTGCACGGAAACACTGTTTACCTTCCTGCCACAGTGGTATCTATTTATCTACTTGCGCTGGTGTGCTTTCAAACTGCTAGGTGGGCAGGAGCTGGGCCAGAGCAACAGGAGTTCACCCTGATTCAAACCGCCGACCTTCTGATCAGCAAGCCCAAGAGGCACCGTGTTCAACCCCCTGCTAACACAGGAAATACTCAACTACAACATCCTTGACAGGTGGTCGCTGTAAAAAACCCTCCAGTGAACTCCACTACCACATGAGACAATCTGTTCCACTGTCAATCAGCTTGTATCTTCAGAATGTTCTTCCCAATCTTTAGTTGAACATGATTAAACAACTAAGATTTCTTTAATTGGGTGAAAGCCGTAAGAAGAACATAAAATCCCTTGGTGCCATCAGACTGAAGGTCCACCTTGTTCAGCATTTTGCCCCTATCAATTACAGTGGTACCTCGGGTTAAGTACTTAATTCGTTCCGGAGGTCCGTTCTTAACCTGAAACTGTTCTTAACCTGAAGCACCACTTTAGCTAATGGGGCCTCCTGCTGCCACCGCACCGCCAGAGCACGATTTCTGTTCTTATCCTGAAGCAAAGTTCTTAACCTGAAGCACTATTTCTGGGTTAGCGGAGTCTGTAACCTGAAGCGTGTGTAACCTGAGGTACCACTGTACTACTGCACCAAGAGTGGTTAACAGAAGATGTGTTGAATTGAAATTGGCAGAGCATTTTACAAAGGAGTTCAAACCTGGGTGGGGTAAGCTTGCTGCACTGACTTCCTCTTTGCCTCAGTATGACTGAAGATTTGCTGCTACTTGTTGGTGGCCATTCCCTGAGCCCAAGGATCTAGTGTTAACATTATGATAGTGCCATTTCTATTTTTTATTTTTTGCTCTTATGGCTAATTAGACTTAACTGTCTTCAAATCTGTCTAATCCTTTATGAAATTTATCAGCTAGTTATCAGCATCAGGACATACTGCAGGAACTCTATAAATTCATGCATATAATTTTTAAAATTAAATTTTCTGTTTTACAATTTAAAGGACTCATTTTTACATCCTTAAAATATCAATGACTTCCCTTCTTCTCTTTCCCTGGTTCATTTTTCATATCACAAATATCTGCATATTTTACAAAAACTATACCATTCAGTATTCCATTATTACTACCATCAGAACTTTTTTACACGGTTGAATTTACCCTAATGCTGCCAGCATTTTCAGCTGTACACAATTATTTCCCATATATTTAATAAACGTCTTCCAATCTTCTCTAAACGTTATGTTCTTCTTGTTCTCTTATTCTCTATGTTAAGTCTGCAAGCTACGCATATTCTGTCAACTTAATTTGCCATTCTTCTTTGGTTGGGACCTTGCTCATTTTTCATTTTTGGGCTAACAAAACACGGGCCACAGTTGTTGCATACATAAATAATCTTTTCTGACTCCTGAGAATTTCAGTCTGAGAAGCAACTTCGTAAATTAACCGGATGTTGCATGAAGAAATATTTTGGGGTTTTTTAATTTCAAGTTAATACCAATATCCTTGTGAAAAAGCAGAAAGATAATTCCTTTGGGCTATGTTGTTACATGCCATGTCCATAGCTGTTAACTTTTCCCTTTTCTTGCGAGGAATCCTATTTGGAATAAGGGAATTTCCCTTTAAAAAAGGGAAACATTGACAGCTATGCATGTCTCTCAATGAATCTCCTAGTTGCTGGTAAGCGTGTGCATTCATAAGGTTTTGCATTTGTTCCATGAAAGAGTCACTTAGTTTAATCTAATATATACTCTTGACTTGACGTGTAATGTGGATTAAGACTCACGGTGTATATATAGCCTCTGCTACTTAGGAACTCTTTTTACATTAACTGGCTCTGATAGGGAAAGTCCTAATTTATTAGCTAGGTTTCTCTTTTTAAAAAAAAATCACTATAATATAAAATTATCGTAAGTGAGCATAAGTAATGATTAAAGAATCTCTCTAACAAAAAGTTTAATTACAGCCCCTGAGCAGGCTGATTTAAAAGAAATCATTGCATTCCTCTCACTGACTTATGCTCTTTTTTTCATGCAAGAGGTAACTGCAGAGCATCAGATTTTGGGAGCATGCTCAACCTACGAAAACACTTGGGATACTCTGTAGGATCAGTTTATCCCTTCCTTTATGGCTAGTAGAGACAACAAGGCAATATCCAATTCAGTCATACTAAGAGCAGGACCATTACTGAAGTTAATACTTTTCCATGGATGTGAGTATGGCTATCACCCATCGTTTATTTATATGGTGTCTGGCCTGTTTTTCACACTTTTATACACTGCCATGAAATCTTCTGATTACATTTATTAGGAAGATTGACTGTAAAAATAGTGCTGGAAGAAATGCAAGGACCAGGGAACCAGGACTAAAAAGTTATGTCTTTTATTTTGGACTCCCCAAAAAGCCCTATTCATAACACAAATGCTCTCTGTAGAGCAGGGGTTGAGAAGCTTTCCCAGTCCAAGACCCACATTCCCTCGCAGAGGGGTGGGGGTGGGGGGTTGTGCAGGGCCAGAGGCAAAGGTTGCCCAAGCAATGGATGCAACCCTTACCTTTGTAAAAAAAGGTTTTAAAAAAGGTAAAGGACCCCTGGACAGTTAAGTCCGGTCAAAGGTGACTATGGGGTTGCAGCGCTCACCTCGCTTTCAGGCCGAGGGAGCCAGTGTTTGTCCACAAACAGCTTTCCAGGTCATGTGGCCAGCAGGACTAAACCGCTCCTGCCACAAAGGGACACCGTGACGGAAACCAGAGTGCACAGAAACGACGTTTACCTTCCCACCACAGCGGTACCTATTTATCTACTTGCACTGGTGTGCTTCTGAACTGCTACGTTGGCAGGAGCTGAGACAGAGCAACAGGAGCTCACCCCATTGCAGGGATTTGAACCACCAACCTTCTAATCGGCAAGCCCAAGAGGCTCAGTGGTTTAGACCACAGCGCCACCCACATCCCTAGATAAATATTATCCCTACCCCACAGTGGTACCTATTTATCTACTTGTACTGGTGTGCTTTCAAACTGCTAGGTTGGCAGGAGCTGGGACAGAGCAACAGGAGCTCACCCGTTGCGGGGATTTGAACTGCTGACCTTCTTATCAGCAAGCCCAAGAGGCTCAGTGGTTTAGAACAAAGCGCCACCTGCCAGTGGCGTAGCGTGGGGGGTGCAGGGGGGCCAGCTGCACCGGGCGCAACATCTGGGGTTAGGGCAAATCTATGGGTTAGGGGGCGCAAATCCACAGGTTAGGGGGCGCAAATTACTTGCCTTGCCCCGGGTGCTGACAACCCACGCTACGCCACTGCCACCTGCTCCCCTACTGTACAGTAGGCTACATTCTAGCCATACAAAAGGCAGAGGTTTCTACGCCCCCCACAGGCACACATTTGTCTATCTGCGAAAATAAGACCCATTATCAAGGACACATTCTGGCCAAGCAAAAACACTGGGATGACAGGAAGTACAGCCATCAAGGGCTGTGGCCTGGGGGCATGTAGACTGGAGCCAGGCTGCCTTCAGTCTCCAGATCTGAAGTTCCCCATCCCTACTCGAAAGAATTTGCACACTGTCCTAGGTTTTCAGAAGCCAAGAATAAAGGGCATGTATCGAGGGAAGCGGGTGGTGCTGTGGGTTAAACCACAGAGCCTAGGACTTGCTGATCAGAAGGTTGGCGGTTCGAATCCCCACGACGGGGTGAGCTCCCGTTGCTCGGTCCCTGCTCCTGCCAACCTAGCAGTACGAAAGCATGTCGAAGTGCAAGTAGATAAATAGGTATCGCTCCGGCAGGAAGGTAAACAGCATTTCCTGTGTATCTGAAGAAGTGTGCATGCACACGAAAGCTCATACTAAGAACTAACTTAGTTGGTCTTTAAGGTGCTACTGGAAGGGGGGAAAAAATTTTGTTTTGACTATGGCAGACCAACACGGCTACCCATCTGTAAGCATTTCCGTGCGCTGCTCTGGTTCGCCAGAAGTGGCTTAGTCATGCTGGCCACATGACCCAGCCAGCTCCCTTGGCCAATAAAGCGAGATGAGCGTGCAACCCCAGAGTCGGCCACGACTGGACCTAATGGTCCCTTTACTTTACTTTACAGTCACCTTTGGATGGACTTCAAATAGTTGCCCACACCAAGGATAAAATATAGAGGGTGAGGGTTGGAAAATAATAAGCAAAGCATAGTTTTTTTCTAAGTAAGTGTATCTATTCTGTGAGTGTGAGATATTCTGCCTTGCAGGTCTTTTCATCTGGAGGATGGACTCTGAGTGTTCATGCAGAATTTCAATCGGGACGATTAATAATTCACAAAGAATTTTGTAAAGCTTTTTAAGTACAGGACTGCAGACCAAGCCAAGTCACACCGAATTTAGCTGTAAAGCTCAAGATGACTGATGTAATGAAAAGTCTCCATTTGAGGCTTTTTCCCTGAGCAAACAAAAATTGGTCCTCCCTTTCTGTCCAACACTGCGGCATCCTCGATAAGATCCTAGAACTAGTTACTTCAGAGATGCTTTTTTTTTTGCTAGTTGTCTGCTGGTAGAGGATATGATTTCGTAAGCAATTTAATGAACATCAGCATTTACCAATCTTCTCCAAGTTTTCTAAGCACCCTGAACTGATGGACAATTGACACTAGAGAATACGAGTGATTGTAATATGGCAGAAGTGATGTTCTCATGCAGTGTAGCACAGAGAATAGAAACATCTGTTGCATCACATACTCAGATAAGGGTTCTTAAAACAACAGGATTCTTTTCCTTCGGCAATCGTTGAAGTGGTGCTAAATAGTAAGTTTATTTGATATTTCTATGGACAGCTCCTAATGGATTTTGCACACTGTTGCTTAAGAGAACACACATTCCCTCTTCTTACTGCATCAGTGGTGCCATTATTGTAGTGGCACGATAACCAGGCCAGTCTTTGCTTTTGAATTTTAGGAGCCTTGCTAAGTAATCTCAATAAGTTGATGGAAACTCATTACAGACTACCCTCAAGTGCCATAAGGAAGAAGGTCATCGCTAATAGTTTGCTTTCCTAAAGGTGTGTCTAAACAGCAGCTTCCTGCATTTAGGGGTGGGCACCATTAAGCTTCTGTTCAAAATTAGAATTGTCTGGAAATGCACTTAAGAGTCCCTGCAGAAATGCTGCACGTTAGGAGATGTTAGTGTTTCATGTATCATTTTAAAATAAAGAACCAAACCCATGAGGCCTCATTCAGAAACCCTGAGACACCAGAGTGCAAGACAGATGCATGCAATTGTGGCCAAAGTGGTAAGTTAATTAGAAACATGGCTTTGGACCACTGTATAATGATGATGATGATGATGATGATGATATATTTATACCCCACCCATCTGGCTGGAATACCCCAGCCACTCTGGGTGGCTTACAGCACATAAAAAAATGTAAACATTAGACATTAAAAATTCCTGATAAAGTGGTACCTCGGGTTAATAGCTTAATTCGTTCTGGAGGTCTGTTTTTAACCTGAAACTGTTCTTAACCCAAGGTACCACATTAGCTAATGGGGCCTCCTGCTGCTGCTGTGCCGCCGGAGCATGATTTCTGTTCTTATCCTGAAGCAAAGTTCTTAACCCGAGGTAATATTTCTGGGTTAGCGGAGTCTGTAACCTGAAGCGTATGACGTATGTAACCCGAGGTACCACTGTACAGGGTTGCCTTCAGATGTCTTCTAAAAGTCAGATAGTTGTTTATTTCCCTGACATCTGATGGGAGGGCAATCCACAGGGCAGGCACCACTGCAGAGAAGGCCCTCTACCTGGTTCCCTGTAACCTCACTTTTCGCAGGGAGGGAACCGCCAGAAGGCCCTCGGAGCTGGACCTCAGTCTCCAGAAAGAACAATGGGGTTGAGATGCTCCTCCAGGTATACTGGGCCGAGGCCATTTAGGGATTTAAAGGTCAGCACCAACACTTTGAATTGTGCTCAGAAACGTACTGGGAGCCAATGTAGGTATTTCAGGACAGGTGTTATATGGGCAGGTAGGGTCTCAGCCTGTGTACCAGATGGAGCTGATAAACAGCTGCCCTGGATACAGAATTGACCTGCACTTCCATGGACAGCTGTGAGTCCAAAATGACTCCCAGGCTGCGCACCTGGTCCTTCAGGGGCACAGTTATCCCATTCAGGACCAGGGGGTCCTCCACACCTGTCCGCCCCCTGTCCCCCAAAAACCATCCTTCTGTCTCGTCAGAATTCAACCTCAACCACAATCTTCAGATGCTATGATGATCACTTGTGGCTGGTTATGAGATCAGGACATAAACATGTTTTCATAAAAAGTCAAGGTTTCATAAGAGAAAGCATTTTGAAGTAAAATTATACAGTAGTGCCACCTTGCTAGGGCTGCTAATTTTTTTAATAGTCCTCCCATACCAGTTCAAAACCAATTCCTGCATTTATTTTCTTCTCCCTTGCAGTGGGGCTTAAATCAGATTATTTTAGCTTACTGCATGTTCTGGCACTCAGTGGTTGCCTGTTCTGACTGTCTGTTCTGTTTCTGAACTGTTCGTAGTGTCCTTGAAGAATAGGTCAAGGACATTTAAACAGGAGGGATAGAGATTTAAGATTACAAGGAACATTGAAGAATAAGGGGATGGTTTGACAGTGCAACTAAGCACTTAGAGACCTTGTGGGATCTCCTGCCACAGGGTCAAGCTAGATGTGATGTTAAGCATATGAATATAGTTCTGTAGTTTTTGTTATGCGCACCCAGGTGCAATGAAGCACAGACAATCCTAGAATAAGTCACAGAGTAGCAATATTGGGATGAAATTGGGCCACAACTTTGTTGATTACAAATGCCAGAACTTGCTGGCATATGCAGATTAATGGTTGGTAGGGGCTGACCAAGGTTAAAGGTCACCCTACAACATTCATCATATCCAGGAGCCTCACGTGATAATTGGCAGGGGGCTCTAAGATCTGCCAGCTCCTGAGTTGGGTGTCTGGACATGAAACACCCCTCTGGGTTTGGGGATACTTCTGTGCTTTCAGGCTCCATAATAATAATAATAATAATAATAATAATAATAATAATAAATTATTATTTATACCCCGCCCATCTGGCTGGGTTTCCCCAGCCACTCTGGGCGGCTTCCAACTGAATATTAAAAACAATACAGCATCAGACATAAAAAACTTCCCTAAAGAGGGCTGCCTTCAGTTGTCTTTTAAAAGTAAAATAGTTGTTTATTGCCTTGACATCTGCTGGGAGGGCGTTCCACAGGGCAGGCGCCACTACCGAGAAGGCCCTCTGCCTGGTTCCCTGTAACCTTACTTCTCGCAATGAGGGAACCACCAGAAGGCCCTCGGCGCTGGATCTCAGTGTCCGGGCTGAACGATGGGGGTGGAGACGCTCCTTCAGGTATACTGGGCCGAGGCCGTTTAGGGCTTTAAAGGTCAGCACCAACACTTTGAATTGTGCTCGGAAACGTACTGGGAGCCAATGCAGATCTCTCAGAACCAGTGTTACGTGGTCCTGGCGGCCACTCCCAGTCACCAGTCTAGCTGCCGCATTCTGGATTAATTGCAGTTTCCGGGTCACCTTCAAAGGTGGCATGAATGAGGAGGGGACCATGGCCAGGAGAACTTTCTGGAGTCCACCACTGGGCAGGGTCTAGGCCTGGGAGAGGCAAGGTTATACCCTTGTCCAACTGGTCAGTTTTAAAGAATTTCACACATACCTTAAAGGCAAATCAGTGTTGAATGCATTCACACCATTAATTTCACATCTACTTTGGCCATTGGGGGCTTCTGAAGAGGATCTGGACAGGCATCTGCTGGGTGGGGGCACTGAGATATACAAAGAATCTGATTATCTGTTTAGGGCCAATTATTAGATGCTGTGAAATGTATCACTTTTGTGCCAGTAAGTACTGACAGCAGCATTCTCAGGGGCCAAACAACTCTACATTGTGTCTTCACACACAAATGGCAGAGAGGAATAGCCCAACCAGTCCATCATTCATTGATCACAGGGCTTCATTTCTGATTAAGCAAAGCAGCTGGCATGTTTTCAATGAGCAGTCATTAATACTGCTATTTTGAAGGCCTAAGTAGCAAGAGAACAATCAGTTCTGGTGTTCCATATTTCCAGCTGAGCTAAGTTTAATCACAGAGGATGAAGTATTCATACCAGTAGCTGACAACATCCAGCCAAACCATCTTCTAAAAATTATGTGGGGGCATACAGGGAAAATGCATTTGATGCTTAAAATGTATCGAGTAAATTTCTGTATAATTTAGATGTTGCATTTGCAATAAAATATAGTCTAGTTACAAACTAGAGGCCCTTTTCTCTTCCTGAAACAAGCTGAAAATGCCATTGCAAGGAAGCCACATCCAGAGAAAAATGCTTGCTGCACTTGTCAATCATTTTAATACCGTGGTCAACAGATCAATACCAAAATACTACAAATTCAGTACCAGTTGTGCTGAAGTACATTTTGGGAACTGGCCAAGTCTATGGAGCTCCTCTTGAACCATGTTCAGAGTTTCAGATGCATCCATTAAATGTGGGTGGGGCATCTGCAGATATCACATGGTTTATATTAACTTTCTTTAGTTTCCTCACACACTTGAAGACTAGACAGCCCTTCACAAAGTTGGTCTATCATACCAATTTGTCACATCATGATCAACCAAGATATTAAGATTCTCCTCAGAGACAAATCTCTGGATACCTCCACTGTTAAGTACTGAGTTGAATAGGATCCAAAATGCAGCAGTCTGATTGGTCCTAGAACAATAGGATTCAGAATGCAGCAGTCTGATTGGTCCACAGGAGCCATCCAATCCAGCTCCAGGTGGAAGTGAATCCACAACCTGATTGGCCTACAGGAGAATCCCAGAATTAGCCAATCGCATGGGGCCCATTGTGTAAATAATGTATATAAAGCAGACATTATAATGTATATAAAGCAGACATTATAATGTATATAAAGCAGACATTCCTCCTCACCACTACGAGCTGAATAAAGAGCATGAAATCCACTCTCGACTCTGAGTATATTTCATTCACCAACAGAAAAGAAACAGGTGATTATGTCAGACAGAGTCAGAGACTATGCTGAGGAGGAGTGCACTAAGGAGGAATGGTGGGAGCCACCCCCAACCCCTACCCCAATCCTGATCCTGAATCTTCCCAGGAGCAGGAGGACGGTATAGATTTGGAACAATGGTTTGCAGAGGGGCATAGTTCAGAAGGCAGAAGCTGGGAAACTGGATGGGGAACAGCTAGGAAAATATGCACTGGGAGAGAGAGAGTTAACAGATTCACAGTCTCTGGACAGCATTCACCCCCCTTCTCCAAAGACACAGAGAGCTCAGAAAGTGTTAGAACAGAAAGCGCAGAGGGTACAAACTCAGATTACAATATGTGGGAGTGACATAGATTAATAGGGATGGAGTGGGGGAGCCTTAATTGGGAGCAGCACCATTTCTAGTAGACATGTTCTTTTTCCCCCTCCCTGTGATTATTAAAGAATCTAACTGGTAAGACGTTCCTTTCATTTGATCTCTTCTTATTTACTGCTACCGGGAAGGAAGCCAGTTCCCTGAAACCTGACAGACAGGGCCTTTGTGGTGGTGGCACCCAGCCTTAGAATTCTCGCTTTGACTGGTACAGAGTATTACAGTCTTTACTTTCAGTGCCAGACTGAACTAGGACAGTCAGATGCAAAAAGCATTCAGGGTTCTTGCACCTTTAATATATATGCAGAAATTGTGTCAACATACAGCACACTACAGGAATCGAGTCTAGATGTAACCAAGGCATGTGTTGACTGTAGCCAAGTCTGCTCTCTCTAGAAATGGACCCATTTGCCACACCGGCCTAAGCTGAGTAAAAGTTCTCGTAATCTCAGCGACCACTTGTCTTGACCATCTAGGAACATTGCCAGTTCAGTACACTCCCAAAATGTAAACTTCATATTTCAAGAAGAGTGGAATCTTTTCCAGAACAAGTGGATATTCTATCACTGGACCAGCTGTCTTCATAATCAAGGACACTTAGGTTTCTGCTTGTTCACCCCCATCCAGCCCATCAATGGTTTCAGAGAATGTTTGAGAACTTCCACAGCCTCTATGGGCTGAGAAGAAAGGGAGATTCTGGATCTACATGTCACCTGCATGTTGCTGACAACCAACTCCAAATCTCCAGACAATCCCATCCCCCTTAGTGGTTTCTTTCAGATGCTGCTTTATCATTGTCCTAAATACTGAGTTGTCTTTGTCTTTGTCCATGACAAAGTTCCGTATAGTAAAAGCTATGGTCTTCCCAGTAGTGATGTATGGAAGTGAGAGCTGGACCATAAAGAAGGCTGATCGCTGAAGAATTGATGCTATTGAATTATGGTGCTGGAGGAGACTCTTGAGAGTCCCATGGACTGCAAGAAGATCAAACGCATCCATTCTTAAGGAAATCAGCCCTGAGTGCTCACTGGAAGGACAGATCCTGAAGCTGAGGCTCCAATACTTTGGCCACCTCATGAGAAGAGAAGACTCCCTGGAAAAGACTCTGATGTTGGGAAAGATTGAGGACACAAGGAGAAGGGGACGACAGAGGATGAGATGGTTGGATAGTGTTCTCGAAGCTACCAGCATGAGTTTGACCAAACTGCGGGAGGCAGTGGAAGTCAGGAGTGCCTGGCGTGCTCTGGTCCATGGGGTCACGAAGAGTCGGACACGACTAAATGACTAAACAACAACAAAATACTGAGTGGTTTATAAATACTCATCAATCAATCAAACTAGTAGAGAGGACAAGAAGGAATTTTGCAGGATCTCAAGCAGGTGTTCCCCCAGGACCACCTTCAGGAATCTCCTCTCCGCAAACAGCAAGATCTATTGTGTGCCAAGGCCCCATGACCCGCAGTTTCCAAATGGATAATAAACACACCGACATGAGTATTTTGGGTTATGGATTCAAATAGGCCATCATCATCATCATCATCATTTATTATTTATACCCTGCCCAGCTGACTGGGTCTCCCTAGCCATTCTGGGCAGCTCCCAACAGAATATTAAAAACATGATAAAACATCAAACATTAAAAACTTCCCTAAATGGGGCTGCCTTCAGATGTCTTCTGAAAGTCAGGTATTTATAAAAGTCAATTTATAAAAAAATTATTTTATAAATTGCAATTATAATATAGTCACCCTAATGTTCAAAATTAATCTTGGGAGTCTTTTGTCCTTTTTATGATAACTTGTGAAAGTTAATGTCCTGGCTAGTGCCTTGTTAATAGCAATGGAGTCGCCTGAAGAATTCAGAACAGGGCTGATGCTATGAGGTTTAATCCCTGAAATTATCATCATTTTCCAGTGACGAGATTTAAGTTCAATTCAAAAGGGGGAAAGTAAAGAAACAATTGTGCGATTCGGCGAGTCTCATTACTGCCTAGCATTGATTTTCAGTCAGAGCCGCTGAGCATTCGTGGAAAGAACCTTATGCAACCTGGAAATTGATGTGCTTTCACCCATGCTGCTGCTTTATGGAACATCCATCTTAAAAAGAGGGAAGGATGCTAGCACTGTAGTATTCACTAGTCATTCTGACACAAAATCTCTCTCCCTGCTGCTTTAATGCAACGTCGATTGGATTACCGGGGTTTCCAGAATGTGCTGACAGCATCTCAGTTAAGGAATGTGGAAGATGGAATCTGGCTTCCTTTTCCCCAAAATTTCACTAACTCTTTATATTACTTGACTCCTGGCTGATGCGTATCAGCAAGTAAATGAAAAACAGTATCCTCATTTAAATTATGACATTCTTGTTTCCAGGTTAAATTTATTATTATATGTTGGTGGGCTCAATTTAGATGAAACGTTCACTGTTTCTAGCCATCAGAATAAGATAATTTCAACCAGCCTTGCACCAAAGGAAGCTATATTGCGTTGCTAGAAAGTATCTAATTGTTTTTCCAAATTATTTTAAATTGCCTTGGTGACTCAGTTGACTGCCATAGATTTTATAATGGGCATCTTTAGCTGAAATGTGTATTTTGGAAGCTAGGGAAATTGTTTGGGCATCCAAATAGACACTATTAGTGTGACTGCGACTCATTTCACCATTGGAACAAGACCACAGCACCATGCACTGCCTATCAAACTGCCCCATATATTTTTCATGCCATCCAGAAATTCTGCATTGAATTCAATGGCCATAGTACCCGGTGGGTTTGCATTTTGAACTGTTGTCCAAGCACTACCCGTGCAATAAAGAATTGTACTGGAAATATACATGGTTTTATTTTCTTTTGCAACACACAGGAAAAAAATACAGTTTTCTCTGAGGCATGGTTTAAAAGAAAACAAATAGAATTCCAGAAATGGAAATTAAATGTCATAAATGATATTTCTGCAACACATCTGCCTGAACCAGGAGAAAAAAATGCTTTAGGGAATAGAATAAAATAAATGGACTTCCAGTGGAAAGCAGGTTCCATACCTTATCACCTACCAGTGCTGGAGAGGGGGGTGCAATAGGAAGCTAGGAAACTGTTTAAGAGCAGGTCATATGGTTTGCCCATTTATGCAGTGGGCTCCAGAGTCTTCAACTGTCAGGGACTGAGCAGAGGAGGAGGAGTAGCAGAGGCCGCCTTCCCATCCTGACCCTTCCAGGGAGGAGGAAGAGGAAGACAATACAGTGGTACCTCGGGTTACATACGCTTCAGGTTACATACGCTTCAGGTTACAGACTCTGCTAACCCAGAAATAGGTTAAGAACTGTGCTTCAGGATGAGAACAGAAATCGTGCTCCAGCGGTGCAGCGGCAGCGGGAGGCCCCATTAGCTAAAATGGTGCTTCAGGTTAAGAATAGTTTCAGGTTAAGAACAGACCTCCGGAACGAATTAAGTACTTAACCTGGGGTACCACTGTATAGATTTACAACAGAGATTTGAGGGAGGTCACAGCTCAGAGGCAGATGAGGCGAAAAGTTGGGAAATAATGGGAGAAGAGGAGGCAGAACCGGAGCGGCAGCTGGCTGCCATGTTGTCACTAGAAAGCATTCTAGACCCTCCATCTCCCAGAACCTGGCGAGCCTTAAAAGTAGGAGAGCAAAGAGCTCAAAGACAGAGGGCACGTAGCAGCACCCATAGAGGAGATGATGATGATGACGAATGAGGAAGTGGGAGAGACAGGGGGTGGAGATGAACTCGGGACAATGCCATTATCCAAGAGGCTGGGGTCTATAGCCTCTCTCTGTAAAGTTTGAAATAAAAATGGATGGTAAGAAACTTTTCCTTGTCTTTATACTTCCCTGGGCAACCTGCCAGGAGCCGCTGACGGTATCCTAACATCAACAGAGGACTTTCACATCACCTATTACCTGATAATTTAAACTGCGGGTTCCAGAGAATGAGCCTGGGGTGTCCCCCATGCAGATCAGGTGCTTTACCCCTGAGCTAAAGACCTTCTGTCAATAAATGCAGTTCTGAAACCTTTAACAGTGGTTCTCAACCTGTGGGTCTCCAGAGGTTGTTGGACTCTAACTCCCATCATCCTTGAGCTCTGGCCTTGCTAGCTAGGGGTGATGGGAGTTGTAGTCCAACAACATCTGGGGACCCACAGGTTGAGAACCGCTGCTTTAACACCTTATCGGTCTCTACAGCCACAGGCGCTGTAACTCTCCAATGGTTTGACTTCCCCCGCAAAGGCACACTCCTCCATTGTCTCCTGAGACAGATGTCAACAACAAAATATGACGTATCTGAGCACATGATGCACAGAAAGAACTCAAATGTAGCTAAGGCCAAACATGCCCCAAGATCTTTCATCCTCACGTGTACAGAATCACAAAGTTGGATGGATCTCCCATGGCTTCTCCAGCCTAGTACCCTGCAAGAAGATCCTTCCACATACCAGAAGAGAGAGTTCTCCCATTTTTAAATACATCTCAACGCCAAATGCTGGATATACACAACACAGGAAAGCCACTAATGTCATATTCTTAGCACAGCTGGACATCTGGCTGCTTAATGAAGGAAGCAGAACAGAGCCATGGTCTGACCCACCTTATTTACATTGTTTTTGTGAAAGTTTCCATGAAAGAAGGTGTCACAACCACCCCAAGTCTATTCCATCGCTGGAATGCCCTTGTATTTAGGAAGTTTTTCTAACTAATCTGCCGGCGGTTGAGTGAACCAATTTTTCCTGTTCTTTTTTCTGACTTCATTTGAAAACTAAATATTGACTCCACCTTCAATTAAGAAGTAGCAATGGCTGTCATGGGAATTAGAGGAGTTCTGCAGACTAAATCTGCGGTGTCAGGTGATGAAATCCGGCGGATTAAATGTCCACAGATAATTGTGTTTCAGTTCGGTTGGGCTGGATTTTTTTAAAAAATCTGGGAAAGATTTCCTTTCTTAAATGAGTATAAGAACCTAAGAGGATTCCCACTAGATCAGCCCAACAGCCCATCTAATTCCTGTTTCCCAGTGGTCAAGGAGATTCCCACGGGAAATCAGCTAAGCAGGACATGGGGGAAATAGCTAGGATTCCGTAGCTAGAATTTAGACTAGTATCCATTTAGAGACATTTAGACTCACCTTAACTTCTATTAAATTGACTAACCCCTTTTTAAAGCTGTCCAAGTCAGTGGGAAGTAATTTCATAGGTTAACAATGCACTGTGGAAATAAATACTTCCTTTTATCGGTCATTAAGCTTCCAGAAGTTATCTTCATTGAATGACCATAGGTTTCTGGTATTATGAAAGGGGGTGGGGAGTATTTCTGGCCACTTTCTCTGCACCATCCGTGGCTCAGTTTGTAGAGCATGCAGCTCTTGATCTCCAGATCATGGGTTCGAGCCCCACGTTGGGCAAAACGATCCCTGCATTGCAGGGGGTTGGGCTAGATGACCCTCTGGGTCCCTTTCAAGGCTCCAAATCTATGGAATCTATGAACCATGCATCATTCTGTCATTTCTCCCTTACTTGCCTTACAGCTGCAGTTTCTTGAACCACAACAAGCGCAGCTTACCAGGCAAATCTATTTAATAATTATTCACAACTTGTGTGGGGCTAAATGTTAGAGGAAAAGGTGCAAATATGTGCTAAATTCAGCTGGATAATCGTGAAGCACTCTCTAGAACCGCAATACTTCCAGTGGGAACATTTTTTCATATGTTTTATAGGGCTATAACATGGCCCCAGTACAACACCAGGAATCCATACTCCACGCACATAACTAAATTCTGGCTGCAATTCCGTGCAAACTTGGGAGTAAGTCTCTTTGAATTTAGAGGAGCCTGCATTGCAGGGGGTTAGACTAGATGACCCACAGGGTTCCTTCAAACCCTACAAGTCTATGATTCTATTCTTTAAAAATAAAATAAAGCAAGCTTAATTCCAAAAAAATCAACCTTGCAAACTATATGGTTATATGGGAGACAAGCATAAATGTACATTTGCATAAGCATGTGCATTCCTATTAAAAATAACTACATAGGCATGCAAAAGTACAAAGAAAACACTTTGTGAATCTTCACTCCTTAATGTATTTTGCTTTAAGATAATGAAGGAAGTCTAGATAAAATAACTGATTTTCTTAAACAGTTCTTTGTTTTGATTTCTTTCGGGGCTAACGATTGATCAAGCTGTTCAAAACAGGAGAACCAACCCATCTATGTTCAAAACATGTCAGGGACTATTTGTTTAAAACTTACCAACCTGCACTGCCTTACTCTCTGGCTTCGAAAATATTCAGATCCATTTGCCAGGGCTCTCTCTCTCTTTTCAGAAACAGAAAAGGTCTACGAGAATCTAACCCCGAAATGTATCACCTGCACATTTTGAATGCGGAGCTATGAAGTTCTCCCTCACTAGTATTCCTCCCTTTTGCATTTCAAAATGTTCCCATCCACTAAGTTTCCCCTCTGGGTTTTTTTTTTAAAGAACATAATAATCTTGTATTACTTACACCCCTTTTCCAGTAGGCAGATGGGTCAAAACATTCCTCACATTGCATTCGGGTGAAAATTGTAGCCTAAAGCCAGTCTTGTAATGTGCATCCTGACCATTATGCAACATTCTAGAGAGAGTTGATTAAAAAATAAAAAAGGAGGAGACTTACCTGAGAAGAAGAAGTCTGATAAATATGCTTCAGTTTTTGCCTGTCATAGTAGCTGAGGTAGAGCCGTTCTGGGAGCTGGCTGTTTTTTAGTTCTCCCAATCTGTATCAATCCTTCTTCCCTCTTCCGCTTTATGTCCAATTGGTGGCTGTTCTCTGGTGCTCCTGGCGTTTCTTGTGCTTTAGTCGCTGAGATGGCAGCTCCCTCTCTTCCTCTCCGGGTCTCTGGGCCGTGGTTAATGCTTGTGTCCCTCCAGTTACTCCCTCTCCTCTCTGTGACAGAGCAGCTCTGGCTCCGGCTGCTGCATCAGCTGCTATTAGTACCTAAATGGCGCCTGCAAATCTCATCTAAGCTTCTAACTGCCACCTACTGAATAAATGTGGAATTCACATCTTTGGGATGGGCTGGGTTTGGTCTCATTAAAAAAAAAGAAATTCACCACTCTAGCAAAGGCGGTCATCTCTGTCGTGCAGTTGGGCTCGCATCCTTCAAAACTACATTTTATTTGTTTTGTTCGCCTCTCCAAATGCAGCAGCAGCAGCAGCCCTGCTCCTTGAGTCTGACAGAGCTCACCCAGGCAATTTCATGGCTGAAGTTGTGCACAGAACGGCCTCGCAAAATTCTCCGCTTCATCTGCGAGCACACAAATTGGTGGGAACTATTTCACAGAGTTTTTCCATGGAGAGAAGAGGCTTTCCCCCTACAGTTTTAGTTCCAGTGGAGCAGCTTTCTTGTTTCAGAAAGGTTTCGTTTTGCCATGGGTTGTTTGTTTGTTTGTTATTGCTGCCACTGCAAGTGGCACCAGTAGGAGCTGTAGCAGAAAACTGGCCGCCATTTTGCATCCTCCATGCTGCCCTTGATCTTATACAGCTCCAGGCCACTGTGGGAAAGAAAACAATACGTGCCCCCATGTACACACATAGCAATCGGGGGGGAAATGGAGAAAATGCTGCAATATACTGTATTTTTCGCCCCATAGGGCGCACCAGCCCATAGGGCGCACCTAGTTTTTTGGGGGAGAAATAAAGGGGGGGTTATTTTCCCCCAGGCGTGGGGCTGGGGATGCCCGAGCTTCCCCCGACCCCAGCCCCCAGAACAGGCTGCTATCCGCAAGCCTAGGGAGCCCAGCGGGAAGTTGCGCCGGTCTCCCCAGGCTTGCGGATATCTGTCCTCCAAGCTTATGGGGCTGGTGCTGGGGAGAAGCCCGCTTCTCCCAGTGCCAGCCTCCAAACCAGGTCAGGGAACAGCGGGATGGCGGCGCTGTGCCTCCCCGCTGTCCCCTGAGCTTGTGGGGCTGCCCGATATCTGCACGAAGCCCGGGGTGCGCTGTGTAGCGCACCCCAGGCTTCGGGATGCAGGCTGCTATCCGCAAGCCTTGGGAGCCCGACAGGAACTCCCGCGGAGCTCCCATGGCTAGCGGATAGCTTCCTGAAGCCTGGAGAGCGAGAGGGGACGGTGCGCACCTACCCCTCTCACTCTCCAGGCTTCAGCAAAAGCCTGCATTGACCCCATAGGACGCACACACATTTCCCCTTCATTTTTGGAGGAGGAAAAGTGCGTCCTATAGGGCAAAAAATACGGTAGTGTTTTTCAAATGTGTATGGGAGAGAGAGAGTGAATATCTCAACATTTTAATCAGAAAAAAAATGTCCTCCAATAACTTTTGGCTCAATTCCTCTATAGATTACATAGAACGTGATTGTGGTCGATACTGTGTTGAAGGAATGCTGCTGTCGATTCCCTACCTTTCAGACCTTTTCAATAAATAATTACATTTAGTGGATCAGAAGAAAGATTATTATTATTGCTATTAATTGAATTTATATACCGCCCTATACCCAGGGCAGTTCACAGAATAAAATCAAGATATAAAACCACAAAATACATAATAAAAATAAAAAGGACAACCCAATAACGCCCCTCCCCCCAAAAAAACACATATTAAAAGGGCATAGGGTGTAAATCAAATCAACCAAAGGCCTGGTTAAAAAGGAACGTTTTTGCCTGGCGCCTAAAGGTGTACTATTTTTTTAAATTGTTCTGGATGGAATTACTGTGCAGTGAAGTGTGGGTAAGAAATGTTTTAAATAAATAAATAAAAAGTAATTCTCTGTTATCCAGGTCTTTAAAAAGAGAGACAGAGTCTGCTGGAGCTGCAGCCTGTGTTGAAAGGATACACTCTGACCTGGAAATCTCCCTAACCACAGGTGTATGGAACCTGACTCCACCTGCGTGAGGAAAAACACTCTGTATATGCTTAAGGATAGCCTGTTTTGTTACTACATTTCATCCCAAAGACACACACTGCCATTGTTATAGTGAAGTGTTAGAACTAAGGGTTGTGTTCAGGTGTGCAGATGTTACCTTATTTCTGGTTACCTTTCTATGTAATGCCCCCATCTGAGAAACTTGGGACACACACACAAACACACATACACAAACAAACAAAAAACAAACATCTCTCTCTGAGCAAGTGCCTTCCCACTCACACACAAAATGCTACCAAACTAGTATACTTATTACTCAAGTACAAATTGAAAAGGTAAAGGTAAAGGGACCCCTGACCATTAAGTCCAGTCATGGCCGACTCTGAGGTTGCGGCGCTCATCTCGCTTTATTGACAGAGGGAGCCGGCGTACAGCTTCCGGGTCATGTGGCCAGCATGACGAAGCCGCTTCTGGCGAACCAGAGCAGCACACGGAAACGCCGTTTACCTTCCCGCCAGAGCGGTACCTATTTATCTACTTGCACATTGACATGCTTTCCAACTGCTAGGTGGGCAGGAGCTGGGACCGACCAACGGGAGCTCACCCCGTCACAGGGATTCGAACCGCCGACCTTCTGATCGGCAAGTCCTAGGCTCTGTGGTTTAACCCACAGCGCCACCCTGCCAAGTACAAATTAAGTATTTGGAAAAAACAACAACTGGCTGCCACCTTCCCAAAACTCACTTAGCTGCTTTGTCAGACTTAAGCAATGGCACCCCTCAACTCTGAGGAAGTTCTGCTCCAAAAGTTTTCAATTCATCGTTGATAACGGATGACTTTGAGATCTGCTCCTCGTTCTCCTGGGCACAGTTGCTGCCAAATGTCCTACCCGCCTCATTTCTGGGCTGGCCTCCAAGCTGTGAGTGTTGCTTTTGGCAGGATGCAGTTGGACCAGCACATGGGACTTGCTCCTCAGCAACCTTCAGATATGGAGAGGAGGGATGGTCCCACAGGGAAGCTCTCTCAGCAAAGGCGCTGTGGAAGACAGAGCCAGGTGTAGTAGATTCAAATCAGAGTGGTGATTTCAGCTCAGGAACTTGGCTCAAACTGTGATTCGGCCAAGATGCCATCAGATTGTTAAATCCCTGTTCTGTAGTCGGCTCAGGCAAACCATTGGCAAAGACGTCTCCTTCTCTCTCTTTCTTCACAGCGCCATGTCATTCCTTTTAACAGCTCTGGTCTCATGCTGCTGCCACCCTAGAGAACTCTGTAAAATAATCTCTCCCCTTTAATTCAGATTCTCTTTAGAATGGCGATGTTGCCAAAATTAACGATGACCCGGTTTAGCATCTGAGTTTGCACTGTTCAAAGCGCTCGGCTGCGCTATGGATAGGAATAGGCCGGCATTCAAATGTGAACTTATCAAAGTCACACTTTTCAAAATGATACACAGACATCCTTTGAAACGGGCGTTTCTCCCCATTTTGCAACACTGAGTAATGCGTGCAAATAATATAAAAAAAAACCTCGTGAAAGTTCATCAGCGTTTTTGAGTAAATTTCCCTAAACACATTTTTATATGCAGTTTTGCATATAAAATATCTAATGCACTTTACACTAATATATTTATTTATTTAATATTTGTTTAATTATATAATTATATGCCTGTTGTCTTTGTCCATGGAGTTTTCCATTCTGAAGGAAATCGGCCCTGAGTGCTCACTGGAAGCTGAGGCTCCAATACTTTGGCCACCTCATAAGAAGAGAAGACTCCCTGGAAAAGACCCTGATGTTGGGAAAGATGGAGGGCACTAGGAGAAGGGGACGACAGAGGACAAGATGGTTGGACAGTGTTCTCGAAGCTACCAGCATGAGTTTAACCAAACTGAGGGAGGCAGTGGAAGGCAGGAGTGCCTGGCGTGCTCTGGTCCATGGGGTCACGAAGAGTCGGACACGACTAAACAACAACAAATATAATTATATAAACTTTATAATATCATATTATATTAATTTTTTAAAAGGTAAAGGTAAAGGACCCCTGGACGGTTAAGTCCAGTCAAAGGCAACTATGGGATTGTAGCACTCATCTTGCTTCCAGGCTCAGGGAGCCGGCGTTTTTTCACATACAACTTTCCACGTCATGTGGCCAGCATGACTAAACCCCTTTGGGTGCAATGGGACACTGTGACGGAAACCAGAGCTCACAGAAACGCCGTTTATCTTCCCGCTGCAGCGGTACCTCTTTATCTAGTTGCACTGGTGTGCATTCGAACTGCTAGGTTGGCAGGAGCTGGGACAGAGCAATGGGAGCTCACCCCATTGTGGGGATTTGAACCGCCAACCTTCCAATCAGCAAGCCGAAGAGGCTCAGTGGTTTAGACCACAGCAGCACTCGTGTCCCTATATAAATTTATATGCCGCTCTTCATCCAAGGACTAAAGCAGTACAGGATTTAGCTCGTTGTGGGCAGTACAGGGTACAAAGCTGAGGGGAACAACAACAACAACAATTTATATTTATATGGGTACCGACTGAGAAGATCCATTTAAAAAGCAACTGTAACAAAAGGAATTATTGAGAAAATAAAAAACTATGGGGGGGGGGGTAAATTTTGTCCTCGCTCAGGGCACCAAAGTTCTCCCCTGGTTCTAGGACTGTTTACAGCATAAAAGCACAAAAATGAATAAGGTAACAACAGCAAACAAAAATACCCATCCACCCCTCTTTAAAACACCATAATTACTTTAATTTGCCAACAGCCTGGCACTTAAAGCAGTACTGTGTGGTCATTGGACCAAGGGGACTGGGCTTGTCCCCTAAATGTTCCTCTAGCATCTCCTTCTCAAACCCCGGGAAGCTTCTGCCCGACTTAGGAAGAGAGGAGTGGTGCTCTGATGGCTCCAATAGCCCTCCTGCCACCTTCCCAAAACCCACTTAGCTTTAGGAAGGAGGCAGAAGGGCTCCGCCATTCTGACAGAGGCCTGGTGCCTCCTTCCCCAAGCCCAGGAAGCTTCTGCCCAGCTTAGGGAAGAAGACATGGTGCTCACAAGCATGACATCACACACACACCGCCGCCATGGCCCTTGCAAACTGGTGCCTCTGGCCCTAACTGTTTCCCTATGAAAAAAGTTCACAGCACGTCACTGACTTAAACATATGTAAGGAAGGCACCAAGCGAGCCTCCCTGAGGACAGATTTTTCTTTTACCATCATTTATTGTTTTGGTGGTCTTGTAGTAAGGTTGAAGCTTACTGGGAAATGATATACAATGAATTGAAAAGGATGTTCAAAATAACCTTTGTAAAAAAAACAACAACCCAGAATCTTTCTTTTGTGAATTATAGGGACAGAACTACTTATTTAAGTATGCTACTACAGCAGCAAGAGTGTTACTTGCCCCAAAGTGGAAAGAAGCAGAAGTCCCAGCAAAGGACGAATGGATACAAAAACTTACAGAATATGCAGAAATGGCGAAACTTACCAGAAGAATAAGAAATCAAGATAACAAACTTTTTATAAAAGAATGGAAATGGTTTATTGAATATTTGCAGATAAATTGCAAACAGATAAAAACGTTAGCAGGATTATTGTAATAACCTGCAGTTTCATAAGAGCATATATTTAAAGTAAATAATTAAATGAGAAAATTAAATGAATTTTGATATGCAGAAGATATTAAAAAATAAATTTAAGGAACCGCAGAAAGAGTGGGAAAGAAGTCAAAATTTGAAATGTTACATTGATTGTAAAACTAATGAAAAGTATAAACCTGAAAAGTATAAATAAATACTTTTTAAAAATACTCATCATTCATGGTTTGATTCTTCCCCAGTCTAAGAAGCCCCTTTTCTCTTTCTATGTTGGTGACACAAGAAAAAACCTTCAAAGCCCTTGCGTACTTCTCATGCACTGACAATAGACATCTTCTTCTTGTCAAGAGGCTCATGAAGTACCCTGGGGTGAAGAAAACCTCATGCCAATAATCATGTGCCGTGTCTGGGGAACACAAAGGTAAAAAAAAGGTAAAAGACCCCTGGATGGTTAAGTCCAGTGAAAGGTGGCTATGGGGTTGTGTCTCACTTTTCAGGCCGAGGAAGCCAGCGTTTATCCACAGACAGCTTTCTGGGTCATGTGGCCAGCATGGCTAAACTGCTTCTGGCGCAACAGGACACCGTGACGGAAACCAGAGCACACGGAAACACTGTTTACCTTCCCGCCACAGCGGAAGCTATTTATCTACTTGCACTGGTGCGCTTTCCAACTGCTAGATTGGCAGGAGCTGGGACAGGGCAACGGGAGCTCACACGGTCACAGGGATTCGAACCACCAACCTTCTCATCGGCAAGCCCAAGAGGATCAGGGGTTTAGACCAAAGCGCCACCCATGTCCTGAATAAACAAGCACACAATCACTAATAGGTCCACCTGCCATTGTGAGGCTCAAAGGAATGAAGATGATGCCTCACCAGCTGTTGCCATTGGCTGTGGGTTTCTTATGATGTCACAAAAGCACTTGGCAGATGAGTGGATATACAGGCAGGCCAAGGGGAAAGCCCTTTTCTGTTTCCAACAAGACACACCTGGCAATGGATGTGACATTTAGCACTGCCCAGGTTTCTTCTACTTGGAGGAGGCAAACTGGAGAAAGGAAGGAGGCAATCCTCTGGCAGTGGGATGCTAGGGAGCGATAATAAGGCAAGTTTGCTTGCTTGAAGGCTGCTGGTATCTGTGATTAGAAGCTGGCAGACGTCTCATGATGGATCTCACAGTAGCTTCTGGCACAATGGGACACTGTGACGGAAACCAGAGCGAACAGAAAAGCCGTTACCTTCCTGCCACAGCACTACCTATTTATCTTCTTGCACTGACATGCTTTCAAACTGCTAGGTTGGCAGAAGCTGGGACAGAGCAACGGGAGCGCACCCCGTTGTGCACATTTGAACTGCCAACTTTCTGATCGGCAACCCCAAGAGGCTCAGTGGTTTAGACCACAGCTCCACCCGTGTCCCAAATAAACAAGCACACAATCACTGGTAGGTCCACCCGCCATTGTGAGGCTCAAAGCAATGAAGATGATGCCTCCCCAGCTGTTGCCATTGGCTGTGGGTTTCCTGTGATGTCACAAAAGCACTTGGCAACTGAGTGGATATACAGGCAGGCCAAGGGGAAAGCCCTTTTCTATTTCCAGCAGGACACACCTGGCAATGGATGTGACATTCAGAACTGTGAAGGAGGCAATATTCTGCCATGAGCCCCATTGCCAGATCTATCACACCCACACAAGGCAGCATTGGGAGAAGTGAGAATTTCGAAGGGCGGCTGTGTTGTGGTTCAGATCTTGCCTTGGATGGTGGGAATTAGGCAAGTTTGCTTTTAAATAAGGCCTAAATTGAATTTGTCTCCCCAGCCCTTGATGTAGGGTAACTGCTCCACCTGCTGTTTATAAGCATTCGAGGGGGGGGGTCCTGCCTTGCTAGAGAGGCCATTTTTTAGGGTTACAGAAGTCAGGAAACTGGGTTTTAATGCTGCTTTAGAAATGATTTTGGTTTATCATGACAGCATGGCTCTTGAAATGAACATCTGTCATCTTCAAGCTAAAACTGTGTGTTTTTAAAAAGCCACGCTTCACGGCTTTGGGTGGCGCTGACCTAGTTTTGTGGCACACTCCTAAAAGGCAGCAAACTCTATTTGAGTGAAATCTTTAAATATATATATATCTCAACACGTCTTTGTTTCGCAGGAGGGCTTGGAAGTGAGGGTGATGGTGCGCCATCTGGCAAAAGCCCAGCACATAAAGCAATGCTCTGTGTTGTCAGCATCTTGCTGAAAGTAAGAGACATTTTTTTCTTTCTCTTTTCAGGTCAGTCTCCCCAGTAAATTCTCTCCCTTTCTCTTGCTGCTTCCAGTTGCCTTGTTAAAAATGCCTTAGAGTGCATTGTTTGTGCAGTTCTTTAGAATTCAGCTCCCTCAGGAAAGGGGTAGCTGTGGCCTACCAGATATTATTACACATCAATTCTCCTCGGGCTCAGCCATCATGGCCGTTTGTTAGGGACGAAGAGAGATGGAGCCCAGTAACATCCAAAGGGCCACAGCTCTCCCCCTTCCCGATTGTTCTGTAAATCCCTTTAGGGGTAAATGGACACATCTTTCCTTTAGCACACATCTCTGTCAATGCCTGTGTGTGAACACAAGAGGAAAAAGCAGCACTCAGCCTGGAATTTAATTTCCTGCCGTTCCTGAAGTGTGCTTTTTGAACTGCTGGTAGCGTATTTCAGGACATTTGTCGCTAGCATATTGTTTTAAAGGGAACTAACATTCTCTGTTTTAAATTAGTGGAAGTCGGTTGCTTTTGGAGTAAATAAACACAGGCAAGAATGGGGAGGGGAGGCTGAGGCAGCAGAATGAAACCGGTCTGAGGAAAGCTCTTCCCTATCACACAGTAATGCTGAAGCAATAGACCCAGTTGCTTCTTTACTCTCTGTGAGGAAGGTAGTGCTGTTGGAGGCTGGGGAGACACGTTGGCATAGCTGTCAACCGTCCCTTATTTGACGGGAAAGTCCCTTATCCCAGCGCTGTGTCCCCCTGCTGCCCCTTATTGATGATGTCCCTTAAATTTCCCGGGTTTCAAAGGAAGCAGCTCCTCTCCCTCCCTCCCTGCCAGCCAGGGAGGAAGGAGGCTCCAACTGTGTTGCATGGCTGCGTTGCTCACCCAATAAGGAGTCTAAGAATGACTGGGGGGGGTCGAGCTTGCATGACTTGTGCCAATCAAATTGGCCGTGTTGCCTGGGGACTCGCCTTTGCTCAGCGCTTCCCAGCGGAGAGGTGATGGTGGTTTTCCTTGCTGCGTCCCCTTTGCCGGGTTGCTGCGCTGTGGGAACCAGTGCTTGAGGCTTTGTTTGGCTGCTGGCTGGGCTTTCTGCCTTTGGCTCGGAGGTGCTCAGAAGTTGAACATACCTGTGCCTGGAAAATCCCTTATTTTGGCTGCTGATCCCTTATTTTCGAGGCTGCTGGTCCCTTATTTTCAAATCTGTAAGTTGACAGCTATGCACCTTGGCCAAACAGGATTCAGAGGAGGAGGTGGGTACAATATTTTATCCCAGGCCCAAGCAATGCCTCTGCCCATGGGAAGAAGAAATCTGTCCCAACAGATCACATACCTGCTGGCTAGATTCTCAAGGCTAATTCTCATAAGTAAGGCACATGCCCCGTCTTGACTATAAAGTTTGCCGGATGGGTGGGAGAACTTATTGGGACACCTTCACTGCTCCTGTACAGTTTTCAACTTCACGCCCTCAGATTCAACTTGGGAATTCTTTTTTAAAAAATAATAGTTTTTATTAATTTTCAATTACAACAATCCAACAATAGCCTCATTATAACAATACCAAATTATAATACAATTAATAATACCAATCATTAAGATGCCAAATTATACAATTTACGGTAGGTGGCCAACCCACAACCCCCCCCCCCCGTGTGCTAGAATTAATGGTTTGATGATTTACTTTATTTTTGCCTTCCAAAATCATATAAATTTCTATTACGCTCCAGTCAAAATACCAATCCCTTATATCGCAACTGCAGTTTTTAATGACTTCCATTTGTATTAACACATTAAATGATTTATACAGCTACAGGTAAAGCATTCAAAGTTAGTAATTACTGGGCTAATGTGGACTAGATCCCACTACAGTCTGCCCTGAGTTCCCAGCAGACAAATATTTGACACATGGGCTGCCATCACAGTCATCTTCTGTTGCAAAATTAACACAAATTTGAAATGCAGTTACATAACTAAGGGACACCACAATTAAGGGATCTGAAAGTAGAAAGTGGCTGCATACAGACATCACATTTAAAGCATATTTAAAGTGCAACCCCCCTTCGACCAAAAACATTAATCCTGGTAACGGTAGTTTACCCTTCACAGGACTGCAATTCTCAGCACCCGTAACGATCTCCAGTTTCTAGGATTCTTTGTGTTTTGTGTTTTGCCTGTGCTACTAGAAGAGGTGGAAAAGGCCCCTTATCCAATGCACTGTGAGAATGGTGTCAGACTTTGCGGCCCTGTCTTCAAAATACCCACTTGGTGTATTCATTGCATGGAAGTGTGAAGCCTGCTGATTAACAAATGTGGACAAACTGGTTATAACTAGTGCTGTTGTGGCAAAAATTTCTCCCCCTTTCCTCCCATCCATTCTCCACCAGTTAATTAGTAAAGAAAAGGTGTTCAAAAATTATCGAAGGGGAAAGTACATCTCAAGTGTTTGCTTTGCACTCAACTTGTTTTGGAGGTGGTCAAGGGGTGTTTGTGTGTGTCATTTCTTTCATTCTATAAATAATCTTACCAGTGGCCTGCATTCTTGCTGGACACCCACACTTCAGGGGAAGATAACGTGAGATATCACGAGGACTTTTTTTTCAGATCAGGAAGTGCGGACAGATCAGGAAGTATGAACCAGACTGGAAGGAGGGAGAGATAAAAAATTGTGCATACCAGAGAACATCCTCTAAATACCTAGTAGGTCACTGTGTTCTGGAGGATAATTTCTGCTTAAAGTGCCCACAAATATCAAATGCCCACTTCACAGTAACTTCTGTACCATAGACCCAACAGTGGGGTAGTGGGAGTGGTTAGGATGCGGGTGGCACCGTGGTCTAAACCACTGAGCCTCTTGAGCTTGCCGATCAGAAGGTTCAAATCCCTGTGATGGGGTGAGCTCTGTCCCAGCTCCTGCCAACCTAGCAGTTCGAAAGCACACCAGTGCAAGTAGATAAGTAGGTACCACTGCAGCAGGAAACTAAACGGCATTTCCGTGCACTCTGGTTTCCATCACGGTGTTCCATTGTGCCAGAAGCGGTTTAGTCATGCTGGCCACATGACCCGGAAAGCAGTCTGTGGACAAACGTCGGCTCCCTTGGTCTGAAAGTGAGATGAGCACCACAACCCCAGTCGCCTTAACCGTCCACAGGTCCTTTACCTTTTTTACCTACCAAAGAAGGATCACTCCACCAAAGAAAGATGCCAAAGGTGGCAGAGGGATCAGTTCTAGTGCTCTATTAAGAAAGGTCCAGCGTGCCAGGTCTCCTAGCCTTATCTTACAAAGACGCAGGACGGACACTGCAGCCACCAGATGGCTTGTCCCTGTTCTTTATACACAAAGCATCATGCTGCCTAGGAGTTCCCATCGCTCAACCTGCCTTGATGAGGGCATAGGTAGAAAATACCCAAATCTTACTGATAGTTCCCTTTTCTGGGCTCAGAGTCCAGCACCCCAAATCCAAAGATAAGGATAACCTCAAAGCAAGCCAATTGGTTTCTATCAGAGCAAGTGAATATAACCATATATGAGCTTATTGCTGAAACAACTACAAATTAATTTTATCTTGACTTCCAGCTTCCAGAACAGTTCACCTTTGGTTCTGCACACTTGGAGCACTGTTTTCGTGTCTCCTGGTTTTGTAGAGAAGCACTCCTGCTGAGATACAACCAGGACATACTGTTCATAAACTACTGAAGTCATTTTGGTCACTTTAAATTTCCCCAGCTGGATGAAAAGGTCCCTGCCTTTAGTATTCATTCTGCATGTTTAAACCTATCTTCGGTAGTTTTGTATTGTTCTAAAAACTATTTTAGCTGCTTTCGTGGTATGTCTGTAAATCACTTTGCAACATATGTAAAATATGGTTCCTAAATTAAATGAGCTCACTGGAAGGACAAATTGTGAAGCTGAGGCTCCAAGACTTTGGCCACCTCATGAGAAGAGAAGACTCCCTGGAAAAGACCCTGATGTTGGGAAAGATGGAGGGCACAAGGAGAAGGGGACGACAAAGGATGAGATAGTTGGATAGTGTTCTTGAAGCTACCAGCATGAGTTTGACCAAACTGTGGGAGGCAGTGGAAGACAGGGGTGCCTGGCATGCTCTGGTCCATGGGGTCATGAAGAGTCGGACACGACTAAACAACAACAACAAATTAAATGATGGTGACGATGTTAGACATTGTTTCCATTGTATTCTGGTCTGTTCCCCCTTTCCCTCTGCCACCATCACCGAGCCCTCGGGCCATCTGTAGCAGCTGCTGCTACCCAAGGAGCTACCGCCCTCCACACAACCCCCCGCCCCAAAAAAATCCTGTATCTGGCATTGGGCATGAAGATTGTGCTGTGTGTTACACTCTTGACTACCTCCTTCTCCTTTAAAGTGACTGGACAGACCTTTAAAGGAGGCAATCTGCAACGTTATCTTCTCTACTCTTTGCAAAGAGAAAGTGAGGCGCACCAGGCAGATATTTCTGCAGACTGCTGTGGAGTTAGAGATGGCAATCACCAGTGCTAGAGGCGTTGTGATACTTCCTCCCCAACTGCCAAAGCATTTGCTAAGGGAGGGTGGGACTGTACTGCAAATTACAGTTGCCATTTTTGAGAAGATTAACATTGTCAGTAATGGTCTCATGTTCTCTCCCCCAAACCCAAAAGCTGCTGAAATTGAGGGGGGCGGGGAGACTTTTCACTAGAGTGTTATTTGTTTATTTGCAAGACAAACTCAGCCTAAAATGCCTAGAGTGCTTGCAGATAGCTAATGTATTCTCTTCTGCCATTTAAAGCTTCTTTGCAAAGACAGAGATGAAGTGCTAATGAGCTTTTTAAAAATCTTCATGGGAAAAGGGGGGGGGGTGTTAAATCCTTGGTTATTCATTGCACTTCTTAAAATATTTCCAGGGTGTGAAGAATGTATAACTGTAAAAATGCTAATAAAAGATATGAAGAGAGGGAGGAAAATGCTGGCATAGTGGACTGCAATTGGGTGTAGGTGCCCAATTAATAATCAACTCTTGTTTCTTTAGTTCCTTTCCGTTTATGGAAGGCTTCACAATCCTTATTTGCTGATCCTTATGACAACTCTTTTGTGTGCTAAAAATTAGTGACTTGTCAGGTCTGCAACCCAATTTGCCTGGTCTGGATAGAAGGACCCACTTTGCAGAGTCCTTTGCGAGGGACTTTAGGGGACTCAGATGTCCCCTTTTAGCTTCAGCTAGATCTTTACCTTCCCATGGGTAGGCAAACTAATGCCCGGTGGCCGGATCCAGACCAATCGCCTTCTAAATCCGGCCCGTGGATGGTCCGGGAATCGGCATGTTTTTACATGAGTAGAATGTGTCCTTTAGTTTAAAATGCATCTCTGCGTTATTTGTGGGGCCTGCCTGGTGTTTTTACATGAGAAGAATGTGTGCTTTTATTTAAAATGCATCTCTGGGTTATTTGTGGGGCATAGGAATTCATTCATTTTTTTTTCAAATATAGTCCGCCCACCCCCCAAGGTCTGAGGGACAGCGGACAGGCCCCCTGCTGAAAAAGTTTGCTGACCTTCCCCAAGCCTAACACTGCGTATCAGGGCTAGGGAACCTCTTCTGGCCAGTGAGATGGAGCCTTATCTCTCCACCTGGAGGAGCAAATTTAGCAGGTGAGCAGCAACCACCTGACATCATAGTGACAGTGGGTGATGCTGAGCTCTGAAACCCTTGTTTGGACTTCAAAAAGAAGCAATGAGCTGCTTGAAAGCCTTTTTGCAAACAACCCCATGTAGCTCTTTAACATCTGCTTTGAAACAACCTGCCCCGCTCTTTGAAATTCCAGTTTCCAGAGTTTCAAAGAACAGTACTAGGCAGTTTGAAAGCCTAGTACAACAGCCCCACTTTGAACCTCTGAAAACTGGAGGTTTTCATATGAAAGAGCAAGATGGGACGGTTCGCAAAAGGGCTTTCAAATAACCCTGCACTGTACATTGGCTGTATGCAACCAAACTGGACACGAATAACCCCTCAGAGGGGTTCAGATAGGCTTATCATGGTACTTGTGTGCAGGTAGGGTAGATTATACCTCTTCATAAGATTTCTGGAAGTTTAGATAAAGTTTTAAATTCTTCATAACGAATAAAAGCAAAAGAGTCAAGTGTTTGCATTATGCAAAGTCATGGTGAAGCACATAACGAATTTAAACTGCGTGGTGGAAATGCACCTATACTTTCTGCATGACTAGCACAGTATGTCTAGTATCTTTCTGCAAAACTGTTCTTGGTGATGAATCATCTGGTTAACCCAGACTCTCCATCCAGCATTTCAGAGGCTTGTTGTGCTCCAGTTGTGCAACCTGCATAATGAGTTTGCAGAAATTTTAATATATAGTATTTGCACTAGTCTGTCATCGTACTGTTTTCACTGGCAGTTTCTCAAGGTTCCAAAGGCAGGGGCAAGGAAAGGTTGCTGTGAACCTGGAAAAAGAAACAAGACATGTACTTTTGTAAACCAAGAAAATCTTTAATAAAAATAAATTTAGAAAAAGAAAACAGTGTGATGATTTGGAGACTGCCCCACTGTGTGTGTGTGTTTTCCAAACCCCAACTTGAATATGACAAATGATTTGTACTAACAATGTCTTCACAAGAGAAACAGGAATGTCTGTCATGTAAGATGTTATCAATTAGCCTCACACCACTTTTGAAAGATGTGCCTTTTTTAATGGACAATTTGCAAATATTTATGCACAAGAAACTGCCTGAATTGTACCTAAATAATCCATATGAATATGAAGTTTAAAAATATTATTTGAATTGTTAAATGTAACCTGGCTATGTATCCAACAAGTGGTAGAATATGGGTAGAGAATTATGGGTAGAACGGCAACAGGTGTTTCTGGTCAAAGAAAGTTTCTAGTTTCTCAGCATGCATGGATGAAACTTCCTTTTTAAAACCACCTTTGCCACTATTTATAGCTACTTTTGTTGATGTTGGACTTTGGGTTTATATCACCTGTGGATTTTTAAAATGGGCTCAATATTGAAAACCACCAGGAAGCTTTGATAATCCACTATTTTACCATGCAATAAAGTTCAATTGGTATAACACAGTGCATTCAAGATGATGATCATTGAGGTTATATAATCACACAAGCAATATTTTCTGAGAACTGATTATGAAGTCATTGATGAGCCATTTGAACCCTTTGAACCAGAGTTTGTTTGTTTGTTTGTTTTGCTGTTTAAACTTAAGCAAGTTCCCTTTTTGCCATTCACTCTTCATTACAGTTGCAGGGAGGGACACGGGTGGCACTGTGGTCTAAACCACTGAGCCTCTTGGGCTTGCCGATCGGAAGGTTAGTGATTCGAATCCCCGCAACAGAGTGAGCTCCCATTGTTCTGTCCCAGCTCCTGCCAACCTAGCAGTTCAAAAGTATACCAGTGCAAGTAGATAGATACCGCTGCGGCGGGAAGGTCAACAACGTTTCCATGTGCTTTGGTTTCCGTCACAGTGTTCTGTTGTGCCAGAAGCTACTGTTAGGGCCATCATGAGACATCCGTCAGCTTCCAACCACGGATACCAGCAGCCTTCAAGCAAGCAAACTTGCCTCCCTAGCATCCCACTGCCAGAGGATTGCCTCATTCCATTCACCAGTTTGCCTCCTCCAAGTGGAAGAAACCTGGGCAGTGCTGAATGTCACATCCATTGCCAGGTGTGCCCTGCTGGAAATAGAAAAGGGTTTTCCCCTTGGCCTGCCTTTATATCCACTCAGTTGCCAAGTGCTTTTGGGACATCACAGGAAACCCACAGCCAATGGCAATAGCTGGGGAGGCATCATCTTCATTGCTTTGAGCCTCACAATGGTAAGCGGAGCTATCAGTGATTGTGTGCTTGTTTATTTGGGACACGGGTGGAGCTGTGGTCTAAACCACTGAGCCTCTTGGACTTGCCAATCAAAAGGTCGCCGGCTCAAATCCCCGTGACGGGGTGAGCTCCCATTGCTCTGTCCCAGCTCTTGGCAACCTAGCAGTTCAAAAGCATGCCAGTGCAAGTAGATAAATAGGTACCACTGTTGAGGGAAGGTAAACGGCATTTCCGTGCAGTGTCCTGTTGCGCCACATGACTCAGAAAGCTGTTTGTGGACAAACATTGGCTCCCTCAGCCTGAAAGTGAGATGAGCGCTGCAACCCCATAGTCGCCTTTGACTGGTCTTAACCATCCAGGGGTCCTTTACCTTATGCAGTTTCAGGGGCAGGATATTGCTTTGGTTTATTTCTACTTAATATTTTTCCCCTGACCTGCAGCTTACAAATAAAATTAGAACAGATAAAAATGTAGGGTGGAAATCATTTTTTTAAAAAAAATTATACATTAATGGAATTAAAAATCTATGTTGATAGATAGATTCTATTAAAAATATACTGTCAGTTATTGTCAAGTAAGTGTGTATAAGATTGCAGCCATAGTGACATCACCCTTTAATAGTCTGGGTGATCCATTACAGTCCAGTACAAAGCCAGGATTCCTTCACAGATACCTTTTGCTGCCTCTCGGTGGCCTCACTGTCTCTCAGTTGGATCTAATTTTGCTGTGCAGTTAATTCAGTGATTCAGTTCAAGCATGTGGTCAGTGCACTAATGGCTAACTAGTGCAGTTCAGCATTTTGTAGATTTATGCCTTAGGATTCTACGTGACTAGGCCCTTGCATCATTGTGAAACCGCAGCAAAAAATAAGGTGTGAGTTGATATCATTTTATGCTGGCTTTGCAGTTACTAAACCTGAAGAAAGTTAGATTCTACAGCCCTCTTTGTGTTTTCTAAGGGAAATGTGTGGGCATAGCTTTTCAAGCTGGGCACCTTGCCAGAGGTGTGAGACACTGGCGAAAAACTCTCAACCTGGAGCCCTTGTGCCTATGAGCAGAGAAAGAGCTCGGTACACCCCTCCAAAGGAACTATGAAAAGGAGCCATCTTAAATATGCCATGGGGAGAAACGACATCATAGGCAATCTTGTTCTTTTTAGGAAATTGTTGCCCTACCCCTCTGTAAACAGTTTAGAATATATCAACATTTTTGAGGGCAAGAAAGAAGTTGGGAATAAAAACAATGGGAAAATTTGCAGCCTGGGATTGTGCTGCTGCACTGGGTGAAAAAAGCCCCGTTCAGAGAAGGTATGTCAACTGGCAGGGATCCGGGTGGTGCTGTGGTCTAAACCACCAATCCTCTTGGGCTTGCAAATCGGAAGGTTGGCAGTTCGAATCCCTGAGATGGAGTGAGCTCTTTTTTTTTACCTATATCAACTGGCACCGGGCTGCAGTTCAGCCGCTATTTCTGCTATTTTTGAATCGTTACAAATATGCAGTGAAATGTATTAAATTATTATAGAATTATAGAATTGTGGAGTTGGAAGGGACCCTGAGTGTCATCTAGTCCAAACCCCTGCAATGTGGGAATCTCAACTCAAGCACCCATGACAGATGGCCATCCAACCTCTGCTTAAAAACCTCCAAGGAAGGAGTCTACAACCTCCCAAGGGAGACTGTTCCACTGTCAAACATCTCTTACCATCAGAAAGTTTTTCCTGATGCTTAGTTGGAATCTCTTTCCTTGTAACTTGAAGTTATTGGTTCAAGTCCTACCCTCCAGAGCAGGAGAAAACAAGCTTTTCCCCTCTTCCATGTGACAGCCCTTGAGATATCTGAAGACAGCTATCTCCTCTCAGTCTCCTCACAAGTCCTGGTTTCCAGACCCTTGATCATCTTGGTTGCCCTCCTCTGCACATGTTCTGGCTCGTCAACATACTCCTTAAATTGTGGTGCCCCAAATTGGGCACAGCAAACAACTGTTTGCTGAATTGGTTTGCTGTTGCATCATTCACGTGCCATCGTGTTCTTTATTGCTGATTTTTATTGCTGTTGTGATTACCATGCTGTAAAAGCGGAATGCAAATGCTAAATCAAATCAAGGGTGTGGCAGTTGTGGGCTGATGTTGACACAGCACCCCAGCCACCGTTTTGTTCTCGTTCCTGTCCGCTCCGTTCCCAACCTTCCCATATTGAGTGGGAAGGACTGAAGAGGGCTTCCCAGAGCATATGGTTGAATGCTCTTATAAACCTCCCTGCAGTTGGGCACCCAGTATCATGAGACTTCTCAGCATGCTGGGGGATGGGCCTCAGGGCTGGAGTGCCTGTTTTGCATTCAAAACTCCCCACGTTCAATTCCTGGCATTTCCAAGTAGGACCAGGAAAGATGGCTGCCTGAAACCCTGGAGAACCACTGCCAGGAAATGTATATATTACTGAGACAGAGGGACTAGTGATCAATATAGGGCAGCTTCCTAGCTGGAAACTAGAACACAGTTTGAGTTGCTGACACCTTTGTCCCTGAGACCACCATTCTTAAGCAGAGTTTTATACCCTAAAGTGCACACATTATTTCTGCATTTATTGACTGCAGTACTCTAATAATTTCTAGGTCAACCTGAAAATGACCGTTGATGGGAAATTCATAATTTTGAGGTGGTTTGTCTATGGTTTCATTTGAAATGCTATCTGCCAAGGTACAGCTCTCGGCGGCCTCAGTCCATGCCTCTGTGCATCTTCTGAGTTTGCATATGGTCCTTGGTTGCCTTAGCAACCATTAGCTCCATGATTGACAGGCCAGCATTTCCAAGCACTCTTTATCTTCCTAATTTATTCCTTTGTATTCCATTCAATCACATTTGCAGTGATAACATTTGAAGAAATGTTTTCTTTTCTGTCATTAGCTGCGTTCAATGTGTTTTGTGCACAGCGTTAACAGTTTAGCATGAGATTTCTCCATCCAGTAACCCTGATGAAATCCAGTAACGAGAATGAATGCTGGTATTTGCTACTTGAATCAATTGTGTTGGCAGAGACAGAGAGGCTGAACTTTCATTAACTGCTGCCACTTCCTCATCCTGTGAGTAACATGATATCACAAAGTGTAGCAAATGTTCTTCCTCTCCTCAATTTGCTGAAGTTTCACAGATAAAACTGACAGGCACAATCCATTTTGGTACGGCTGCTAAATGTTTCCTTTCATGAAATGCTCTCCTTATAAATGCAGATGCCACTAAGAACTCTGTTGATGTGTAAAACATTTTTTGAAAAGCAGGCTAGAGTTTTATTGAATTGAATGTAATGACTAGGAAGCATTCTGTTAAGAATTTTCTGGCTTGCCCGGAAATATTTCACAGGCTATACAGGGGGGAGAAAAGAAGGAATGCACAATATCTATAATATCAAAGCTGACAAGAAAAAAAAAATCGGCTTCTGTGCCAGTTCTCCCCCCGCCCCAATCCCTACTTTTATTTCCCTTCTCACGAATTCTTATCTCATGCTTTTTGCCACCTCTTATAGCAGATGTGTCTAGCACAGAGAGGATCAGTATGGTGCCCTCCCATCGTGCGGGTGGCACTGTGGTCTAAACCACTGAGCCTCTTGGGCTTGCTGATCAGAAGGTTGACAGTTCAAATCCCTGTGACGGGGTGAGCTCCCGTTGCTCTGTCCCAGCTCCTGCCAACCTAGCAGTTTGAAAGCACACCAGTGCAAGTAGATAAATAGGTACCACTGCGGTGGGGAGGTAAATAGTGTTTCTGTGCGCTCTGGTTTCCATCACAGTGTTCTGTTGCACCAGAAGTGGAATAGTCATGCTGGCCACATGACCTGGAAAGCTGTCTGTGGACAAACGCCGGCTCCCTCGGACTAAAAGCAAGATGAGTGCTGCAACCCCATAGTCAGCTTTGACTGGACTTAACCGTCCAGGGGTCCTTTACCTTTTTTACATTTTTACCTCCCAATGTAGTGGTCAACAGCTAGGGGTAGAAAAAGCTGTCAATTTAAGTTTCTCTTTATTTCTCACTGTTCAGTTCTCCACATTTTCCTATCGGTTTGTGAATCATATAAATTCATGAAAGTCATCAGCATTTCACTGAGAATTTTTTCTCCTATACAGTGGTACCTCAGATTACCGTATTTTTCGCTCTATAACACGCACCTGACCATAACACGCACATCGTTTTTAGAGGAGGAAAACAAGGGAAAAAACATTCTGAATGAAACAGTGGATGTATCATTTTTGTGCTTCATGCTGTGGCCACAGACATGTGATCTGATGGTGAATTTGGGGTGACCCAATGCAAAAATCCTGAGAATTCCTGTGGATCCATGCTTTGTAACCACGTTTTTGCACCATTGCAGCCCCAGGCAACAGTGGGTGCGTGATTTTTTGGGTGCAGGCT
>JAXCMG010000112.1:538414-585576 GCA_034642415.1 Podarcis siculus
TGTGATCTGATGGTGAATTTGGGGTGACCCAATGCAAAGATCCTGAGGATCCATGTTGATCTATGCTTTGTAACCACATTTTAAGTGGGGAGCGAAGGAAAAACAAAGAAGGGACATGAGAGGGGTGTGCAGAGAAGCAGCTGGCTAAGAATGCAGGAGAGGGATTTAACCGGGAGGGAGGAAAGAAAGGCAAAAGTTTCCCCCCACCCAAGCCAGCCAGCCATCTCTCTCTCTCTCTCTCTCTCTCTCTCTCTCTCTCTCCCCCTCCCCCCCTTCTCTCTCTCCCTCCCCCCCTCTCTCTCCCTCCCCCCTCTCTCTCTCCCTCCCCCACTCTCCCTCTCCCTCCCCCACTCTCTCCCTCTCCCCCAGCAGTACCGGAGCACAGAGAGGAGGAATTAGAAAGAACGACAGTCTGCTTGCCTGGAGGGGAGGGGCTTTCCCTGCTCTTTGTTCCGTTTGAGCAAACACAGCAAGGAAACAGAGCAGGGTGGGCAGTAAGACCCTGAGGCAGAATGCAGGAAAGCAGCCGCTTCCTCTTTTCAGGTTTCCCTTCTCCATGAAGCGCGGTTTGATTTTTGCCTGATTTTTTGGCTCCAGGGACCACACATTCGCTCTATAACACGCACAGACATTTCCCCTTCCTTTTTAGGAGAAAAAATCTGCGTGTAATAGAGGGAAAAATACGGTACATACGCTTCAGGTTACAGACGCTTCAGGTTACAGACTCCGCTAACCCAGAAATAGTATCTCGGGTTAAGAACTTTGCTTCAGGATGAGAACAGAAATTGTGCTCCGGCGGTGCAGCGGCAGCAGGAGGCCCCATTAGCTTCAGTGGTTCTTCAGGTTAAGAACAGTTTCAGGTTAAGAACGGACCTCCGGAACTAATTAAGTACTTAACCCGAGGTACCACTGTACTTACATTTATATACACATGTTGCAAAGCTATTTCTCCTAAAATAATGCATTTGTCACTAACATATGCACTTTCATTTTTCTTTTCATTTCTATGTTGCTTTATGTTTTTTAAAAAAAATACCTCAAAATGGTTTACAACACATTGTAACATCAAATAAAACAATCCAGAAAAAGCATTAGTGAAGAAAGTCAAATATGGAGTATACACTCAAAGCAACATAATTAGCAGGAAACTCAAATATTATCTTAAATATTTCAAAATAAAACATTAGAAAGGAGATAAACTACAGAACACACATTTCACATAGCACAGCTAACAAAAAACCTTGGAGATTTCAAAAGAAGACATTACTAAATGAAGTCAAATATAAAATACACATTTGAAACAGTATAATAAGCAGGACACGGGTGGCGCTGTGGGTTAAACCACAGAGCTTAGGACTTGCCGATCAGAAGGTCGGTGGTTCGAATCCCTGCGACAGGGTGAGCTCCCGTTGCTCGGTCCCTGCTCCTGCCAACCTAGCAGTTTGAAAGCATGGCAAAGTGCAAGTAGATAAATAGGTACCGCTCCGGCGGGAAGGTAAACAGAGTTTCAGTGCGCTGCTCTGGTTCGCCAGAAGCGGCTTAGTCATCCTGGCCACATGACCCGGAAGCTGTACGCCAGCTCCCTCGGCCAGTAAAGCGAGATGAGTGCCGCAACCCCAGAGTCGGCCATGACTGGACCTAATGGTCAGGCGTCCCTTTACCTTTAATGAAACATTATCAGAAGCATAGAACCTAGCTGCTGCTGCTGCCACTGCTGCCTCCACCAATCCTGCCAATGGTGGTTCAATGACCTGGGCCTGCATTTACATTATTGAACACAGTTTATACATACATCAGGGAACTGCATTGCAACATTCAGACATGTGCAAATTTCAAAGGGTGGCTGTGTTTCAGTTGCTTCCAGCTTGTTACTAACATACTTGGCAAGTAGCTTCACTTACATGCTGAGGGCCTAGACCAGCCTAAAATCACCCAGCTTTTCTTCTTGCCTCCTGGAAAATGACCAGTGTGGATTTCTGGTAGCTTCCCCAGGTAACTCCAGATCGAGGATAGAGCTTGGCTATCACTTAAAGATCTTTTGCTGGCCTGCATCAGGATTTTAGCAAGGGAGAAGCCAGAGTCACAAACGTCAACCTTGGTGGCTCATTTAGGAATGAAGGAAAGCAGGATGCAGAACGGACTGCTAAGGTTTTGGGGGGAATTTAACATTTTATGCATCTTCTGCTATTTAACCCTAACCTCTGCACTCTCGATGACACCAACATAACTAGGAAGTGAAAGAAGCATGCTAAGAGGAAGAAAAGAGGCTGCGGATAAAATGGCAAAACAGGAAGGTCTATGGGAGGGCAAAGAGCACAGCAAGCTCTGTACAGTTGTATCTCCCACAATGGCCCAATTAAAAAGAGGTTTGTTTGGTAATGGTATTTCCCGCATAGATCGTCTTCTTCTTCTATATGATTGATAATTTAAGCCTTAATGATGCTTTCCCAACCAGTTTTATCTAGGATAGATGTTATCAGCCCTGAGTGCTCACTGGAAGGACAGATCGTGAAGCTGAGGCTCCAATACTTTGGTGGCCACCTCATGAAAAGAGAAGATTCCCTGGAAAAGACCCTGATGTTGGGAAAGATTGAGGGCACAAGGAAAAGGGGACGACAGAGGATGAGATGGTTGGACAGTGTTCTCGAAGCTACCAGCATGAGTTTGACCAAACTGCGGGAGCCTGTGGAAGACAGGAGTGCCTGGTGTGCTCTGGTCCATGGGGTCATGAAGAGTCGGACATGACTAAACGACTAAAAAACCACAAGATGTTAGACTGGCATACATCTTTTTTCCTTTTCTTTTTACAAATTTATTTGGTTTTTCAGATTAAAATTTTACAGTCACATGTGCAACATACAACATAAAAACAAGATTCCAAGGAATCTTCTGGACTTCCACCCTCCCCTTTGTGGGTCCTATTATCAATCATTTCCTCCTGTATCTTTTATGATACTCCAAATCCTTTACCTCTTCCATTACGTCCAGAATTCAGCATTAAACTACAAGTGATATTCCAATCCTACTAACGATTTTTACAATGGTCTTTAAGATAAGTTATAAAATTTCCCCATTCCTTATTAAAATTTTGGTCTTCCTGATTTCTGACTCTTCCAGTCATTTTAGCCATTTCAGCATAGTCCATTAACTTCAACTGCCATTCTTCTCTATAGGGACTTTATCCTCTTTCCATCTCTGGGCTAGTAACAACCGTGCAGCCGTAGTCACATACATAGTCTTTTCTGCTCCTTTGGGATTCGGCACCTAGAATTCCTAAAAGGAAGTCTTCAGGCTTTTTAACAAAGGTTGTTTTAAACATTTTTTCCCCCAACTCATTATATTAGACTGGTATACATCTAGGTCTGTAACTAAGCTGGATTTCCGCTGGCTCCTTCTTAAAAGTTTGGTACTTTTGCTGGCTACATTCTAGCGAGAAGGCTGATTGCAGGGAATAAGGAGGAATTGCAGGGTCTCTGCGTGCGGCAGTCCTCTGGTGGCAGGGTGGGGGAGAAAGCAGAAATTGGGGAAGGGGCAGGCGCAACTCGGTGGAGGAATGAGGGGGGAAATGGGAGGGTCGGAAGAATTTAAGTGTGTGACCGAGACCATTCTAGGGCTCTGGCGACAGAGCGTAAGAAAGCTGGAAAGCAGGAGAATTTGTGGTATGGGGAAATAGCTGGAGGGAGCATTGAGAGGAATAAGGCAGATATGGGAGGGAGAGGACAATGTACCGGTAAGTTTGGGAGGGGGGTTAAGATCCACTGGAGGGGGGGGGGGAGAGAGAGAGAGAGAGAGAGAGAGAGAGAGAGAGAGAGAGAGAGAGCACTCTAATGGGTTAATGTATCCAGGATCAGAAGACTCTGTGGTGTAGTGGTTAAGAGCGGTAGACTCGTAATCTGGTGAACCGGGTTCGCGTCTCGGCTCCTCCACGTGCAGCTGCTGGGTGACCTTGGGCTAGTCACACTTCTCTGAAGTCTCTCAGCCCCACTCACCTCACAGAGTGTTTGTTGTGGGGGAGGAAGGGAAAGGAGAATGTTAGCCGCTTTGAGACTCCTTTGGGTAGTGATAAAGCGGGATATCAAATCCAAACTCTTCTTCTTCTTCTTCTTCCTGGATTGGAAGTTTACATTCATTTACTTTTCTGTTTGCTTCTGTTATAGGCCTATCAGGAATGGCAACGTAGTAATCATGACAACTCATCCATCAAATGCAGAGGGTTGCTTTGGGGCTCTTGTTTCATGTCTGAATGACAAGACACCCTGGCCCAAAGGAACATGGAAACTTTTCCCCAGGCTCAACCTGAATCGGAAGCATGCTTGTGAATTTCAGCTTCAAAATGTTTCCCAAAATCCAATTAGATAAAATGAGATGTTTTGATGCCAAGGGCCTGTCCTCTCAAGTCTAGTAGAGTCCAATGCCTTGTACATCTCTTTTTAACGACATCAATGTCCCCAGCATAATGAGACTTTAAAATTAAATATAAGGAAAATTGGGAATCTATTATAAATGGGGTAAAAATAGAAACCCATTCAACTAGGATAAATAGGCATACCCTCTTCATCTTCTTTTAAATCAACTCATCCATACCGGTGGTAGCTCAGCCAGATCAATCTGTCATGGCCAGTTTTGTTGCACAAGGACAAAACTGCACAAAATGAAATACCTTATTATGGCTTTAACAACTAATTGGCTCTCCATTTTCCCAATACAGGGAAGGCAGAAAGCCAAAAGGCTGTTTTCAGCTTTTAAATAAGCCTTTTAATGATTGTTCGCCCTTGGTGAAATTATCTTTGCAGACTGAATCTGATGGGCAGGAGGTCATCCTTGAACTGAATGACAAAGTGCTGAAAGCCGAAATTGGGGCATGAAAAATTAGCACTTCTATAAAGAGCCTCTTTGAGAAATGCACGCACAGACAAAATAGGACTCTAAGCTGCCGAGGTGTCACATGCAGCCATATTTATAACCATTCAAGAGCAGCTTTCGCAGACCACTTTTGGTTCTATTTTTACAGAAAGGTCAATTGTCACCTGTTTAGAAGCATGAGGAAAAGCTGGCCAATTTTGCCTTGATGCTTAAAGTACCTTCTTGGGAGCTGTGAAAAAGAACTGCCTGAAGTTCCTATGCAATTGAACAGTCCCATCCCCTAGCCTGATTGACAGGCAGGAGAGCTAAAAGGAGCAGTCCTCTAAATGGAAACAGTGCGATAGGTAACTTCTAAATGCCAGAGGGATGGAGTCAATGCTTTTTGTTGGTGTGAGCAGTCAGCGTGCCTTAATAAGTGCATTAAATTTGCAGCCAGATCCGTCCCCCACTTTTACTGAGCGCACCAATGGGATGGTCATCTGCAAGGCAGGCTGTTTGAAAGGTTACTGAGGAAAAAGCCCCAGCTGTCACTCATGGAAGGGTAAAAGTGATGTATTGAGACAAGGAATTGAACTGAAGGATCTTCTGCTCCCTTTAATCCCTATCACTTCTACAAACCAGACACCAGAGAGAATGCCAGTGACTTCTCATTAGCGGGAAGGCTCTTGAGAGGTGAAATGTCATATTCTGGGAGCCAGAAGTCGCAGAACATTTTTTAAAAAATAAAAATTAAAGAAATTTTAAAACACTTTCTAATGTTACACTGAGACCACTATTACAAACTTGAGGTCCATTCTCGTTCTGCAGTATCTGGATGCTACAGGGAAAGGATTTAGAGCTTTTTGATATGTAAGACTTAAATTCAACTTTAAGCTCAGCAGTTACATTAATGTCTCATTGCTGCATTCCAGAAGTGACTACAGGGGAGAGGCACTGGTCATGTGAACGAGCTTTCTGGTCAACAACATGGGTTTCACATTCACATCGCAAATTGATCTGGTGCAGCAAGAAAACTACTTCAAACCTTATTTGTGACAATACCCCAATTCTATAGTTTCAAACACAGAAATGGATCCTTAGTGAGCAGTCCTATTCGCATTTACCTGAAAGTGAGCCCCAATGAACATAGGGGGGCTTAATGAATAAATGCATAGAATGGTAATACATATTTCATGGGGGGAATGTTTTCAATGGTGTTCCTTACCTTCATCTCATTATCCTGGCCTCTGTTGTAATATTATTTAAGTATAGCTCACTTTCTCAGAAAATCTCAACTTTTAGGGTTCAAAAGGGAACATTCGAAGAGGCAGCTAGGTTGTGCCTTTGATACAGGCTTAGATGAATATTTCATCCTCAAGTCTATTCCTGGATCTATCTAAAACATCTGAAAATGATTGTGTCTATTGCAGCTTTGAAGCAGAGATGCTGAGCAATGCAGAGATGAACTTCATTTGTTGGGCATGTTGTTCATTGACTTTTTACCCCTGAGATAGATAGATGATAGATAGATAGATAAATATACAGGTCTTTTGGAGGGGGACCACCACCCCAAATCTAGAAATTAATAAATGGTCAGATTTTGGTTATTTAGTATATACAAGCTGCAGAGGAGTTCCTGGAGTAGCCTCTGCAAAAAACGAACAGGCCAAGCTAGGGCCATTAAGAAACAATACAGGGCTATTGAGAGCCATTGGCAATGAAAGAGAACTGTCCTCTCCCCTTGCCCGGAAGTATGAACAGAGACTGGGGGTTTGAGAGGTTGCCAGGGCAACTGGGCATGATGTCACAGAGAGAGTTTGGGGCTGGCTGGCTGAAGGCAGGCAGAAAGAGATGCTTGGACTCCAGTGCTGCACTGCTGTGAGGTACAAGCCCCTCTTCAGATGGCTGTGCTGTTGAATCTGGATTCCCTACATCTAAATGCAGGTGTAAATATGTGAATAGAACTTATTTCTTAAAGCTACGACAGCCTCCACTGCATCTTCAATTCTCCAAAGCAGCCGAGACCCTGGTTGAGGGCCGAGACCTCTTGAACCCTGTGTGTGGCCTGGCAGCAATTGGGGTGGCCAGTAGCAATATTTTAGGACCCACCCTATTTTCCTGTTTTTTAAGTTATAATTTTATTTTGCAAATTACAGTACGATAAACAACTATCTGCTATAGCCTCTCCAAAACCCTGTGTGGGTAATGGGAGTTCATGTTAGGGATGGAAACCATGAAGGGTTAAATTGATGTGATGTAGTTGAGTTGTTGTTTTTTAGCATTATGCAATCTGCTCCGGGATGTTATGGGGAAGTGTCAGATAACATCATCACCATAGCTAAAATAAGGCAGACTCATTAATATCCTACACAAAGGGACAGGATTATGTGTCGGTGACCATGGGAAGGGTTGCGTGGGCTTAGATCAGCGCCTGCTGTGCTAACTGAGGCTGCCAGATCTTTATCATATGTCTTGCAAAAAGCTCTCCAGTTAGTTACATTCCTAAGTAACTGTAACAAAAGCAGCATGCTAAAGTCCAGATCTCCCAGGCTGGGGGGGGGGGGGCCATGTAGGTGTGATCCAGATGCTGGAACTTGTTTTGTAAGCAGGTTCAGGATTCAGATCATGCCATATCAAGTTTGAACCAGTTCCCTCTGTCTGGGTCTTATCCAAAGTCCCCCATGGCAGCCCACTGGTTAATAATTCTAAAGCTTTGAGTGTGACTACATGCCACTCACTGCAGTTGTATTTGTTAATGTAAGATTGCCTTCTTCTATGAGGAAATGTATAAGACAACTCTGGTTTTTCAGCTTTGCAGGCTGCTATTACAAAATAGTGTTTAATATGTACTGCAGAGAATGACTGAGAAGGCGGATCTGCTCTTTTTGAAACCACCAGTGAAATACAATTGCAACCATGCCACTAATCTGAGTTCCTGCAATGCATTGTGCCATCTGCTGGAAAAAGGAAACAGTCCAACACAGAAACTTCACTACCCTCTCTACAGGATCCAGAGAATACATTAAAACGCCAATGTCTAGCAATTATAACAGTTAACAGTACATTTCCCACCTGGGAAATACTGAATACTTGCCTTGTGCAGAACCAACCCACACTGAAATATGTATCTATCACCTATCTCTGTATTTATTCAGATGATTTTGATACCGCCCTTTGCTCAAGCCGCAGGGTGGTTTACAGCAAGGAAATAGATTTTTTTAAAAAATAAATACCGGTAAATCATGCAATCCCTTTGAAACATATTGGAAATTACTTAAAGATCAATTACAAACAGCAGCTGCAATCAACTGTCTCTACTCCAAAAAGCTGCTGAAAAAGATGTTTCCTCATGAAGAGACAACTATAGAGAGAGGGGACTTGGCAGGGAAGGAGTGCCATATATGAGGACACATCTCTGAAAAGGCTCTCGCCTGCCCCCTCTCCATCACATACCTTATACTTGCCCAGAAAACAACTGCTACCCCATGCAGCTACTTCAATATGCTTTTAACATGTTTTAATATGTTCATGGCCTGCTGCCCTTACCAGCATTCTTGTCACAGTCTTTTGCAGTAGTGTCAGAGGAATCAAATATACGGTTGCAAATAAAACGCTTTAAGTGTGTTGTAAAAGTGCATTATACACATGTGACACTAGATGGTGATGGTGAGCTATGGCAAATTCAATATGATTTTTTTAGAAACTTTTTTAAGAAAACATTTTCACAACTTTTTTTTTATATGTGTGTATATTCCACCAGGGACTGGCAGAGCTCCAAGGAGTTTGTGGTAGAGGCGGGGCTGGGGGTGGGCATCCATACTATACAGAATGCGCATAGATACACCATTAAAATACTGTGTTAGCCAAATTATACACACATATATATGCTAAAATACAAAGTAAAACACATGAGTTTCTACAGTGATTTTTTCTGGGGGGGAGGCAGGAGTACGCATACCTCTAAACATTTTGTGAATCTTTGTACTTTTGTCCATTTACTGTATTTATTTTTCCCAATCTGAACTACAAAATGGTGATTTTCTTGAGTCAAAATGAGAGTACTCCTAAACATTTTTTTTTAAAAAAGCACAGAGTTTCTATATTTAATTGACAATTGGATCTTTACAGTCCACCATGTTATCCTTCTCAGTTTGGGGGCAGCAACCGCAAGTATTCTTAGTGAGTAAATGTTATTCTTTCCTTCTACGAGACTGTTTGTGTGATTATTGTTTTAAGGGGGAGAAAAGAGGGAAATAGCAAGAGAATCCAGTCTGCCTTAAAGCATCCTGGATTATTTAAACTAAAAGGCTAAAACCAGCCCATCTAAGCTTATCTTTTAAGTTGCAAGGGGGTCGTACTCTGCCGAACTCACAAACGTGGAAGAGGAAGGAAGGATAATATCTAACAAATATATCCTCTCCTAGCATCTATTCACATCCCAACACTGTGCCCCTTAGGAGCTCCTGTAAGTACATGCTTTGTCAATACAGAATTAAAATACTGTTTGTTTGACCTCCTTCTGCGGGGTGTGCTCAGGACAACTAGTTGCACTTCCCAGAAAGTCTTCAAGGTAAGATAAAGGAAAAGGACCCCTGAACAGTTCAGTCCAGTCAAAAGCGGCTATGGGGTTGTGGCACACATCTCGCTTTCAGGCTGAGGGAGCCGGCTTTTGTCCACAGACAGCTTTCTGAGTCATGTGGCCAGCACGACTAAACCGCTTCTGGTGCAACGGGACACCGTGATGGAAGCCAGAGCACATGGAAATGCCGTTTACCTTCCCTCAACAGTGGTACCTATTTATCTACTTGCATTGGCATGCTTTCAAACTGCTAGGTTGGCAGGAGCTGGGACAGAGCAATGGGACCTTCCAATCGGCAAGCCCAAGAGGCTCCATGGTTTAGACCACAGTGCCGCCCGCATCCCTTCAAGGACATCCACCATGTAGAGCACATTACAGCAATCCAGATTGGAGGTTACTAGAGCATGACTAAATCTGGCCAGGCTATCCCTACCACAATATGGCTGTAGTTGGCACACCAGCCAAAGCTGGACACAGGTGCTCATGTCCACAGAGGTCAACCTTGAGTGACAAGGCTGATTCCAGAAGCACCCCACAAACTACACACTTGTTCCATTGAGGAAAATGCAACCCCATTGATTCTGCCAAGCCCCATACATGGAAATAACCCTGTCAGAGCACATCCAGCCTTTCTTGACTTCCAGTACTTCCTGGAAACAATGGAACAGAGAAATAGAGCAGAGTGTCATCTGCATACTGGTGTTGTTGTTGTTGTTTAGTCGTTTAGTCATGTCCGACTCTTTGTGACCCCCTGGACCATAGCACGCCAGGCACTCCTGTCTTCCACTGCCTCCCGCAGTTTGGTCAAACTCATGCTGGTAGCTTCGAGAACACTGTCCAGCCATCTCGTCCTCTGCTGTCCCCTTCTCCTTGTGCCCTCCTCACTAAAAATCCACTCTTGGCAGCTTCATGGAGATGTTAAATAACATGGGCAGGCACACATTTTTGGTGAAACCATACTTGGAGAGAGGAGTGGAACCGCAGAAAAGCCAAATCCCAACACCTTCAGACAGCCCAAGAGGGTAACATGGTCAGTATTATCAAAAACCGTGGAGCACTCCCTTTCCCAACAAATGTGACTGACCAAACACTGTATTTCAGTCTCAAAATGTGGCCTGAAGGCAGATTGAAATGGGTCTATATAATCAGTTTTCATCCAGGCACACCTGACACTGTCTCCACCTTTTCAAGTTGCATTTATATGCATTTGTGTACCCTTTTCTTGGCTGGGAACTTCATTGCAATATCAGGAGAACTTCACATTGGATAATTTTGAGCAGCAGTTGCAGTAGGCAATTAAGAAGCCTTAAGAACCCAGGCAAGCAAATGCGATGTGCACAAGTTTATGAAAGCACCAAGCTGAAAGCACCCAGCAGAAACGATGTGGTTAGTCAAGGGAGCCGTGGACTCAGAAAGGTTGAAAACCACTGCTATAAGGCACATTTTTATCCAGTGTTTTCCAGTTTTCACATTGGCTAGAAATATAGTGTGATGTGCAGCAATACTAGTGCATGTGTACAGCAAAGCCACCATCAAACGTCAAACCTGATTTGCTAATTAAGAGGCCCAATTCAGAGCAACACATGCAGGAAAAAAAGGAAGTCATACGGCACTTTACTTACTGTAAATGAGGGTGGTGTCAATACAGTGCTCAGAAACCTTGGCATGAATGCTACTTACAAGTTGCCAGTGAAGAAGGAAGAGCTTTCCTTCCGAGCAATGCAAAAATATTTACCGTATTTTTCGCCCTATAGGACGCACTGTCCCATAAGGTGCACCTAGTTTTTTGGGGGGGAAATAAAGGGGAAAAATTATTTTTCCCCCAGGAGCAGGGCTGGGGCGGGGGAAGCCCGAGCTTCCCCCGACCCCAGAACAGGCAGCTCTCTGCAAGTCGTGGGAGCCCAGCGCCGGCTTCCGCTACTTCCTGAGAGCTGCGCGAAGCCTGGACGTGCTGAGCTCAGCGCGCGCAGGCTTCAGCATGCAGGCAACTCTCCGCAAGCAGCTTCAGAGTTTTCTTTCAGTGCTATATATTGTTTATTTTATTTTATAGTGGCCTGCATCCAAGGGATTCACTGCAGTGGACGTGATCTCATATTGTCTTCACAACAAACCTGTGGCCAGCAAGGGACTCTTCCCTTCACAAGCAGATGCAAACCACCGTCTGTCTCAGTTGCTGGAAAAAGAGAGGCTGGATCTAAGAAACCTGAGGATACAGTCTAACTTTATTCATATTTATTTATTTATTTGCAAATTATAATCTGCAACTTTCATTAAAAAAAATTGGCAAGGCATAGTACAACATGTAAGGATACAATCAACAAAAGATCCATAAAAACATTAAAACACCTCAACAAAAAAAATAATAAATGCTGACTGGTTAAAAGAAAACAAAACCATGTTGTAAAGGCCTACCTAAACAAAATGTTTTTAAAAGATGTCTGAAAGAAAGAAGGGGTGGTTTCTGGTACTGTAGAGAGTTGCACAGAGCAGGGCTTGCTAGACTAAAAGCTTGCTTCCAAGTGAAGGTCAAGCTAGCCTTAAGGGGTGTGGAGGACCACCAGAAGTACCCCTTCAGAAGATCTCAGTGACCAAGGTGGAGCATAAGGAACCAGGTGGCCCCTAGTGTTGAGCCTCAATTGCTTATGGCTTATGAATTACTGCAAATACTTTGAACATGACACAATAGCAAATCAGCAACCAGTGCAGCTCTCAGCATCGGAACATTATGTTGCTGGTAATCTGCTACTGTGAACAGTCTGGCCTCTGTATTCTGAACTAATTTCAGCATCCAGATCAGATGCAATCTCATTAAGGTAATGAAGACTTGAGGTTAGCAATGCATGGACCACTGTGGTCAGGCTGTCACGGTCCAGGAGTGGAGTACTAGCTGGAGCTGCTGAAAAGCGCTCCTGGCCACAAAAATCCCTTGTGCCTTCAGTGAAGGAGAAATGCAAGATAATGTTGCTATTTCATGTTGCATGCATCTTATTCTCACGGTCCTGATTTTCAACTTCTCCTTTACCTCCAGTTTCACCAATCCCTTTTCATCTAGCCTGCCCAGTCCAGAGAAGTGGTATTTAACGTGCTCTCCGCTTGGTTTGTCTGAAAGCCTCAGGATATCTGCATGACTGAATATAATACAGAGTGACGTGCCGCCAATTTACGATGCAGCTTTAAACTGCACAAACCCATTTGTGCCTCACAGTTATGAACCCTCAAAATCTGAACTGACCAGTTAACTTAGCACACATCCCCAATAGCCTCCCTCATCTCAAGGGAAAAGGCCTGCTGGCAGATCCATCTTTGAATGATGAGTGAGATGATAAAAATACAGGCATCCTGCTGGTGGAATGAATGAGTATTCAGAAAGCTGCATGGTGAAGGGTAGTAGAGGAAGAATTTGGACGTGGCACGAAATGTCCGCGGTTTTATTATTTATTTGAACTCGACGTAAACACAGAGCAGAAAAGCTATCCAAACCCTATAAAAGATGACATGCAGAAATTTGAAGAAAACCAGTAAGACAGCAAAATATATAGCAGAAGAACAGAACAGAAGCAATGGCAGGAGAGGGTCAAGAAAAAATAATGACCATCAAACTTTAGTTGGCGAGGGCATCTGGTGTGGAATTTGGGAAAATACTAAAGAAGGCAATACTTTGGCAACTCAAGTGCTAAGCCAGTTAGTAAGGTAAAGGGACCCCTGACCATTAGGTCCAATCGTGACCGACTCTGGGGTTGCGACACTCATCTCGCTTTATTGGCCGAGGGAGCTGGCGTACAGCTTCCGGGTCATGTGGCCAGCATGACTAAGCCACTTCTGGCGAACCAGAGCAGTGCACGGAAACGCCGTTTACCTTCCCGCCGGAGCGGTACCTATTTATCTACTTGCACTTGAAGTGCTTTTGAACTGCTAGGTTGGCAGGAGCAGGGACCAAGGAACGGGAGCTCACCCCGTCGCGGGGATTTGAACCGCTGACCTTCTGATCGGCAAATCCTAGGCTCTGTGGTTTAACCCACAGCGCCACCTGCGTACCCTGCTAAGCCAATTACCGGTAGGTAAAAAGCCAGCAAACTGTATTGAGCATAGAAATGAACAGGCAACCAGCACACTCAGTTAACATAACACAGAAGCCATGCTCCTCTTGCTCCTAAAATTTGGTAAGGGACTTTTGAATATAAACATGGCAAGACTGCAGGTCTGAACACAAAATAATCTGGACTAGGATTTCCCGAGGATTTTTTTAAAAAAATAAAACGGCCACTGATTATATAAATACCACTCTCAGAACTTTCTGTGTTTCATCTCCTTCTGTTCTCCTAGTCTATTGATATAATTTTTATTTACTGAATTTATATACCACCCCATACCCACGGGTCTCAGGGTGGTTCGCAGAATAAATAATTCCCCCATGATGTGTCTATATTTCCATGGCGCAGAATAACACTTCACATATCTGATAGAGTGGCCTGTACTCCATGAAAGTTTGTGCCATAATACATTTGTCGGCTTCCAAGATCTCACCAGAGATTCTTTGTTGTTTTTATCTAACACTAATAGACGTTTATCAGAATATTGCAAACTGTGTCAGGGATAGTTGCCAGAATGTCCGTAACCTGTGCATTTCAGCATTTTAATTTTCGTTTGTACTTTGCATGCAATTTTAGCCATCACTTAATTAGGGGGAAAAATAGCACGACAGCATATTTGTCTGTAACCACTTCGGCTCAGGGTAGGGAGGATGCAAGCCCACAGCAGGGGATATTATTCACATGTGGTTAAGCTAGCTGGACACTCTGTAGACTTGCAGTTTCCGTTCTCATCACCAGCCCTTTTAAGCAGTATAATGTCTGATAACAATACAGGTGTTCTCGATGTTTTCTCTAGCATGCACATTACTGCTCTCATTTTCTCTATATTTGAGAAATGAAGAAAACTCATATATGTTCTAACCATACCATGCATATGCAGAATCTTGAATCTGATGCACAGTCCCCTGAAAATCTCAAGGAATTGTGGAGTTCATTTGGACAAAGGCATTTCCAAAGTTAGGCTGTGCTCAACCCATTTAGGAATGTATACTGATCATGACTAGCAACTTGAAATATGTCCCAAAATAATAAACCAGTTCAGTATCAGATATAGGCATTAGCATTATGTGCTTCACCTTCCTGTTCTAACTATGAAGCAGCAAACTGTATTCTGCACCAGAGGAACTTTAGAGCAATGTGCACAGACAATCCCATGCAAAGAGCATTGCAGCTGAAATATATATATATATTTGAAATTATGCCCACAGCATCCTGAGAAAACACTAGTGGGAGCTGAATGTTATCATCTTCAGCCTTCACTTTCTCCAGCCAAGCACCCTATGCCCTTCCCACAGTCCCCTATTGATCTCCATTTAACCATGTCCCCAAATCTCTCAAGTATTTTAAAAATCCCAGATGTGATATTGTTGAAAATCTAAACTTATCCTGCCCATTTCAAACTGAACAGACGCCTTTCTTTGGAATTTTTAAAAGTGCTACAGTTATAAACAAAATAAGACACCTGTCATTTAGACATCAAGAGTTTCCACCCTGCTCTTACTACCAATGCTGATCATATTTTTAGGGAAATTCCCTGTTCTGCTTTACTAGAATATTTTGCCCTGCCCCGTTTTAGATTTGAAGGACACAGGTGAGCTGTAGAACGCTTCATATAATGCAAAGCAGCCATAGGTGGCATGATACACTGAGAGAAAATAATAAATAATGAACTTACGATTCTGCAAGTCTTTCCTACTTTTCAGCAATGACATTTTGCCAAATTTTATGGTAGAATTACATTCTGTGGTCAGGGCTGTTCTTAACCTGCCCCAAAACTAATTACCTCAAGCAATATCATTCTGCACGCAAAATACCGGTAGATGTTATCTGCACAAAATTTGTAAAAATGTGTATTTTGTTATTTGCACACATGTTTTATAATGCTTGCTTATTTTCTGATATGGCAACAGCAAGGCTTGACCGATCTTACCACTGCCTAGCCCCCTCTGTATGGGCAGTTTGTCTTGGAAAGAATTTCTTAATTTTTTAAAAAGTCTGACCCAATGCATCCCTTTCAGCTCTGATTCTATATAATTATACCAAAGAAGCTCCTGTTTATAAAGGCTGTGTTTCTTGACTTGAGTTAAGACTGCATGACTTGAGGGAGCACAAACATTTCAATAAGAGGATGGTATGATGGCAGATGGCAGTAAATTTAACACTGTGTGCACACTGAAGGGCATCACCCAAATTACTCATGCTAAGCAGGGTGAGGTCTCAGAATTAGCTCAGAAGTACAGAAGGGAAACATCTGTTTGTGGGCTGTCAATGAAATCTCTGCATAGCAGAGAAATAGGCAAACATACCTTTCAGGGTCTTTGAAGAACTAGAGAGGGAATGCATTTCAGAAATACATTTATGTAGCAATTAAATGATATAGCCTCAATGTCAAAACCATCTTAATAGCTGGAGACAATTGTTTCCGGACATAACGAGCATTTCATTAATTTAGGGGTTGTTCACACAATAGTTTAATGTAAATGTGAACAGCAGGTTTGTGCAAAACCTCCATGATTATTTTTTTTAAATGACCAGGGATCAACAGCTCCAGTATGCATGCATATGACAGATCATCGCCCCCACCCCACAACCCTGCTCTTGCACAATTCCTGGGGATGTGAAAGTGTGCACATATTGGTAAAGAAATACCTGGATGCATGCCTGTTGTTTTTTTAATGCTAATGGAGGATAGATATGTAATTGAAGGGAGGGGACATGCATATGCCACATAGATACATCCCACCAAGAACCACCCACTAGTGTATATGGGAAATATTGGCTTACAATTCAGATGCAGACCATTTAAAACACTCATCTGTGGACATACGTGCACCTGCGTGCACATGGAAAAAACAGATCTGAGCTACTCTTTGTGTAAGATAATACCCCCATAGGGATACAGCTTCAGTCTCTTCATCCCAAACAGTTCATTTCCAGCACTGTAGATTTGTCCTGCTTGTGGCACTCTTAACTTTTCAAATTACTAATTATTTCACAATATCCAAGGGAGAAAGAAAGCAGCTCAACCTGCTGGATGGGAATTCTGCCTATTGGGAAATTTGGAAAAGGCAGGTCCTTAGTTCTTGCACAACCTAATCCACCTTTTCCCTCACTCACACCTTTGCAAAGAAGGAGTGGCTGGGAATGCCCTGGCATTATGGGAAATCGCTGCAGCTGGGGTAGCAAATCTACTAAAACTTAATTTCCAAGAGTAGCTGAAGCATGGAGCAATGTTCTTTGCTGTTGTGGCTGAGGTTAGTTAGAAAGCACATACAGTATATATGTAAGGACAATTGCCAAATTAAAAATACAGTCCCGTCCCCGTCCCCCATTACTTCCTTGAAAATCTGAAAGGTTGTGCTATCCTCAGTTATCTATCATGCAGGCAAAGGAAACTGCCACATAGATAGCAAAATGGATGAGGCCACTCATGAAGATATAATGCTTTGGCAGGCACATTTTAACTATAAACAATCTAATATACTCATCCAAAGGGGTGTGTGTGTGTGTGTGTGTGTGTGTGTTCGTGTGTTCTCCTAATTTCCAGATCAGGGATGTACGACCCTAACTCCCATCATCCGTGATGGGCTGGGACTGATGGCAAGTGCTGAGTCCAACAACATGAGGAGTGTGAGGTGGTCTCACGGTGTGATAGGTCAACCCAGTATTGTCAGGAGCAACTGCATATGTAAAGGTAAAGGGACCCCTGACCATTAGGTCCAGTCGCGGGCGACTCTGAGGTTGCGGCGCTCATCTCGCTTTATTGGCCGAGAGAGCAGCGTATAGCTTCTGGATCATGTGGCCAGCATGACTAAGCTGCTTCTGGCGAACCAGAGCAGCACATGGAAACATCGTTTACCTTCCCGCTGGAGCGGTACCTATTTATTTACTTGCACTTCGATGTGCTTTCAAACTGCTAGGTTGGCAGGAGCTAGGTTGGCAACGGGAGCTCACGCCGTCACGGGGATTCGAACCGCCGACCTTCTGACTGGCAAGCCCTAGGCTCAGTGGTTTAGACCACAGGATCACCCGCATCCCAGTATTGTCGGGAACAACTGCATATGTATATACTTCCAACTCATCTGCCTACTTCCTCCATTCAGATATGGGTATCCAAGCAGGTAAGACCCAAGGATGTTCACATGTTACAGGCATGGAAATCCACAGTAATGTCGCTGGGTCACATGCAAGAGTGCTGCTTTTGGCCCACCAAAGGGCTTAGGCACACTCAGTCTAACTGACAGACATCCCTTTTGGAAAAAGAACACCCCCCCCCCCCCCCTAAAACTCTCCTGGTATGCCCCAGGGCATATACTATCACCAGAAGGAGAATGTTCTACAGGCTGCATATGAACAAAATGAATTCAAGGAACTGCAGAAAGAGGGGGAAGGGAGTCAGTTTAAATGTTAAAATGATTGTAAGATTAGATGTTTTGTTATATTGCTTTTACTATTCCCGTTCCCTTGGCCAGGCGAAGTGCTGATTTTACCTACTTGCTCCAGCAATCCTGCAGTGCCATCATTTTTATAAAAGACTTCCAACATTTACTAGAAGACACAATACCAGATAAATACAGTGCCTCGCTGTCATGTTGAGATCTGCACAGCCTTGGGGAGGCCCGTATATTTTTCTGGATCGATCCATGAAAATGGCAGGGCAATCCCCCCTGTTTCGTTACAGAATTATTTTGTGTAGCAGGACGTAGGGGAAAAGGCTTTTCGGGATCGCCTGTTATTTTAACGAAGGAAAATAAAATTGTAAAATTAGTGAAATGTATGAATTTAAAATGCATAAATATTTTTAAAATATATACTGTGGTACCTCGGGTTAAGTACTTAATTCATTCCAGATGTCCGTTCTTAACATGAAACTGTTCTTAACCTGAAGCACCACTTTAGCTAATGGGGCCTCCTGCTGCTGCTGCGCTGCGCTGCCGCTGCACAATTTATGTTCTCATCCTGAAGCAAAGTTCTTAACCCAAGGTACTATTTCTAGGTTAGCGGAGTCTGTAACCTGAAGCCTATGTAACCTGAAGCGAATGTAACTCGAGGTATCACTGTATCTACTTTTAGTTAAGTATTTTTATTTTTTCACTTGATTTAGGGGGGTGCAGCTGCACGGCCCACCCCACTCCATGACTTCAACGTTAAGAAGCACCAGATTTCAGGAGAAATCATAGAATCATAAGAGTTAGGAAGGGGACCCCAGGGGTCATCTAGCCCAACCCCCGCTGCCAGGCAGGAGCCAATCGCTGCGGCGTGCGCAGAAAAAGCAGAACCTGCGCTTTTACTTGGCATGGAAATAAAAGCGAGGGCAGGGAAGGGGAGAAGCCTGCCGAGCGCAGAGGCGCCCGGGGAAGCGGCAACCGGGTCGGGCCCCATCTTCGCCAGCGCCTCCGTCCCACTCGGGGTACCGAAAGCCCCAAACGCCGCCCCCCCCCCCGCCCCCCGTTAAACCGCTCTTAAGCAAATGAAGGCAGCTGGCCTGGGCGCCGACGAGGAAGTGCCGCTCTGCCGAAACCCAGCCGCTGAGGAAACTCGAAAATGAGGAAGCGGGCGCTCCAGTCATCCTGAACGGACCCGGGGCTCCTTCGGCGGGGCCCGGCAGGCGTGGCCCGCCAGAGACCGCCGAGCCCAGGCCGGCCTTCTTCGCCGCGGACACTCGGGCTGCTGCCTCGCGGAAAGGGCGCGACAAGCGAGGAAGAAGGCTCGGCGGCTTGCGGGTCGAGCCTCGCCCAGGCAGGTGGCCGGCGGCCGGTCTCCAAGCCCCCGGTCTCTTCTATCCTCTCACCCCTACCCACCCCGGCCTGGGCAGGCCGCGTCTCCTGAGGAGAGACAGAGACGTCACGTCAGTTTTCCCGCCCATTCCCCTCAGGTAAGAGACGCTTCTTCTCCCTCAGTTGACGGGGGGAAGGGTATGGGAACGAAGGGAGGCTTGGGGCCTGAGGGCAGTGCTGGGTTGACGTATAAGCTAAACTAGCTATAGCTGAGGCCCCAATAGGATTTAAAACCCTGGATGTACATTTCCAAAATATGAGATAAAAAATAAATAAAATAAAACCTACATAAAGCAACAGTGCTTTGTGTTGTGTAGGCTCCTGTGATGTAAGTAATGGGCCCGGCCTCCTAGCCTAGAACATCAAGGGTTTGCTCATTTCTAGATATAGTGGTACCTCGGGTTAAGTACTTAATTCGTTCTGGAGATCCGTTCTTAACCTGAAACTGTTCTTAACCTGAGGTACCACTTTAGCTAATGGGGCCTCCTGCTGCCACCACACTGCCAGAGAGTGATTTCTGTTCTCATCCTGAAGCAAAGTTCTTAACCTGAGGTAATATTTCTGGGTTAGCGGAGCCTGTAACCTGAAGCGTATGTAACCCGAGGTATAGGATGCCTACATCTGCATGTGCAAATGGCGTTAGATACCTATGAGGTCCATAAATTACCATATAGCATATATTCAACACAAAAAACAGCGACAATTTGTTGTTGACAAAGGACAGCTGGACATATAAAGAGCCCCATTACTTTCAGTAGTTTGGGCCTCATCAAACCTAAATCTGGCCCTGCCTGAGGGGGTCGCTTGGCTGAAGAAATTCACGTGGAAAAGAGCTGGGTGGGGGGAAGGGGGGCAAGAGCGAAGTGGTACATCTCCCCCCCTCCGCCACCATAAGTAAAAGTAATAAAAATAATAATTTATTTATAGCCTGCCCATCTGGCTGGGTTTCCCCAGATACTCTGGGCAGCTCCCAACAGAATATTAAAAACACAATAAAACGTCAAACATTTAAAACGTCCCTAAACAGGGCTGCCTTCAGATGTCTTCTGAAAGTCAGATAGTTGTTTATTTCCTTGACATCTGATTGGAGGGCGTTCCACAAGGCGGGCGCCACCACTGAGAAGGCCCTCTGCCTGGTTCCCTGTAACCTCACTCCTCGCAGGGAGGAAGCTGCCAGAAAGCCCTCGGAGCTGGACCTTAGTGTCTGGGCTGAATGATGGGGGTGGAGACGCTCCTTCAGGTATACTGGGCCGAGGCCGTTTAGGGCTTTAAAAGTCAGCACCAACACTTTGAATTGTGCTTGGAAACGTACTGGTAAAAAGGTAAAGGACCCCTGGACGCAAGAGTCCATACCCAGCAGGCATTAATCGGGCCAGAAAGAAAGCCACAAGGGGCAGTGCACGAATGGCAGGGTGATTTGGCACCCCGGCATTACATTGGACCAGGGTGAAAAAAGGTAAAGGACCCCTGAACAGTAAAATACAGTAAGAGGCGACTATGGGGTTGCAGGGGTCATCTCGCTTCAGTGGCATTTGTCCACAGACAGCTTTCCAGGTCATGTGGACAGCGTGACTAAACCACTTCTGGTGCAACGGGACACCGTGAAGGAAACCAGAGCGCACAGAAACGCGTTTTACCTTCCCACCACAGCAGTACCTGTTTATCTACTTGCACTGGCATGCTAGGTTGGCAGGAGCTGGGACAGAGCAATGGGAACTCACCCCATCGCAGGGATTCGAACCGCCAACCTTCCGATCGGTAGCCCCTATCTGGACAGGGATAGCCTAACTACTGTTGACTGTGCTCTGGTAACCTCAAGGTCAGATTACTGCAAAGGGCTGCCTCTGAAGACAGTTCAGAAACTTCAGCTAGTGCAGAGTTCATCTGCCAAGTTGCTCACCAGAGCAGGACGGTTTGAGCATATTACACCAATCCTGGTCTGACTGTGCTGGCTACCAATTAGTTTCTGGGCCCAATTCAAATTGCTTGTTTTGACCTATAAAGCCTTAAACAGCTCAGGACCGCAATACCTCAAGAACTGCCTCTTTCCTTATGAACCTACCTGGACCCTGAGATCATCTTCTGAGGCCCTTCTTCGTTTGCCTTCTCTAGAGGTCCAGAGGGCGGCAACATGAAAAAGGGCCTTCTCTGCAGTGGCTCCCTGTCTGTTGAATGCTCTCCCCAGGGAGGTTCGCCTGGTGTGTTCATTATACACCTTTAGGCGCCAGGCAAAAACGTCTGAAGAAGTATGCATATACATGAAAGTTTATACCCAGAACAAACTTAGTTGGTCTCTAAGGTGCTACTGGACAATTCTTTAATTATTTTGACTGCGTCAGACCAACACGGCTACCTACCCAATCCTTTTTAACCAGGCCTTTGGTTGATCCGATTTACATCTTATGCCCTTTTAAAATGTTCTTTTGGGGGGGGGTGTTATTGGGTTGTTATTTTGATTATATGTATTGTGGTTTTATATTTTTATTTTGTTCTGTGAACTGCCCTGAGACCTCCGGGTATAGGGCGGTATGTAAATTCAATGAATAAAAGCAATAAGGGCACATGCTACAAAAAACAAAGCAAAAAAAACCCCTCTTGCAGCCATTCCTTTTTCTCTGTGCAAGTCTGTGGTCATTCCTTTTTTGGTTGTTCCTCCTTGTAGTTCCCTATAGCAAAATCTGAGCAAAAAACAACAACCAAAAACTAAATGCTTGGAAGGATTTCATAATTTCTTCACTTGGTTTCGGTCTCAACAATATTGCAGTTTATTCATTTTGAAAGAAGCATAAATATTTTTATTTTAATAACAGTATGGTAAAGTTTGGGGGGAAAGGGAAGGGGGGCTGGACATGGTGGGGGGCAAGCCTATCTTTTGTAACACTCTTGTGCAGACTTTAATTTGGTTAAGACTGTTGAATGCAAAACAGAATTCAGGTTTCACTACTGGGGCAAAGGAGCATCATGTTTGTTTCTACATTGTAGAAGTTTGCTTGAAGTGAAACATCAAATGCATCATTTTTAGAAGGTGCATTTGGGTTAGCCACACTCCATTATGAAACTTTCAACTTCTGCTACATGCAGTCATTGTGATAAGCGGGGAAATATTTTCAGGGCTGACTCCCCCCCACTCCTTTGTGCTTCTTGTGTGAAGAAATAAACAATCTAATTCGGCCATGCCCTTATTTCTGCATGTTTTTATTTATTGGACATATTGGTCACTTTTTAAAAACAATATGTAAACTCAAAGTGACCTACAATTATTTAGTCTAATGCAACTAAAATATAGCATCATGGAACTGCCTTGGTCCAATTGGTTCAAATCAGTGCTGTAAAATTGTTAACTGGGAGCTGGCAATTTCAACATATCACAACAGTGTTTTAACAGCTAAACAGGCTCCCAGTCTTTCTGGACCAATTTCATTGTCTTGGTTTTAACATTTAAAGCGCTTAACAGGCTGGGACCAGGATATCTGAAAGATCATCTACTCCCATATATACTTATCCAGACCTTAAGATCCTCTTCAGAGTACCCATGAAGAGAAACAGGTGGTACCAGGGAGAATGTGCTCCCTCAGGAGGGCCACAGTACAGTGGTACCTTGGGTTAAGAACTTAATTCGTTCTGGAGGTCCGTTCTTAACCTGAAACTGTTCTTAACCTGAGGTACCAGTTTAGCTGATGGGGTCTCCCGCTGCCACCACACTACCACCGCACAATTTCTGTGCTCATCCTGAAGCAAATTTCTTAACCCAAGGTACTATTTCTGGGTTAGCAGAGTCTGTAACCTGAAGCATCTGTAACCCGAGGTACCACTGTATTTTCTTCAAGGCCATTTGGGCACCAGGTTTAGTCTTCCCGTCCTTTTGTTTTACAAACTACCGGTATGTTTAGTGTTCTGAACTACTGGTTTTGTTTTTCTCTTTGCTAGCAGCTTTTATTCTGGAAGTTGGGATGTCTTAAGATACTGTGTTTTTAATAGTATCATGTAAACCACCCATAGAATACCATATTCTTCCATGTATAAGATGCCACCATGTATAAGACGACCCCTATTTTTTTAGCCCCAAATTAAGAAAATGAAACCTTAAAATAGAAGTGAAAATCTGGATGATTGGTGGTGGCAAGTTGTTGATCTTTTGGGGGGCAATTGCCCTCAAAGTTTCCACCATAAGGTGCATGCAGTGCACCGTGGTGCAGAAGCAAAGGCAGCGACTGGGGCTCCACACGCTCCCCCTGGGAGGCAGCTTCTGCTGCGGGGAAACAGGCTCCCCAGCAGGATGCCAAGGAAGAGCCAGGGGAAGGCAGCAGCCACTCTGCATTGGGCCATGCCGTCGAGCAAACAGAGCTGAGGAAGGTGGTGAGCGGGCTGGGAGCAGGGTGGGAGTTTGAGAGGGGAAGAGGGGGAAAAGGAAAGAAGGGCAAGGAAAGGTAGCTGAGACAGCTCTCAGCGGCAGCGGCGGCTGCTCTCGATCCGGTGGTCGAGCCAGTGGGGCTTCAGGAGGCAAGCCAGTCGCCAACATGCAGCCCGGGGGGGGGGGAGAGAAAGGTGGGGTGGCAGCAGGAGGGACGGCCTCAGCCTGCCCAAGCCAAAATCCCAGACATATGCTTAAATATTTTTAAAATTCCCCCAGATGCCCTGTGCTGTGTACAAGACGACCCCCATTTTTTATAGCAAAAAACCTCATCTTATACCCAGAAAAATGTGGTGATATTACTGGGCTGCTTTTTATAAATGCAATAATAAAATATATAAGTAAACCTTAGGACTTGATGGTTGCAATGTGCTCTATACAGGGCTACCCTTGCACCCAGTACAGAAGCTACAACTGGTGCAAAATGCAGCAGCTAGCCTGCTGGGTGGAGACAGACCATGGCCAGTACACAGCTGCAGTGCTTAAAAGCTTTCACTAGCTGCTCATGCATTACTGGTAGCCAGATTCAAAGTTCTCGTATTAATTTACAAGGCCCTCCACAATATGGGTCCAGTAGATCTTAAGGACTGCCTGATCTTTTATATCCTGGCCCAATTACCAAGATCTATGCAGGATCTTTGGTGGTTCCCAATGGTTTGGTGGTTCCCAATGATTGGTGGTTCCCAATGATTTAGAGGCACAGCTCCTAACTACTAGATGTGCATTCAGTGTGCTGTGTCCAAGCCTGTGGCACTCCCTCCCAGCTGAAATTAGACAGGCACACTCCTTCCTAGCTTCAGGTGCATGAAAAAGTCTATCTTCTTCCAGCAGACCAGGTTTTATGATAAAGTTTCAATGTTTTATTATCCTGTATTTGTCCTGCGTTTGTTTTCTGTAGATTGTTTTTATATACACTGCCATGAAATGCAAACAATTAAGTGATATATAAATGTCTTCAACAAACGAATAAAAGATAGAATGTAGCTAGACGTCCCAGATGGGGTTGTTTGCACCAAGAGAGACATCTAGCAATTAAGTCTTGCCTGAACAGTACAGTGCATATGTGCAGTATCCTGTTTATGATTTCCAACCCGAAAAGACAGAAATCAGTGTGCAGAAATCTTGTTTCTGCATGTAGATCTTTCTTGTTGAATGATGGTGAATATGTTTAAACAGTATAATTTTATTCCTTGTCAAAATAAAAACTGAGCTCAAGAATTGGAACACTTCTGATGGGAGGAGCAAGTATTCCGCATTTAACAACGTAGGTTATTTGCCCCTCCCAAGTCAGTCTTAGCTTGGCCAGAACCTGGATAAGTTACTAACCAGGAAACCCGAGTGAACTCTTCTGAGCTTTCCAGAGGGAGGTTGAGATACAAGCTTAATAAACAGGTAAATAACATCATTGGAGATTAGATAGATAGATAGATAGATAGAGTAGTCACTTCAGCAGGGGGTGCCTAGTTCTGTTCTAATGGGCTTTCTTGTATTTATTGTAATCTGCTTTTCAAAACTGAAAGGGCCAGTTACAGGATTCACTTCTCCATCTGTAAAAGTTGCAATATAAAGAGTGGCCGTAATGCACGTAACAAATTACAAGAACAGCAGAAAGAAAGGAGGAGGGGAACCTTTAAAACTGATTGTTAAAGAAAAAAGACTGGCAAAAATTTAATAGGCTTTCACTTGTGTTTTTGCAAAACAGAATGACTTTTGTTCCATTGTGATAGAAGTATTGTAAAATTTACCCAATGCCACTTTAGGAAAAAAATGAGACAGCTATTTAGTTTAAGCTGGCATGAATCCCAGAGATAAAGGGAACAATGTTGAAAGGAAGGGATAGAATTAACATTGTACTAGGAAGATACTTATTATAAAATTACACAATTTAAAACAGTAAGTACATAAACATTTTAAACACTGCATTTACAAACCTTAATAAAGGTATTTAGCATACTTTCTAGTAGGATTGCTAACCTCGGGTACCTCGGGTTATGTTACCTTTGGGTACAGTAATTTCGAGTTACGAACGCAGCAACCCTGGAAGTGTATACTTCCGGGTTTTGCTGCACATGCATGTGCAGAAGCACTCTATCATGCCACACGCGTGCAGAATCGGCACCTCCGGATATGGACTTTTCGGGGTAAGTATGGACCCCCGGGACAAATTAAGTTCGCATCTGGAGGGTCCACTGTACTATAGGGCTCTACAGAAAATACTCCCCTAAACAAAATTTCCTAGAGGTCTAGACACGAGCATGAGTGAAATATAGCACAGCAAGTTTCAGGTATGTTACATTATAGATCCACAGATGAACAAATCTGATAGTTACGTGGCTGGTACTCAACCAGAGATGTCTCATTTAATAATTGGTTTGGGTTAGGGAGATATAGCTCCTTTCTACATAATATTCCACATGGTTGTCTACTAGCATTGACAAGAAAGGTACAGTTTGAAGGCAGAAAGACAGGGGAACAGAACAGCTGGCACAAATCCAGCAAAAATTATTAGCAGGTAACACCTATTGAAATATATGGAGCTTAAGTAAAGTTCACCTCCACTGCTGTCAATATGACTTCATTCAATTCCATTGCTATAAATATGGCTTACCTTTGGTTTGTAGAACCTATAGCTTTCCATCTAGGAGAAAACACTTTCCTCCATGGATCTGAGGACCTGACCACACACCTGATATAAGAGATCTGTGACCAGATCTCTTGATATTGTGGGTTTAAAACTTTAAAACAGGAGATTCTGAATTTGACTGAAAGCATGTTTAACCCATCCTCACTGGTAGTATTAACCCTTCCCCCAGGGAAAATTGCAGATACACAAAGATCTGGATGATCAACAGTAACCATGGAAGATGGAGCTAGGAAACCCCACTCAGGCCTCTACAGTGAGCAATAGCCCTGAAATGTCCAATCTAGACTTTTTGTTTGAAATTGATTCAACCGGCAATGACATTCAGAGCACACTGGTGTCCAATGAACATTATAAAAATGGTGTATTTTGGAAATGTATTAAGATGCAAGGAAGCTTGATGAAATTATTCTGCTACTGCTGTCTTGGTGGCCCAGTTTTGGTGCAAAATTAAACATAGTGTTATAGGTTGTGAGGTCAGTCTGGATGATACCTATGGGGCCCTTCCAGTCCTAGGATACTGTGTATGTAAGGTTTAGAAGCTAGTAGAAGAAGCCACTGAACTAGGCAGACAAGGTTGCCCTGCTGCCATAGAGACAAAGGGGAGTAACCCCACTTATGTAGTTGGAAGCCACATTACCTTATAAAGTAGAAAAACAATCTCCAGAGTGGTGTTTGTGTGACTTTGAGCTTCCCTGAGCACCTAATGGGGAAGCAAGATATGTTGGAGTGTTAATTCTTTGATCCCCTCCATCCTATGCTCAAGTTGTGTATGTGTGCAAATAAAAGCATATAGCCTAAAGACACCACAGGCTCAATTGACCTTCATTCTAAGGAAACGAAACAGTGAGTAAACATTGGAACCCCTGGAGTCTCTTGCTGCTCAGAGATTGGGGTTGCACGGAATAGTATTAACAGTTCTGCTCAACTTTTGCCAGATTTTCCAACAATTGCCCCGCATCCTATTGCATTCCTAGTGTGTGGACCCTGTCAAAACACTGTAAAGAATAAGTTCAATGAACTGTGCTAGCAGCTGAAGAGATTATATGGCAGCAGAGGAAATCCGAGAATTAAAGCCACTTCACTGAGTGGAGGACATTTTATTTATTTACAATTCCCTGGGCAGCTTACAGGGGAATTTAAATACAACAGATCTTGAAGTGAGTGCCGGTGATAGGAACCCCTTTCAGATAGTAGTCAAGGATGTGGAAGTGGAATCGCATATGCTTGACCATACATTCACTGCACAGGATTAAAAAGAGCACCTGTGCATGCAAAACATGTCTGTACTGTGCACACAGGTTTTCCGACTGCACAGAAAGAACCTGCTGCATTTACAGTCGTACACATGGGGCGGTTTCAAACCTTATACTGAACACGTGAAGGCTGAGCACACACAGTCTTACTTTGAGCCTCATGCATTCATCCAAGTTCTGAACAAGGCCAAAGTTTGGGTGTGCAATGCTCAGAGTAGTACTTAGGGGTTGGTAAGGTTGGTCTTTGTCAAGGGTGCAGGCCAGGAGGAAGGCGCAAAAATTGTGCCTCTCTTGGAACCTTAGCTGAGGAATCTGGATGCCGGTGTGGGCTGTCTCAGCAGCTACAGAGTCCCCTTACCTGTCCCTGTGATGGCTTCACCCCACCCTCTGATCCTCCTGCTTGCCCCAAGAGCAGCCTTTCAGCTGATGTTGTAACTGAGAAATATCAGGCGAGGCTCTTAATTTACGGTAGCCAAGTCGCTTTTTCCTGGTTTCTTTCCCGACTTGACCAATTTCCAACACGTGTACCACTGCAAGTTTACCCCAGAGAGCAAGGGCCATTGAGTTAAGCAGGGCTTACTTCTGAGTAAAGGATGCACTGGGGCACAACCTCCAAGTTATTGCATTTCTGTTGGCTTCTTGACCGAAGTAATGAAAAGGCAAGCGAGGAATTGTCAGAAGTTCCTGCCTCTTACTTGCCAGATTTAGGCTGCAGTCCTGTGTACCTACTTTCATAGGAGCAAGCCCCACGGAACTTGGTTGGATTTACTTTTGAGTAGAATGCTGTTAAATGCCCAATTCAAAAGTCATTTGTGATGACTGAATTACATCATGGTTTTTTTTCTGGAGATGGGTGGACGGGCGCTGATACATCTCCTTGTCAAGGGGGGAAGGGAGCCTAGGTACACCTCTGCCGATGCTGCATATCAGGGTGGATAAAAATCAAAGATATAAAAAATCAGATTTTTTTGATTTAAATCGGATTTTTTTGATTTAAATCGGATTTTTTAAATAAAATGATTTTGGAGGAAAAATCTTTCTAAAGATAGTTTTCTATTTAAGTTACATTATAGTCCAAAGGCTATTCATCAGGAAATAAGGATTTGTTTTAAGTTTTTCATGTGTGGTAAAACTTAGCCTGAGTTTGTTTAACCACAGCAGTGTTTGCCTTTCCACCTGCCTTGTCCTGCTCTACAGTTTTCACAAGGAAGTTGCTGCAAGAAAAACTCCGAAGGGGCTTTCTGGACATTAAGGTCAAGATATAAAAGTTATAGCGGGTGCTAGGCACTAATCCCACCAACTTTGTGGCTACTTTGGGATGTGAAGGTATTGTATACTGTTAATTGGAACTGTTGGTAAGCTTTGTAGGAATATAGGGAGCTGCCTATACTGAGTCAAACCATCAGTCCATCTGGCTGATTATTGTCGGAGTAGACAGGCAGAAGCTCTTCAGGGTGTCAGGCAGGGGGCATTCTAAATCCCACCTGGAGAGCTGGGGATTGAACCTGGGACATTCTACATGAACTGTTCACTTCAATTTTTGATATACAGTGGTACCTCGGGTTAAGTACTTAATTCGTTCCGGAGGTCCGTACCTAACCTGAAACTGTTCTTAACCTGAAGCACCACTTTGGCTAATGGGGCCTCCTGCTGCTGCCGCGCTGCCGGAGGCCGATTTCTGTTCTCATCCTGAAGCAAAGTTCTTAACCTGAAGCACTATTTCTGGGTTAGCGGAGTCTGTAACCTGAAGCGTATGTAACCTGAAGCGTATGTAACCCGAGGTACCACTCTATTTCAAATAAACACTAAGAATTAACTGCTAATTTGAAATATATAAAAAATTGAAGCATAAACACTAAGAATTGGCTGCTAATGTTGTAGATCTAATTTTTATTATGAGTTATGGTGATTGTATTGGACTTGTGCGAAGCACTTTGAGCAAAAATGTGTATGGTCATGGGGACACATTTTCAGAGAAGCACAGGAAGCGTTTCTCAAAAACTGACAAAAAGAGTGTGATTCTTGTAAGACCAGAGTATAATTAGCATAGGCAGACTAAAGCCAATAAAGGCTTGAATATAACTTTTTGTTTGCATTCAGCATAGTCAGCTTCAAGTGTTGTATCAAGCTGTTGCTATTGTTACTGATACTGTTATATTTATTAGTCTCTTCCCCTCAGAAAAATGAATCTCAGAGTGACTTACAAAAATGAATGCCCTGCAGTTTTAAGAATATAGACAAAGCAGAACCGGGGTAGAGGAGGGCAAGAAATGAGTGATATGTTAAATAAATCCTAGGAGGAAAGAGTGAAGAAGTTGGGTATGTTTACCCCAGAAAAGACTAAGCAGGTGAAGTATGAGCAAGAGAGAACGTTTTCAAATAGTTTTGGCTCTTAGGGACACAGAAGAAGACAAAGGGAATGACTAGATTGAATGGGCTTAAGTTACAAGAGGGTTAGAGTTGTGCCTGAATGTTAGGAGAGGCATCTTCACAGAAATAATAGCTCAGTGATGAAATCAATTAGCTGGAGGAATGATGGGCTCTCCCGTGCTGGAGACTTAGACATCTTTTGGGGATGTCTTAAGCTCTGGATTCTCTACGCTGAGCAGAGCATTGGAAGAGGTGACCAGAAGGCCTTCTGCAACTCTTCTACAGCACAGCCTTCCCAAGTTTGATGTCCTCCAGTTGTTTTGGACCACAGGCCTCACTAGCCCTCACCACTGGTCATTCTGCCTGTGATTAACGGGAGGTAAAGTGAAAAAAGGGGAAGACAAAAACAGGTTTCAGTTCTGCCTCTTTTAAAGGCATATTTTCTCACAATCTGTACTTTGCTCTGATATGTACTGGATTTGCCTAATTCCTGCCTATGAATTCCTGCAGCTCAAACATTTGGTAAAAAGTTCAGTGGCTTCTAGATCTATCATTAACTTTTATGTAAATTTATCAACCTGTAATCTGGACAGGGTGAGAAGCGTCTTTGCATAGCTACCTCTAAGAGGATAATTTTCTGAGTGTTGCTAGTGAGTTACTTTCACTTGACACAGCAAGCATATGTCCTTCCTTTGTAGTGACCTCTTCCAGCCCAACATCACTGAACTAATGTTACACATCTATGGTGCAACCTGAATTGGAGTACAGTGTACAGTTCTGGCCACCTCACTCAGAAAGGACATCGTAGAGCTGGGAAAGGTTCAGAAAAGGGCAGGCAACCAAAAAGATCACAGTTCCGTTATGAGGACAGGTTACAACAATTGGGGCTTATTGTTTAGAAAAACGGCAAATAAGAGCAAATTTGATAGAGGTGTGTAGAATTAAGCATGGTATGGAGAAATTGGATAGAGAAAAGTTTTTACCTTTTGAAAAATTACTTTAACTTCAAGACATTCAGTAAGGCTGAATGTTGGAATATTCAGAATAGGCAGTAGTACGTAGTTAAACCATGGAATTCACTCCCACGAGGTAGTGATGGTCATCCACTTGGATGGATTTTAAAAAATTAGACAAATTCAATGGATACGAGCCAGTCCCTTTGTTCTACCTCCACTGCTGGAGGCAGTATGTTTCTGAATCCCAGTCGCTGGGAATAGCAACTGGGGAAGAATACTGTTCTCAGCTCCAGCTGTTGGGCATTTTGCTGGCCAATGTGAGAACAGGGTTGCATGCAAACCATACATTTGAGCCACATAACTTCTCCCAAGACTCCCAGGATCTGGCGTTACCTCCTTTCAGAACTACTATTACTAGCACTACAATTTCCAGGATTCTTGTGGGGGAGCAGAGTCCTGGGTTTAAATGTGCTTTAAATGGAACTCCCCCCCCTCCAGGAAGTTCACCTGGTACCTTCATTTATACACCTTTAGGTGCCAGGCAAAAACGTTCTTTTTTAACCAGGCATTTGTTTTATTTGCTTGAAATCCTATGCCCTTTTGAAATGTGTTTTTTGGGGGGAGGGGCGTTATTGGGTTGTTCTTTTTATTTTGATTATATATTTTGTGGTTTTATATTTTGATCTTGTTCTGTGAACTGCCCTGAGACCTCCGGATATAAAGCGGTATATAAATGCAGTAAATAATAAAATAATAATAATGTTGTGTATGCAGCCCAGGATGCTGGACTCGATGGGCTATTGGCCTGATCCAGCTTGCTCTTCTTATGTTCTCATTTATTGCTTTCCTTCTTTATAAACATAAAAGTAAAGTGAATGCTACCAAACTGACTTTCGGGTACATTACTGCTGTGGGTCACTGCAAATTACGGATGTGCAATTAGTGGCAGGTGACATGCATACGTATACTGAAAAAAGACTTCTGTTTTCTTGCTATTCCTCTTCCATTGTAGCTCTGTGTCTGTCCCCTTAGCTTCTGTGCCCCCAAAAGACTATAGGATGCCAGGCAAGAGGGTGATCCCTCTGTTTTCTTTACTAGACCAAGCAAGCATAATGATTCTTCAGCCATGCATTCCTGTACAGAGGCTGAGGTGTAAGCAGCAATACAGCATAAACTGATGTACATGGCGGGTGACAGAATCAAGTTCTGGGATGTGCTGCCCCTGCCTGAAATTTTTCAGTGCACTGGCTCATGCGATTTGGGCCTTTGTTTATCTATAGTGGGGCTCTGGCATTTCCCCATCTTAGCATCTCGGACTAACACATTGCCAATCTTGCCCTAGTTTTGTATTTTTTACAAGCTGTAAAACAATGGGATATTTCTGGGATATTTAATTTTATTGTGCAAGTCCTTCATATATATTTCCCCATTGCTTCTCTTGTGGAGATGAGAGAACCTAAATTTGGAAGATAATTTGAGTTTTCCTAATTAACAACACTTGTTGTTAAGTATCAACTTGAGTGTTATTCAGTTCATGTTTTGTGTGAAAGATTAGCTTGATTCCTATCTAAGCTGTCTTAGAAAACTGCATTCCTCCTCTTGTCTAAAAGTTAAAATCCATCTGGAAAAGTGCTATGTTGGCATACTAAATATTTTTCCCCTCATTTATGCTGAACATAAACATTCAGGGCATTGGATTGACAGTTATTTTTAGGGCAACTTATTGCTATTTAACTTTTTTATTACACAGCTGAGCTTTTCATTTTTGCATATCATTACTGTAGTAGCTCTGACTCTAGTGCCTTTTTTATGTACATGTACCACTTCCTAGAGATACCAGCTTTACATTTTCACACCCTTGCAGATATATAACTATTCAGCTTTCTTCCCTTGCATCATGCTAAATCATGGGTTGGGGGTTGGGGGGTTTTCTTCTTTTGTACAGTTCAGTTAAGTGAGTGGCTGGTAAACTGAAATGTCATTTGAAAATGAGAGAAGCCTTAGTTTTTGAGCAGCATGTAGAAAGCAGAGTCTCCACACACAGAGCCCAGGAACCCATAATACAGTGCTGTCAGCATTCAAACCTGCATCCATTTCCAACAAAGTAGCAGCACCCATAGAGCTTTTTGACACCCATCCTTGTTACCACCCCATGGTGTGCCAACAGCAAGTCTGATAATGCCTCCCAGCAGATCCTTCTATTGTCTGGACCTAAGTAATATGGAAAATGTGCCCCCCAAATTCCATCATTTTACACAACTTGGGATTCAAAGAGATACCGTTGAAATTCTCAGTGGCTCTAACATTCCTGGAGAAACATTTAACTTTTTCTATTGAATTAAAAAGAAGATTGTCATTTGGCCAGGCGTCCTTTATTTCAAGGGCTTCCTGGGATGGTACCCTCTTTACATACACCCAATGCTGGGCATATGGGATGACGCAGGCAAAGACAAATTCACTGTCCTTCTTTTTTTTGCCTAATTAAGCCAGAAGAAAGCCAAAAGCTGAGCTGCCACTGCCAGCTCATGCCTGCACTGCTGAACGAAGCTTCAAATGCCGCTTGTTGGGAAAGAATGAAATCAGCTTCCTTTCCAGGAACCTTCTACAGGAAAAGAAATGGCTCCCATTTCTTTTTCTGCATAATACACATGGAAAGGAAACAGCATCATATCTCAGAGGTATTTGAGATTTCAGCTCACAAAACATCAGCAAGGTAGCAGTGGCAACTCACCTGCCAGGTGAGAAGAAAGGAAATAAATAAATAAATAAATCACTTGCCAGCCACCTAATCTTTAAAGCCCTAAATGGCCTTGACAGAGTACACCTGAAGGAGCGTCTCCACCCCTGTTGTTCAGCACGGACACTGAGGTCCAGCTCCAAGGGCCTTCTGGTGGTTCCCTCACTGTGAGAAGTGAAGCTACAGGGAACCAGGCAGAGGGCCTTCTTGGTAGTGGTGCCCTCCCTGAGGAACGCCCTCCCTTCAGATATCAAGGAGATACAGAACTACACAACTTTTAGAAGACATCTGAAGGCAGTCTTGTATTGGGAATTTTTAAATGTTTGACGCTTTATTATCAGACCCTTTCTTGATCTGTCAGTCATTGAAACAGTTCTGATTTTGGAAACAGGAAGGGTCCGTTGTACCTTTCATTCTCGGTTTCACTAGAGACTGGAAGCTAGGCACTTGTTTTTATATGTCTCATTCTCAGTTACTTCCCTTATATATATAGTTAAGTTAGTGTTTATATATCTTGGTTTTTGCTGAGGGAAAGGTGTTTCATTGATCAATAGTTCTGTGCTTGTCTCTCTTATCTTCCACTCATTTTCTTGCACACTGATTAAAAAGTGTCTTTTGGTTAAAGTAGGCAACTTTTGAATGTCCACTAGCCACAGAAGGAAACAGAAAGGCAGGTTAGCCGCTTTCAGCTAGAGAGATACAAATACTTAAATGCTGAGGAGCTGAGCATTTGTGGCTTCCTGTGTAACATGAAAATAATTTTTAAAAGCATAATTGAAGTGCATTGCAATCTAGAAAAAAAAACTAGAGTAGTGGGTGGAGAATAACACAAGCAACAAAGCTTATAAGATGGTTTTTTTGGTCTAACCATAGACCAGGGGTGCAGTATGATAAGCAAACGTGGACTTTCCTGTAATTCAGCAACAGTTAGAAAGATTTAAAAGGCAGTTGCACTTGTGGTAGCAAACCTAGCATGTTTGTTTGAGCTGTAAGTATATAGTGGTATAGGCAAAAAGTCTCAGTTCTGCTGAAATGGCCAGAACAGTGGGTAAGCGTGTGAGCCAGGAAATCCCTGATTCAAATCTCCTCAACTATGAACATGGCCTTAGAAGAGCCACAAGCTCTCATCTCAGCCATACATCTGCAATATGATAATATGTTTAGTTCATTGGAATACTTCTTCATATGCCACCCATATAATCCAAAGCATCACTTCCACCTGTGTTGAATTAGCCAAGTTAACTTGTGTGTTTTCAGGATTAAATCTCACCTACAACCAAGGGTATCTCAAGAGAAGAAAACAATAAAAGTAATCTGAAGGTTGTACAGTGGTACCTCGGGTTAAGAACTTAATTCGTTCTGGAGGTCCGTTCTTAAGCTGAAACTGTTCTTAACCTGAGGTACCACTTTAGCTAATAGGGCCTCCCGCTGCTGCCGCACCACCGGAGCACAATTTCTGTTCTCATCCTGAAGCAAAGTTCTTAACATGAGGTACTATTTCTGGGTTAGCAGAGTCTGTAACCTGAAGCGTCTGTAACCCGGGGTACCACTGTATTTCCCCCCCATTGTCTCCCACCTATTAATAGGGAAATGATTCTGGTCTAGTTTAGTTCATGGCAGTAGGGGCAAACAGATTTGTAAGAGAATAGTCAGAACCATGGCTCTTCATCAGCATGGACACAATTCACAGAATGAAGGGTAAAAGATTCACAAAAATATAGATTCCCTGTAGTTCAGCATTGCATCCTTTTGACTACATATGGGGCTCTCATTGTGTTGTGTACATCCCAAATGTGGCCCTCAAGGTGATATACTTTAATATGAGGTCACATTTCTTCAGCCAATTTCTTCTTTCCTTACAGGTACAAAATAATCACTATAAAGAACTAAGAAGTGAAAGGAAAAAATGGCTAGTGCTAATCCTGTTAGTCACCTCGGCTTTTTCTTTGGCAACATCACACGTGAAGAAGCTGAAGACTACCTGATGCAAGGCGGGCTGAGCAATGGACTGTATCTCCTGCGACAGAGCCGCAACTATCTGGGTAGCTTTGCTTTGTCCATGGTTCACGGTGGTAAAGTTTATCATTACACCATTGAGAGGGAAATGAGTGGCTCTTACGCCATTACAGGAGGAAAGTCCCACAGGAGTCCTATAGAACTCATTAACTACCACTCGGATGAAGTTGATGGTCTTGTTTGCCTGCTCAAGAAACCGTGTCATCGACCACCAGGAGTGGAACCAAAAACAAGCCAGTTTGAGGACTTGAAGGAAAATCTAATTAGGGATTATGTGAAACGAACGTGGAACTTGCATGTAAGTTTAGTTCTCCTGTGTTTTTCTGTTTTGCATTTGACACCTGGCGAGTATGGAGATGTGTGAAGGAGAATAAGAAAAGAAGTGAAACCTCACACTTTTGCAATGGCACCCAAGCATTGTGAGCATAAATGACAAAATTCCCCAGCTAAAGAAAAATACCATTCTTGCCAGCACTATTCAGGCGGGGGTTGGGGTTGGGCTGGAGACTACTTTAAGTTTTCCAGTTTCAAAATCCATGTAGCGATCAAATTTACTGTCACAAAAGCACAGGGTAGATTTTAGGGTGCTGTGTTTTCTTGCATGGGTCAGTCGTTTATGTAATCTGTTGGATTATTTGACATTTTATTGTTGCCTTCTAAAATGTGCCTTTTTGAAGTATTGTGGGCTATTCTACTACTAATTGTACAGTTTTTTAATAAACAGATATACCAGGGGTTAGCAAACATTTTCAGCAGGGGGCCGGTCCACTGTCCCTCAGACCTTGTGGGGCAGAGACTATATTTTGGAGAAAGAAAATGAATGAATTCCTATGCCCCACGGATGCATAGATGCAGATGCATAGATACATATGACCCAGAGATGCATTTTTTTTTAAAAAAGCACACATTCTATTCATGTAAAACACGCTGATTCCTGGACCGTCCGTGGGCCAGATTTAGAAGGCAATTGGGCTGGATCCGGCCCCCAGGCCTTAGTTTGCGTACCCATGAGATATACAGAAAAAAAGTGCTTTGCTTAATATAGCTTAAAATGTTGTTGGGCTAAACATGCCTACCTGCCAGACACACACACACACACACACACACACAGGCAAAATACTCTGGATATGCCCAGCACTTAGCTCAACTTCTGGAACTGCTTATATTGTATTCTTACAACTTTCCCCCATTTTCCCCTACTGTGCAGGGCCATGCCCTTGAGCAAGCGATTATTAGTCAGAAACCACAGTTAGAGAAATTGATTGCTACAACAGCACATTTGAGAATGCCTTGGTTCCATGGGATAATAACTCGGGAGGAATCAGAACAGCGTGTTCTTCTGGGCACGAGGACCAATGGGAAATTTTTGTAAGTAAACATGTTTTTCTTGCAATTTCTAGAGGCTTAATGCCGACAACCTGAACTGCAGTAGGAAGACTAAGTAGTAGAGTCATTATTTCTAACAATACCAAAGTTTGCCAAGTATGTTTATCTTTACTCATCTGTATTTCCATCTGGCCTTGCCTTCCTGGAAGCAGAATTTGTGGCTTATTTGCCGAGACATAGTAAGTTATTTATGGAATATTGAATCGACTCCCCTTTTTCCTTGTTATGGATATGGGATAGTGTTTTTCAAAACAGCATTGTTAACAGTGGATTATACTTTAACTGTTATTAACCAACTTTATAACTATTTTTCTATGAAAGGCAATGGTGATGTGGTTTTCTTCAGCATACTGGAAACATTAATTGTTTCAAGCACTTTCCACTGTTTTATTATCTCAAGTACTAATCCCTGTCAGTTGTTGAGTATATTCAAACCCAATGATCTTGGGGTAAGATTGTTGATTTGACTGTGTGCAAACCCAAATTTTATAAAGACAGAGATAACTTACCTAAGTCTACTCAAAAAGCAGAATTTACTGCTCTGGAAAATACTGTTTGGTCGCTACCACACTGTTGTTCATGACAGGCATTAAAGGCCCTGAATTTCTTTGTGGTGGAACAAATTAAGTTTATCCCCGTGCCATATTTCATTCACGTTTTATATTTTGGTGTTTCTCTCCACTTTTATCTGACTATGTCCTGTAAGAACAACATTTGTAATGCATGTTTGCCTTTATTTCTGTTAACAGCTACCTAACCTATTTATAGATAGGCTAAGAAGTGCACAATGTTCTAGTAATTCAGGAACTGGAAAATCCGACTCAACCATGTAGCTTGGACAATGCAAAATCACATTAGTTGTTCTGCCTCTCTCCCCACTACCACCCTAGGCTGTGGCATAAAAGAAGTATGATAAGCCAATAGATTTGCCCTTCCTACCACATTACATCTGTCCTTCACTTTGGAAGCCAGTTGTTTTTAAAATGAAGGACTGCTGTAGTAGACAAGAATGGAAATCCTGAATTTTAAGGGTGTGATGTTTTCTGTAAAAAATAAAATCAAGCCAACTTGGGGGGACCTTTGTGTAACTTTCAGGGAAGTGAGAACTTGTAGATGTTAGTGCCTGTTAATAATAATAATAATAATAATAATAATTGATTATTTATACCCTGCCACTCTTGGGACGCGGGTGGCGCTGTGGGTAAAAGCCTCAGCTCCTAGGGCTTGCCGATCGAAAGGTCGGCGGTTCGAATCCCCACGGCGGGGTGCGCTCCCGTTGCTCGGTCCCAGCGCCTGCCAACCTAGCAGTTCGAAAGCACCCCCGGGTGCAAGTAGATAAATAGGGACCGCTTTCTAGCGGGAAGGTAAACGGCGTTTCCGTGTGCAGCTCTGGCTCGCCAGAGCAGCGATGTCATGCTGGCCACGTGACCCGGAAGTGTCTCCGGACAGCGCTGGCCCCCGGCCTATAGAGTGAGATGGGCGCACCAACCCCAGAGTCTGTCAAGACTGGCCCGTACGGGCAGGGGTACCTTTACCTTTACCTTACCCTGCCACTCTGGGCGGCTCCCAACCGTATATTAAAAACACGATAAAACATCAAACATTTAAAACTTCCCAAGGAATATTAAGGAGCTAGGAAGGTATTTGTTTTATGACAGAGTAATATTCTGAAGTAATTATTATTTTATAATAATTGGGATTATTATGAGAATTAAGGAACCCAATAATCCTTGCTAAATGGACTGGGTAACTGCACCAGTCAATTCACACGGCTGTTTTTCTGGATACTGCTCAGTTTGTAGAATCTCAGTTCGGAAAACAGCTGTCCTTTGGCTACTAGTTTGGGGTCTGGGGGTGGGTGGATAGTATGGCACTATTGTCTCCAGCAGCTATTAGACAAGTTGTGGGTGACAAAAGTAATTCTGAAGACCATAGAAAACATGTTGAGAGCTTTACACAGCTAATAACAGTGAAGAAGAATTAGCCTCGTATTTGTTTACATAAGAATGACTCTTTGCAGTTTGAAAATTGTTCCTTCGTTTATTTCTTTATTTTCTTTGCAGAATCAGGGAAAAGGAGAATCAGGGATCCTATGCTCTCTGTCTGCTCAATGAAGGAAAGGTGGTACATTATCGTATTGAGAAGGACAAGAGGGGGAAACTCTCAATCCCAGAGGGAAAGAAATTTGATACACTCTGCCAGGTTTGTCAAGTGTCACTCGCTGAGCTGTCTGTTATGTCTGCACAGTGGCGTAGCGTGGGGGGTGCAGGGGGGCCCGGCCACACCGGGCGCAACATCTGGGGGGGGGCTCTCACACTCGCAGCTCTCTGCCCCCTGCTAAAATCCACGGGTTAGGGGGCGCAAATTACGTGCCTTGCCCCGAGTGCTGACAACCCACGCTACGCCACTGTGTCTGCATATTGACAGCATAGACAACAGGAGTTTTGCTTTGCCGTGGGTCTATAGATTAAATGTGTTATGCAAAATCACATATTTTCCTGTTTTCCATTGTGGGCAAAAGTATGGGAGGATAACGCTTACTTTGGTTAATATGAGCTGTTTAGATCTTCCTTAGAAAAAAATAGGTTAATTTGGGCTACGGTTGTTGTTGAGCAAATTGCAGGAAATCCCAAATCATCTAATTTATTCATGAAAATAGCAGAGTTATAGAAAGACAGTGAAATTCCATTTTTGTTATGCCCTCTCTGAAACACTATGTGCCATAAGGGAATATAAATTTAGGATTGCATTATGAGACATCTGTTGTTGCCTTTATTTCCCCCCCCCTCTGTTTTGAGTCAATACAAATAACAAAGACTCTCAAATTGGCAGAAATGTGCTCTTTTTGACTGCAGTTTTGTTAACAAGTATGAATTCAAGATTTTCAGGATGTTATACATGTACTTGGTATTAGTTCAGTGTACATTGGGCTTGGATCCATGATGCTTGAGTCAGTGTGTAGGGTCTGCCATTATTTTCAGGTGAAAATGGTGCCTGTTTCCCTACGGCAGTGATGGCCAAACATGGCCCTCCAGCTGTTTTAGGACTACAGTTCCCATCATCCCTGAGCACTGGTCCTGTTAGCTAGGGATGATGGGAGTTGTAGTCCCAAAACAGCTGGAGGGCCAAGTTTGGCCATCACTGCCCTAAGGGAATGTGTGAAATTTGGACCTTTTTTTGAGCATACACACCTTTCTGCTGGGGAGGTGCACAAGTTCTTCCTTACATGTTAATATACAAGTACCAAAAGAATGTGCATTAGTTGAACATTTTCCATTAACACTTCTTTTTAATTGAGGAAACCTCCCTCGGTCTTGGCTCCCAATTATTATTAATAATAATAGTATTCATTAATGAAATGTTCAGTATTGCACTTTGCAAATAATAGTCATCCTACCAACTGTGGTCAAATGCGGGGGAAATTGTCAAGTCTTTTGCTCTGTAAACCTGGTTCTTTAATTCTAATGTGGTTGGAGAAGATGGATAAAGTGTTGTGAAATAGTGAGAGAAATGAGCTCTGCACATGTCCAGAGTTATAGGGCTGAGGGTATTTGAAGACATGGTTGAGACCTAATGAGTCCTAGCACATACGAGATACTGCATAGTACTCTATTGTTCTTTGTTATTGGGCTGTCTGTATGAAAGAGAGGGAGAGGGAGGGGTTTGAATTTCTGAAGTGGCACAGGTATGATAAGGACTGAATTTTGAATCCAAAGTACATACCACTTGCTTTTGCATCACTGTAAGCAAGATGTAACATATGTGTTTGGAAGTTAAATGTGACATTTCTTGAGTGGAGATACTTAGTACCTCACATGTAGGATATATCTGTGTTTGCAGAGCAGGGCCAGGCTTCAGTCTCACCCTTCTCATCTGATCTTATTCTGCAACAACCATTCCAGTGCACAAGACACTACTCATATAGGGACTACATGAAGTCGGGATACCCAGTTGCACAGGGGTCCCAAACATGGAAAGCCCTGCAAGTGAATAGTGGTCATGCATTTGAATTTTTCAGCAGGCAGTGCACACAAGATAGATTTGTTGCAGGAAAAAGACCTGGGGGCTTGGCTAAAATTGCTGCCACACACCATCATCAAAACAGGTATGGTCTACATGCAGGCAACATGTGAACAGGGCTACTGTGGACATTGTCATGTTTGAAGTATGGCATGCGATCCTTAGCTAATGAGTGCTAATCGGTGACCCGATTGTGTCCTTCCTGCAAAATGAACTCTTTTCCAGGGGGCACAGCCAGAATCTCTTCATAAAGGTCTCCATTCACATAAATTCTTCTGTGGCTCATGGTAAAATCTCCTGGCCACCCCTACGCTACAGTATTTTGCTCACCACAAAATTGACCTAAGGGGAGCAGGTGCCATGATAACTTAATGACTAATGGCTAATGAGAAAGTGGAGCTGCCTGGGGATAAAATTATTGGCTTCAGAAGTGGGGAAACAAAATGAAATATTTGAACCTGAGGACCAGAGAACCCATAGAGGGCAGCAGGACAGGTGGCTGGATTTTACATATTAACTAGAAATGATTAGCTAAATGTCTGGCCCTAAGCCACTGTAGCAGTTCAGTAGCTTGTTATTTCTCCTTCCTTCTAGTCTATTCTTTCTTATTTGTTTTCTTCTCATGATAGCTAGTGGAACATTATTCCTACAAAGCAGATGGACTTCTAAGAATCATCACAGATCCAGTTCCAAATCCTAACTTGAAAAATGGTGAGTGACTGGGTTTATTTTTAAAATGTAGAATTTGAGTCCCCATGGTGGTGTACATGAAAATCATCCGTAAAATTATAAGAGCATAAAATACATAACTGAATCCAATAAATTTTCTAAAAACACTTGGTAAATAAAAAAATGGTTTCAGCAGGTTGATAGGATATTGGAATTGTGGGTACCTGTATGATTCCAGTAGGAACAGTGTCCCAAATTACTGGTGCCGCTACACAAAAAGTCTTAGTAAATGCGGAAGCTGAAAGAATATAAGAACTGTGGGACTGTCAGGAGGACTTCTCCAGATGATTGCAGTGATTGATCCGTGTATACTTATTCATTTAGCCTTTATTGGCATAATGATTGATCTGTGTATAAGGGACAAGGAGGTCAGGCGATTGGTCTGTCTAGCTCATTGTTTTCTGCAGTGGCCCTCCAGAGTTTCAAACAGATTTGCAGCCATAGGTTGCCCAATCTTACATTACCTGTAGCAGTGCAAATGTGTAAAGCAGCAACACCCTGTGTTAAGCAAGTGGGCCAGGGCTTTCTTAGAATCTCTTCTAAATTCCCTTTTAGTGCTGCGCCTTGCATCAGGGACACCCTTTCAAGTCTTGGGGCTTAATAACAGCAGAGCATAGCATGGATAGTTGCTGGCATCCATCGGTCTCCATGAATGAAGTCAAACTGCTGTGTTTGTAGCACGGAAGGGACCTGCTGGTGGCACAAGCCTAGGCAGTGTGTCTGGAGGTCCTGGGCTTCCCAGATGACAAGACTGCCCTCTCAGCCTTGCTGATATACTCCAAAGGAAAGCAGAGCAATACCTTTGGTACCAGTTTGGCTGCAGGAGTTTCCAAAAGAAGGCATACAAGCTGCCATCCAATTGCCTTAGGGACTCCACTCTGAATTCATGTAGGGTTTACTCCTTAGCCTTTTCTTCGAGTAAGACTATATTTATCAGGTTGCTGCAACCTCAGAGTCACTTGGGGCTCATCCAAAATTCCTTTTGCGTCGTGCTGGTACTAGTCTGTGCTTTAAAGCTCCATGTCACAGCACTTTCCCCAGGGAAGACCCGTATTTTGCCATCTTCTCTGGGGAAGGGCCATAGCCCAGTGGTAGAGCATGCAGAAGGTTACTTGTTCAGTCCCTGGCATGTTCAGTCCAGGGAGAGACCCTTCTCTGAAACACTGGGGAGCCACAGCTAATCGATGCAAGATGACCCTGAGCTGGGTGCAGCTGTGCTCTGAGCCTGTATAAGGCTGATTCCTGTGTTCATTTCTTGTTAGTTCAGTAATTTCATTTCTTATGCCACAGCTACACTCATGTTTGCATATTTATTCCCTTGAGAGTGTTCTTCTCCAATCTTCCCCCTTAGAAATGTATTTTGATAAAAGCAGCAATAGTAATTAGTGTACCTCATTATCTTAGGCGTATTCACCCCACCGGATCACAGGCCTAATTTCAGCAAGGTAAGAAAATTGTACCGATGAAAAGCATTTATGGTGGTTTTTAATAATAAAATAAAGTTTAAGGATGGTTAATTTTCACTTTTTGAGTTTCTTAATATATGAACATTTGCTATAATTTTCAGATATGTTTGTGTGTTTTACATGCAATAGCATTAGACATTATGTGGATTAATTTTTTTGCTCCGGCTTTTAATTCTTCATAAGAAGTATTTTGGGGTGAAAATGTCATGTATTCCAGTCTGCAGTGGGTGGACTCCCGTTGGTGTTGTTCCACAGTAGAAAGTATGGGAATTACTCCAAACTTCCAGAGCAGGTTAGGGAAGGGCATTGGGAAGAATCACCAACATAAATCTTCTTTCCTGTTCTGTTGACTGAGCCATATCTTGCATCCATGGAGTGGCACCAATTGGCTTCTACTCTTGTTTCACTTTGTACAGTGTATGATGCATTCTCTGCCACAACAGTCCAAATTTGGATATGAGGAAAATACAATTATAAAATCACAATCATTTAAATTAAGATGTTCTGCGTGTATTTGCTTGGTCTGCAATCATTGTTCTTCCAAAAATTCAATTACACAAGGGATTTGAATGTGTTGACAAGGACTAGAGTAGATAGTGAGAGAAAGCAAGATAGGAGAACTGGGTGGAGGAAAAATAACGGGAACGTTTGGTATAGAAGCAAGGACATTACAGAGGGCCATAAAAGCCATTTGGAGAGTGAGTGACAGGAACCAGAACACGAGAAATGAAAACTCATGGTCTCAAGCACTGAGGCCTTTTGAAAATTCCTGCTCTGTCTTGTATGATAAAGCTTTTGTCATCAACATTCATCTCAGTGCTGAAGGGAGGCAAGGCATTGACTTCAGATTGAATGGAGATGCATTTTAAAAGTTTGTTCACTTATTCAAATTGCCACACCCCTTCTCTCTCCTTTACACCCAATCCATGGGTGGTTGCTTGAAACACAGCTGTGCTTCTAGCATCTTTTACAATACAAACCCTCACTTGTTGCAGTTTAGCATGATGTGGTGATAACTCCTGGATGCATGCAGGAGGACAAATACATTGTACAAACAGATTGCAAAGTGGAGCAGTCTCTTTTGAGTTGGGTCTGAAGCAACCACTGACATGCTTACATGGATGAACTGGGCTGAAGAGAATGAAGGTGTTTTCATTTTTTTTTAAAAAGAAATATTTGGTTTACAGTGTGGTGGTACATATTAGAAAGGATGCGTACAGGGCAAAAGTGAAGGTCCTTGTATGTGAATCCTGGCTAAAAATGCAAAAGTTCGCAACCAAGTCCTATTCTCAGTAGAAAGTTTGGAAACCACTATTGTAGATGACTAAAGAAAATAAATGTGTGTGTGAAATATTTCTTACTTTTTCTGATACACTTATTTATCCTTTTGATATCCTTTACGGTTTCTAGACTTGGTCAACAGGTGGAATTTTCACCAGAATCAAGTCATACACTTTCCCAAAGCCGGGAAGCAAAAAGGTGCATAAACATGGTGTTTTATAAATTTGCAAATGTGTGGAAGGACTTACCCTCATGAAGCTCACTTACAGCTCTTTTCAATGATTTGGCTCCATGCCTTGCTGCTAACGCTCTGCGCACATTTGGCAACTTTCTTCAGCTTCTACTTCTGGCCTAATATAATTAACCCATGGCTCAAATTTAGCTATGTAAAAGAAGTGATTGCATTTTATTTGTTGCCAACATGCTGTGCAATAATATTCATAATTGTAATAATAATGAGATCAGTTTGGTAGAATGGAGTCGAAAATAAGCTAGTATCACATGTGTGTGCACATCTTTGAAAACTGCCTTTATGTTTCAGTGAAATAATATTTATAGTTTCATTTTAAATCTTAGTTTTTGTGTGAGTTATCTCTCTCTGAAACACGGGAAATGTGGAAAACAACTGTCCCTGCTTCTTTAGAGAAGATATTCCACCCCTCTGTTCTTCTACCTCCCACTATTGTACTAGCTAATAACATGAAAGCTAGCACTGAGCATATGTACTCTCCTGCCCCCCCCCCCCCCCAATTCCAAGACCTATGCATTTTAGACACAATGATTGCTGGAAAAAGCAAAAGCCAATCACAGTGGCTGCAAGCTGAAATTAATCCTTATTTCTCCTGCAAGAAGGTTTATTTGGGGACAAATGGATGAATGCTGCCCATTTGTATGTTACATTACAGGTGCTAATAAAAACCCTTCCTAATATGTGGAGCAGATTGGCACATGCCTGCTTCTTTCCCATAACGCTGGGCCAGATCAGTTCTCTATGTGAATTTTCACGTCTGTCTCCTTCATGCTAGTCCTAATGAATTCTGATATGAACAAACCTCGTATTTAAAAGTAAATCTCCAAACATTTAAACTGGTTTAGCCCTACTTAGTTGGCGAAAAGACTAGTGGCTTAGGACAAAATTTAAAAATATTGAGAGGGCAGGAAGCACAAGTATTCCCAGTTCCTGTCTTGGTGTTTCTCTGTTTTGTTGAAAGTCAAGAGTTTGCATCTTCCCTAGCAAGCGCAAGTACCAAAGTATGAAACGTGTGTCAGTTGGGAATCTCATATCTATGTTTTGCTCACTACTTATTCCCTTTAAATATATTGTTCCAGTGACTCAGAAACAATTTCCCGCTTCCATATATTAACATATAATATATGCATGCACTTTTTATAGTTATTCCAGAAGATGGGCACTTGTACTATAGTGTTTAGAGACTTACTTCTGAGTAAAAATGTTTAGGATACAATTGCTTGCTTTGCGGAGAGAATAGAGTTGATTTGTCAGATGACATGACTTCCCTTTAAATCAGTCTTATCTTAAACACTACATTTTTTTCTTCACCCAGGCATCTTTAATAGTGTTACTGATTGGTAGAGATGCAGGAATCTAAACAAGAGTAAGGCTGGTAGACAACACCAAAATTCATTTCAGGATCTCTGTTTCTTTGCAAGTTACACTGAGTGACACAAGCCCTGGACTCATTCCGCTGCAATCCCATCAAAATTTACAGAGTAAATATTTAAAAGATCAGCTCAACAACCTTAACAGCAGAAAGGCCCAGGGTGTACATGTTGCTTTTAAACATAGATGTGGCACTGGGTCCCACAATGCATTTTTTCCCCTATAGACCAGCCTTTGGCAACTGGTAACTTCCAGATGTTTTGGACTACAGTTCTCATCAGCCCCAGCCAGGACAGCCATGTTGGCTGGGCTGATGACAGCTGTGGACCAAAACATCTGGAGGGCACCAGGTTGGCAAAGTATGCTTGCTGTACACATTCTACCCACAGGTATTCCTGGCTCAAGAATGCATTGACCTTTAACGGGAGAAAACTAGGTAAACACACATACAGGTGGCAGAACTTTTCCAGACACCAGAACTCTGGGCATTTCACCTGTTTGACCTGAGTGCCCTCCAACTGTCAGCACTAGATGCAGACAGAATAAAATGTAAGGTGTGTTTCAGTCATTTAGTATTGCCCTTTTGTTGACTTACGCTGAAAAGGGCCAGAGGCATAGATGAGTGAGTTCTCAGCACAATAGCAAACATCTGGAGAGGGTGGAAAAGGTTTGTGAGATGAACCTATGTCTGCCACTTTCATTTCAAATGTTGGTAAATGTGTCAACCTGGGCTCACTCTCAAGCTTACCGATTCAGAGTTTGCGGGAGACCTGTTTGTATGCTGCATATGCCATCAAAGGGAATCCATGAAAAGCATAGTACTGATTGGAAGAATAAGACTGAGCAGCTCCAGATTAAGCAGATGTAGGTTTTTTGAAAAAGACCAACTTTATTTGCTATTGAGTTCTCATTTGAACACAAAGCCATTAGTTTAGTCATAGGCAAACTCGGCCCTCCAGATGTTTTGGGACTACAACTCCCAT
>JAXCMG010000112.1:585586-598417 GCA_034642415.1 Podarcis siculus
ACAGAAAAATACGGTATATTTGTCACCAATCTACATCTTTGCAGCTATCTGTACTTACTTACTGACTTAGAAAATTCATAAACAACTTGATCAAAAGGATCTCCAAGCAGTTTACAAATTGAAATTGTAAGATTTGTAAGGTGATTCTAAGTACCACTACTTTCAGATGCTGATATTGCTGGAGAGAAATAACGGCAACTAGAAATTCATGCAATTGACCCAGTAATTCAGAGAGAAACTGAGAAACGTCCTGTTTCAATTTGGTACAGCCCTTGTCACTGGTGAGGGCTGGTACCCATGGAAAGGCATTTCTTTTCTCTTCTAAACTGTAAATAAATTCCAGTGTGTGAGAGAGTATGCTACTTGAAAAGGTACCGTATTTTTCGCCCAATAGGACGCACTTTTCCCCCTCCAAAAATCAAGGGGAAATGTGTGCACGTCCTATGGGGCGAATACAGGCTTTCGCTGAAGCCTGGAGAGCGAGAGGCTCTCGCTCTCCAGGCTTCAGGGAGCTCTGCGCAACCCTCCGGAGCCCGGCGCGAAGCCGCGCCGGCCTCCGGAGGGTCGCGCAGAGCTGCCTGCCCTCCCGGGGTTTGCGCAGAGCTGCCTGCATTCCGAAGCCTCGGGCGTGCTGAAGAGCGCACCCGACTTCGCACAGCTGTCCGCAAGCCTGGGTACACAGCATTTTGAGTGAAATCCAGCTCCTCTCAGAACCCCTTCTGATGAGAAAAGTACAAAACTCCATGATGCCAGTGTGAAATTTTAGGAAAGCCATTATTCAGATGAAAGCCAAACAGGTGCCTGTTAAAGCAGCACAGCAGGGGGAGATTGGAGAGAAGAGCTGACAAATGGGAACTGAAGGTGGGATAAGGTAGGAGTTAGTCGGCAATGGAAGTGAAGCTAAATTGAGTCTGGGAGGAGTTCTTGACATAAAAGTCTTTGCTGCAGAACTGGATATCAATGAGGAAAGTCCGGAAATGGAAGAGGCTTGCCAAATAGTGGTAGGGATTGTTGCTAGCATATTGCACCACATAGGAGGTGAAATGGATGAGAAAGCATAGCAGAGTACTAACATTTGACAGGCAGGGAGCACAGAAACATTTGTGTGCCAGAAAAAGCTAAACCTGTTCTGCTGTTCAACACCCAGGTGATCAGAGGTTGCCCATGGACACAGAGGTCTACGAGAGTCCCTATGCAGACCCAGAAGAGATAAAAACTAAAAATGTCACCCTGGACCGAAATCTGCTGGTCCTGGAAGACCACGAACTCGGTTCTGGTAATTTTGGCACTGTGAAAAAAGGCACCTATGAAATGAAAAAGTAAGTTTTGAAATGCTGTCATCTTACCATCCTTTCCTCTTGACTATTATTTTATTTTATTTGTCATATTCCTTTGATGATACTGCTGTTCTTGAGCCCTGGACCAGACTTCCTTTGCCTCAATCAATAGAAGCCCTAACACCATTGGGATGTGTTTTCAAAAGATTCACTTGTCGAAACAGACTAACAAACAGTGTTCCATTGTGTGTGTGTTGCTCATTGCCCTATGCATGTCATGTTTATTCCCTTTTAAATACGCTTCTTGAATACAATACAGTATGTTTTCATAACTTTGGGTCTTTGACCTGTTTTGATACATAAGCACCAAACAGCAAAGCTTTCCTTTTCTTCTTTGACAACAAGAACTTGTGCCTTTGACCAGAATATATCAATTTAAGTGCTTATACCACCAACAACGATCCACCCCCAAGAATGCTCCCTTTTTGCCATCAGTGGGAAAGAAATCAATTAACCTTCATCCATATTTGTGCCCGTATATTTTGCTTCATAGCTTTTGCTTTAGAAGGACTTACAGTGCATGAATTATGCAATGTTGCCTGTTCCTCCTCTGAGGTGTTGCACGCAGCCGCATTTGGAAGCAGAAACTGGATAGATTGAGCACCTGGCAAATAGACAAGAATACTTTGAGCACTGCATATAATGTAGGTTTCCTGGTGGTTTCTTTTCAGGGGAAAGAAGACAGTGGCTGTGAAAATTCTCAAGAACGAAAGCAACGACCCCTCCTTAAAAGATGAACTGCTGAGAGAAGCAAATGTTATGCAACAACTGGATAACCCATATATTGTCCGGATGATAGGCATATGTGAGGCCGAGTCCTGGATGCTGGTAATGGAAATGGCTGAACTTGGCCCCTTGAATAAATATCTGATAAAACACAGGTAAATTGGCCGTCTGTATTATTTATTGAATTATTGTGTGTTAAAAGGCAAAACTGATGGACTAATCACTAGCTGAGTAGTTCTCCAAAGCTTTGTTTTTTCCAAGAGCACATTTACTACTGGTTTGTAAAAAAATAAGTTCTACTTTCCCGCCACATTTGTGAAATTCAGTCAAAAGGTGAAGATGTCCTCTAAAAGAGTTGAGTGCATCATTACTGTTTGTTCTCCAGTATGGGTCCCTTTGAGGTGGGATCCCTTCATTCTTGAAAAGTGTAAGCACATAATGTATTTAGCATAAGTATTTAGTTAGTTAGATAACATAAGTATTTAGTTAGTTATGAGATATTTGTTTCCCCTCCACATTTCCCTCACATGAAAGCAAAGGGTCTGATTCCGACCGGAAGCAAAAGGACATGCCGTCAAAATATTTTCTGGATAGTTTGCTAACCCTTGGAAACAGATTTTTAGCTCATGGGGGGGGGGCTTTAAGGGACAGGAAAGGAAGAGCAGGTCTACTTGTGTAACATTGGATTCCACGCAAGCAAAATCCAGGAACAACTAGTTAATTACCAACAAAATAAGTGGAATGGAATAATGAGGAATGAAAATTTCCTACAAATTGCTAAAGTAGTAAACTAGTTCTGGTTTTTCAGAGATGTCGCAGAAAAGAATATCATTGAGCTGGTTCATCAAGTTTCCATGGGGATGAAATATTTGGAAGAAAACAACTTTGTGCACAGAGATTTAGCTGCGAGAAACGTACTGCTGGTTACACAACATTATGCCAAAATCAGTGACTTTGGACTTTCCAAAGCCCTTGGTTCTAATGATTATTACAAGGTACTATTTCACCCTGTAACTTGTCTCAACTGAGATTTCTTCTCATGATGTCACTGTGGCTTCCTGTGATGTGCATGCACCGTCATAGTAGTTTAAAATTTGTTAGCTGTCCTTCAACACAAAACATGATCAGGGCAGCAGGCATGCCTCTGCAAATAATATTTCCTTTGCTACACACACTCTCGAAACTACTTTTATTTACAACATGCAAGCCATCACTGCTGGGAGCTGAGCAAGGCAGGGGCCTGGGGGCTGCAGGTACAGCTATGTTATATGTGCTCAGTAGATTCTAGCAGGTTGCCCACACATCAGTGTACACACACACTGATGACATCATTGGCTCACAACATGATGCAGTACTGGAAAAACTAGATCCACCAGTGACTAGCCTTCCGTCTCTGATGGTGTCAGAAGAGGGTGGACTTTAGAAACTCTGCAAAACCATAATTGCTTCCTTTTATTGCTGTGTTATATGTCTAATATTCTCTTTTATGTGTGGCACCACTGTAGGCAGAACATTATGGGAAATGGCCGGTCAAGTGGTATGCTCCAGAATGCATGAACTTCTTCAAATTTTCGAGCAAGAGCGATGTTTGGAGTTTTGGTGTTTTAATGTGGGAGGCTTTTTCCTATGGGCAAAAGCCATACAAGGTACATTTTATATGTTGCTTTCCTTCATTAAATACAGATTCAGGTCTTTCTGTGCTTGTGCTTATGTAGCCAAAACCCCATACCACTGGAACGCAAGATGTTACCACTAGTAGACTTAGAGTCATGCTGATGTATGCTCAATTATTAAAAAATTGTGGAAACAAATGGGAGAGGAATACCCCAAACAGCCCTATAATAACTCAGTGACATGGACTAGTGATAGATTGAGAGGAGAAATAAAGGGATAACTGAGGGGAAGGATGAATGGAGTGGCTTGAACAGAAGGACAGAGAAATATATGTAGCTATATCTGAATGTAAAAAGAACTATCTCATTGTCTGGATCGGTCTCTTCCTGGTTCCCACTAACAATCTATTTTTAAATGTCCCCAGGGATAGAAGAGAAAGCTGCCCTAGACATCAGCGCAGAATTTAGTATAGCTGGGATTCAGCACAAATACGCCTACCCAACTCAAAACCCAAAATGCAGATTCGGCATGCTCAGTGGGCACAGAGTGCTGATGGACTTGTGGGTGTAGGAAGCACATCTGGGTTGTGTGGGCACGAGCAGAATAAAGATGCTGGAACCAGGAAGAGGAGCACTCCAAACTCCATGTTGTTACAGAGCATCACTTGTCCCTAAATAATTGAGTTTGACAAAAATAAGTAAATCCTTTCTCGTTCTGTTGCAGGGTATGAAAGGTGGGGAGGTTGCTCAGATGATTGAAAGAGGAGAGCGAATGGAATGTCCAGAAAACTGCCCACCTGAGGTCTATGAGTTGATGAAATTATGCTGGACATATGAGTGAGCATCATCACATTTGTGTTTCTTCTGATAAAAACATTGGATTTCTTGTGCTTTTCACTCCCCACTCTGTCTTCACTTTTTCTGCATTTTAAACCATGAAATAAAAAGATGCAAACTGCCCTTGAAGGAACATATCAAGCCAAAGGAATAAAATGTGAATTAACAATAATCGTTGCCCTACTTAACACAGTAATGAAAATGAGAAGTAATGCCCTGCAAGCCAAATTGCAATATAGCTTTTAGACGAGATAACATATCAACATGAGAAAATTGATTAAAAATATACATCTAAACATAGGGGTGTTTTGTTTTTTTGTTTTTGTTTTTTAAAACCCTCAAAAGTACAGCGATGTTCTCGGCACTTCTCACAAACAGAAGACCCTTCAGTGATGAGGCTGCCCTAAATTATTACAGTAGGGTGCTTAGATGATGATCACTCAGCAAATGTTCTCGGTCACATGGGAACCCAAAACAAACTAATCCCAGGGGGTGGTGTCTAGGGGCCCCTTTAAGTACTTTTTCTGCGAAACACCTATCTATATCTCTGAGATAAGTTGTATAAGACAAAGGAGCATTATTGGCTGCTGATCCAGTTCTGCTTGTGGTCTTCAAGGAAGGGTCAAGAAGCAGCTTATTCCTCTCCTTGAGAGCTCCCACCCCCTTTGTGGAGGGGATAGACTGTATTCACAGTACAGCCAGGAATTGCAGTTTTACTTCAACTACCTGCATTTCTTCTCATAGCCATTATTCCCTTTCTTCATCTGGTGTAAGGCAGCTTGCTGTTTATTGCTGTCGGAACTAGGGGCTAAATGTCTGTATTGCCCTCACAAACTTCCACCTAGTGCCTCTCAGGACCTTCTTGACATTGCTGGGGAGCAACATTTTGTGGCATTACCCGCACATGTGGTCAAAACCCATCTCCACTTTTGGTCTTGAGGTAATGATGGCTAGAAATTGCCCGTCTGGACTTAGGAGAGAGCAAAGGACATGGGTGCCTATAACAAAAACAAAATGTCTTTCTTTTACAGCGTCGATGATCGGCCAGGATTTTCTGCGGTGGAGTTCAGGCTGCGCAATTTCTACTATGACATGGCACAATAAGAGCTCTGTGTACTGAATGGTTGCAAATGGAGACACCATGCAGGAGGCAAATATGAAGAATGAAGATGCTCTCCGGTGAAAAGAGTTCTGCTGTACAAATGCCTTTGCAGCTTTTCAGAGCATTTTTGCAGGAATCGTTTTCCAAGTGGGGTTGCACTTGTTCTTTGTATATTAATTATGCTTTTAACCTATTGATGCTGTTGGACTGGTAAAAATGCTGGAGAACCGAGCAGACTGTCCCCACGCACTATTCCTGCTCTCAGTAGAATACCCGTAATGCTGTTAAGAGATATTCAGTGCCTTATTTGATACTGCCACTTTCATAACCTTTCCTTGGGACAGTCAACACAGGGATTGATTTTGGACCGGAACTGAGTCCTGAGCCTGCTTCAAGTAGCCGAATTCAGCCTTAAACTGTTTTTGCCAATGCAAAATGCAGAAGTAGTGTGTTGTTCATGTGCTAAACAAGAGCCTTGCTTTGGCCTCTACTAGCACTTCTTCCTCCCTGTTAAGTCCTATTGAACACAGAAATCTATTCTGTAGGCTATGTTCCACAACAGCAGCCTAATCACGCCCTCTTTCTTGATCTATATAACTTAAGGCTGCAATACCTAAGGAAATACTTGAGCAGTGATTCTTGTTGATTGATTTCTGAGTATACATTTTTAAGAATGAACTATATTTTTCACAGTAACGAAATACAGTGGTACCTCGGGTTAAAAACTTAATTCGTTTTGGAGGTCTGTTCTTAACCTGAAACTGTTCTTAACCTGAAGCACCACTTTAGCTAATGGGGCCGCCGCGCCGCCACTGCACAATTTCTGTTCTCATCCGGAAGCAAAGTTCTTAACCCAAGGTACTATTTCTGGGTTAGCGGAGTCTGTAGCCTGAAGCGTATGTAACCTGAAGCATATGTAACCTGAGGTACCACTGTAAATAAAATACACGAACTAGCCAACAGCAGTGCAACTAATCTTAACCGGTATCTGCAGGCTGTAGCCACCAATCCAGTGTGACTGTCCCATCTTGTAGGCTGCTGAAAAGTACTTCCATGGGAAGACACAGGAGTTGATGGGCATCACCTTTTGAAAGACTTCTGCTGCCCCTCAGAATCTCCAGGTGAGCACTGCACATCTCAGGATTTGCTTGCATGTGCTTAGATGTGACTGAACAAAGGATGCAGCAGGAGCCTTTGGATTTAGCACCCACTATGCAGGAATCCTTTCATTTGTCCCCATGCATAGTTTGTCGCATTTTAAAGAAGCCCTCATAGCCTGCATTATTGCTACAAGAAGCTGGCTGGCGGAAGGCGCACCCCTGAATTTCCTTCCCCTAGCACCCTGAAGGGCCCCTAGATTTACTGTTTTCAGCATAAGCACTGCCCCCTAAACAGAGCTGATTCCATTCCACAGCCTTCCACTGAGCTTTCTGAAGTGGTTTTGTTGCCTTAATTGTGTCCCTGAAGACCAGCAACCCAAATGATCATGGGACTGCAGGAACTCCCCTATGAGCAACGGTACAACAGTTGAGTCTTTTCAGCACCTCAAATGCAACAAATAGAAAGGATCATGACATTTTAAAAATGGAATATCTCTTTGTAATCAAGCAAAGCTGCAGAATGTAAACTAATGCCAAACAATCAGATTCAGAAATCTTAGCACTAGGTCCTATGAATGCAAAATGCCTTTTTTAAAATAGTTTTTTTAAAAAATGAACTTCTATTTTCATTGCCTATTTATGTACAGAAAATGCTTCTCTTATATTATTTCATATGGTCTACATTGTGATTTTGAAAAGCAAACATCTGTTTATTCAAATTTTTCTGGCTGTTTGTTTTCCTTGGTCTGGTTTCTCTGCCTTTGTTCAGGGCCAATTTATATCACGAGAAATTCCACGGATGGTGGTGGGAGTTGCATTAGAACTGTGGTGATAGCCCTTCCTTGTATGAATTTTGTGGTTCATAACAAGCCCTGCCTGTGGTTCATAGAAATCTGTCAGTGATCTAGATTGGGGAGTGCGGGCAAGGTAACTGAAAGTCCAGTCATCAGGAAAAGTCACTTTCATTTGCCCAGGGACATCTATATCAGGCATAGGCAAACTCGGCCTTCCATATGGTTTGGGACTACAACTCCCATCATCCCTAGCTAACAGGACCCAGTGGTCAGGGATGGTGGGAATTGTAGTCCCAAAGCATCTGGAGGGGCTGAGTCTGCCTATGCCTGATCTATATCTATTGTGGTTCTGTGGATATGCTGATACGCTCAGGCTGTCGTATTAGGTGCAAAATTCAGCTGCCTACACATTTCAGTTTGTTTTAATGTTCCTAAGATTTTGTAGCTGCAAAGATGTGCTTGAGAGGGTGCAGGCAATGCTTGCTGTAAACTCAGAAGCTGAAGATAGGACTGGGAACCTCAATAGCTGCCTGAAACAAAAAGCTCATTCATACTTCCATTTGCCCCGCTGCTTTCAGATTTCCCATGGATTGCTGTTTGTTCCGATTTAGCACTAAAGAGCAGGTTTTCCAAGGAAAGCGGAAGGACAAGGGCAAAACAGCTCAGACCTGTACCTTATAGGCACAGTTCAAGCCTAAGTGACACCATTGGTCCATTTAGCAGGGTGCTGATGGCAGTTTCAAACTGGCGGTGAATCCATCTAGAGATGTGGTTGTATTATTCCTATAAGGTGTGCAATGTCCTTACATTTTGCATGCCATTAGTCCTTTTAAGTTACTCATAGCATTTGAGAAATTTTATAGAAGGCTAGGAGACACACCTCTTGGAAAGCTAGACAAAAATTTTGCGCTCTCTCCCACTGGTGGTTTTTGAATCTGTGTACACACACTGTTACCTGGGATGCAGAGCTATCCTGTAGTTTTCTGGAAATGTTGTGGTTTGATGTGGTTTTCCCAAATGCAGCACTGACTGTAGCAGGAAACTAACCAGACAGTTTGCATCCCTGCCTGGTCTCTGCCCATTGGTGTGGACAGACTGCTGGCAAGGTGGAAACACATCAAAGCATACTGATGTGGACAGAAAGGTGCAAATAGACCTTAAAACACTGGGGGGGATGACTTCACTGCATTTTAAACCAGCAATGTGTACATAGTCTTAAAGAAAAGCAAAACAGCAAGAGGAAACTCCTGACTCCATCCAAATGCAGCTAAGGCCAGTGCCATCTAGTGAGCAGATGATAAAATGGCAGTGTCTTCACAACAGTTTACTCTGAAAGGGAGCATGATAACTACGTGTTTCTTCGGGGGGGGGGGGGGCTTTGTAAATACTGCAACTTAAAATAGATTAGATCAGGTGAAAGGGAGAGAATAAAAAGGATCCTAACAGGAAAGCACATGAGATCTGTTTCCTGGCATTGTTTGTTTATTTATTGGAATACAGTGATACCTCTGGTTATGAACTTAATTCGTTCTGGAGGTCCGTTCTTAACCTGAAACCGTTCTTAACCTGAGGTGCCACTTTAGCTAATGGGGCCTCCCTCTGCCGCTTCGCTGCTGGCATGCGATTTCTGTTCTCATCCTGAGGTAAAGTTCTTAACCTGAGGTACTACTTCCGGGTTAGCAGAGTCTGTAACCCGAAGTGTTTATAACCCGAGGTACCACTGTATTTATAGACTGCACTTTCATTAAAACAACAGTAAGATGGTATACGTCATACAAAATTAGAATAAGGTCAATAGCAATGCCCATTATCTTCAGCCTCCCAAGTCTCTGAGGATACGTAATTATACCAGCAAAAAAACAAACCCCAGTTCTTATTAAACACCTCCAAATCTTTCCCAGTCTAGAAGAGCATGTGAAGAAGGTAAGAAATAGCTTGCAACCCCTTCTCTGTATGCAGGAGCTATCATTTGCTATCATGAGCATCTTGTGGGAACCGATCCAACCCTTAATTTGACCATTATTCAGCATTGACTTGTTCTCTAACTGTCTGTCTGCCTCTCCAGGAAAAGGTTCCCCTTAAACCTAAAATTCAGTAGAAGAAATAGCAAGCCCATTTTCTAGTCTGATTCTTTCAAATCAGAACCAGTGAAGGCAGTGAAGGTCCTGTGTGAGTGTCTGGAGGCGGTTGGAGGATGGATGGCGGTTAACAGATTGAGGTTGAATCTTGACAAGACAGAAGTCCTGTTTTGGGGGGACAGGAGGTGGGCAGGTGTGCAGGACTCCCTGGTCCTGAATGGAGTAACTGTGCCCCGAAGGACCAGGTGTGCAGCCTGGGAGTCATTTTGGACTCACAGCTGTCCATGGAGGCGCAGGTCAATTCTGTGTCCAGGGCAGCTGTTTACCAGCTCCATCTGGTACACAGGCTGAGACCCTATCTGCCTGCGGACTGTCTCGCCAGAGTGGTGCATGCTCTGGTTATCTCTCGCTTGGACTGCTGCAATACGCTCTACGTGGGGCTAATCTTGAAGGTGACCTGGATACTACAACTAATGCAGAATGCGGCAGCTAGACTGGTGACTGGGAGCGGCCGCTGAGAGCACATAAACACCTACATTGGCTCCCAGTATATTTCTGAGCACAATTCAAAGTGTTGATGCTGACCTTTAAAGCCCTAAACGGCCTTGGTCCAGTATACCTGAAGGAGCGTCTCCACCCCCATTATTCTGCCCGGACGCTGAGGTCCAACGCTGAGGGATCTTCTGGCAGTTCCCTCACTTCCTAAACATTAGGAAGAACTTCCTGACAGTAAGAGCTGTTCAACAGTGGAATTTGCTGCCAAGGAGTGTGGTGGAGTCTCCTTCTTTGGAGGTCTTTAAGCAGAGGCTTGACAACCATATGTCAGGAGTGCTCTGATGGTGTTTCCTGCTTGGCAGGGGGTTGGACTTGATGGCCCTTGTGGTCTCTTCCAACTCTATGATTCTATGAGGTTACAGGGAACCAGGCAGAGGGCCTTCTCGATAGTGGCGCCTGCCCTGTGGAACACCTTCCCACCAGATGTCAAAGAGAAAAACAACTACCAGACTTTTAGAAGACATCTGAAGTAGTGATGCTAAATTCTCAAGAATAATCTTTTGGACATCTGAAGGCAGCCCTGTTTAGGGTAGCTTTTAATGTCTGATGCACTACTGTATTTTAATATTTTGTTGGAAACCGCCCAGAGTGGCTGGGGAAGCCCAGCCAGATGGGTGGGGTATAAATAATAAATTGATATTATTATTATTACTAGTCCCAAATTCAAATCTATGCCTGTTAACCTGCATTTAATGCTGCCATGGATGTGGCATCTTCTCTGCTGGATTTTTCCACGTGTTTTGTTTAATCTTTTGGTGTGTTTCTGTATTTCAGTTTCTTACCGGCTTATCATTAATAATAATATTATTAATACACATTAAGAACTGCCAAGTACCTAATTACTGCATTGCCAAAATCCACACACTCCCTCTTAACTCCGGGTTTTGAAAAGATCACAAACAGGGAGATGTATGGTGTGAAAACACTAGTAAGTGAGGATTGTAGCAATAGCAAAGAAGTTGTGTAATGAAGAGTTTGATGAAACTTTTCATCTCACTCACACACACACATTGCCCTGACTATCTAAGCATTGCCTAGATCTTTCTCCCACCGCCCACTTTCCTCCCGTTAAGAAGAAAGACTTCTTTATTGGCATCAACCTGTTTGTTTGTTTGTTTATTTATTTATTTCTCATTGCCCTCCCATCATCTCATCCCTTCATCTAACAAAAATGGAACAATAAAAGCTAAAGTGCGACCCCCTATGCAAAATGTCTCCACCGTGCCAAGTAACCTGTAAGAAATATATTTGACCAACAGATGGCAGCCTTTGAATGTATATTGTTTCTACTCTGCTTTTAATTCCAACTTTTGCTTTTAAAAAAAAAAAAAGAACCACCACCACTCCCTTTGGTTAGTGGTCTACAAACTTTCAGCAAACCATGAATGCTTTATAAAAGCAATGAAGGCTCAAATACACAAAACAAGAATAAGTAATTTTCTGTCTATGAAACAGTATTGAAGGGCTTCCCCGATTCCCAGAGCCATATATAAATAAAAATAATATAAAAATAAATAATATAAATATAGTGGTACCTTGGTTCTCAAACTTAATCCGTTCTGGAAGTCCGTTGTTCCAAAACCAAGGTGCGCTTTCCCATAGAAAGTAATAGAAAACGGATTAATCCGTTCCAGACTTCTAAAAACAACCACTAAAACAGCATTTTAACATGAATTTTTCTATCTAACGAGACCATTGATACATAAAATGAAAGCAATAACCAATGTACTGTACTATAAAATAAATAAGACAGTATTGTCGATGATAAAAATAAAAATTATTATTTTTTCCCACCTGTACCGATGATAGTCACTGTTTGGATGGGTTTTTTTGATCCATTTCTATAGTCACACATCAGTCAATCAGTTGCTGAACTGGGTTCCACACTGTCACAAAAACAAATTAACCAGAAAGGCAAAATAAATAGCAAAAACAAAAGCGCCAGATACAGTGGCACCTTGGTTCTGGAACTTAATCCATTCCGGAAGTCCCTTTGACTCTGAAATGTTCCAAAACCAAGGCACGGCTTCTGATTGGTGCAGGTGCCCCGGAAACAATAGCCGACAACCGCATCGGACGTTCGGCTTCTGGAAAAAATTCAAAAACCGGAACACTTACTTCTAGGTTTTCAGTGTCTGGAAATAAAGGAGTACCAGGGCATTTGAGAACCAAAGTACCATTGTATAAATAAATGTGCGCACACACCAGTTTAATGCATGCTTACTCGTAAAAAAAACCCAAAAAGCTCTTTGAAATCAGTGAGGCTAATTCCCAAGTAAGTGTGCACAGGCTCACACACTCACCAATGGAGTAAACCCCACTAGGCATAATGGGGCTTTAATGGCAGTTTATTCTGTTTTTCTGACACTTCCTTAACTGTTGCAACGGTTCTCAACCTGTGGGTCCCCAGATTTTGTTGGACTACAACTCCCATCATCCCTGAGCTCTGGCCTTGCTAGCTAGGGGTGATGGGAGTTGTAGTTCAACAACATCGGGGGACCCACAGGTTGAGAAAGGCTGGTTTAAGGCATGGGTAGGCAAACTAAGGCCTGGGGGCCGGATCCGGCCCAATCGCCTTCTAAATCCGGCCCGCGTGTTTTTACATGAGTAAAATGTGTCCTTTTATTTAAAATGCATCTCTGGGTTATTTGTGGGGCATAGGAGTTCGTTCATTCCCCCCCCCCCCCCC
>JAXCMG010000112.1:598517-642040 GCA_034642415.1 Podarcis siculus
TCCCCCCCCCCCCCAAATATATATATATATATGGTCCGCTCCCCCCCCCCCAAGGTCTGAGGGACAGTGGACCAGCCCCTGCTGAAAAAGTTTGCTGACCCCTGGTTTAAGGGGTACTCCAGGCAAGGAGGCAGGGAATAAAAAGGAGCAGGAATCAAATAATTGTCCCATGTGAGGCATGCATCAGATGAAATATGCTTTGGCTCCAGCTGCACAGCCGCAAGCTAATATTAAGTGCCATTGTGCTCAATGCGGCACACTTTTATTTGGGTGTCAATTTTAGCCAACATATACTACCAATTAGGCTGGCATGTACTCTGAGACGGAGGATGCAGTCGCGTGCAGTGAAAATTTTCATAGGGGAACAGTTAGAACCAGAGGCCCTAGCTTGCGAGGGGTGGGGGTTGATGTCATGAGTGTGACGTCGCACACGTGTGAATTGCGCTGCCTCCCTAAGCCGGGCAGAAACTTCCTGGGATTTGTGAAGAGGTGCCAGGGCTCAGAGAGGTTGCTGGAGCCCTCCTGACTCCTTCCTCCTTCCAAAAACAGGATGGGCTTTGGGAAGATGGCAAGACTGTTCTTGGACCCATCAGAGCCTCGCACCTCCCTACCTAAGCCGGGCAAAAGCTATCCATGCTTTAGGGAGGCAGACCATTTGGCGCTGTGGGTTAAACCACAGAGCCTAGGACTTGCCGACCAGAAGGTTGGCGGTTTGAATCCCTGCAACGGGGTGAGCTCCTGTTGCTTGGTCCCTGCTTCTGCTCACCTAGCAGTTCGAAAGCACGTCAAAGTGCAAGTAGATAAATAGGTACCGCTTCGGCGGAAAGGTAAAAGGTGTTTCCGTGCGCTGCTCTGGTTCGCCAGAAGCGGCTTAGTCCTGCTGGCCACATGACCCGGAAGCTGTACGCCGGCTCCCTTGGCCAACAAAGTGAGATGAGCGCCGCAACCCCAGAGTCGGCCACGACTGGACCTAATGATCAGGGGTCCCTTTCCTTTACTAAAAGGTAAAGGACCCCTGGACGGTTAAGTCCAGTCAAAGGGGACTATGGGGTTGCAGTGCTCATCTCACTTTCAGGCCGAGGGAACTGGCGTTTGTCCACAGACAGCTTTCCAAGTCATGTGGCCAGCAAGACTAAACTACTTCTGTCACAACAGAATACCATGACAGAAACCAGAGTGCACAGAAACACTGTTTACCTTCCTGTCACAGCGGTACCTATTTATCTACTAGCACTGGCGTGCTTCCGAACTGCTAGGTAGGCAGGAGTTGGGACAGAGCAACAGGAGCTCACCCCGTTGCAGGGATTCGAACCGCCAACCTTCTGATCGGCAAGTCCAAGAGGCTCAGTGGTTTAGACCACAGCGCCACCCGCATCCCCTTAGTCCAATGGCTGCATGCCACTGGGTGCATGAGGTATGTTTGTTTGTAAGCAGGCAATCCAAGGCAGCCTGTCTTCTAGCAATTATTTCTACATGCACATCTATAATGGAAGTTAACATAAGCAAAATGTTTACAAATTTTGTTTGTCCTATTTTTCAGTAGTGCGCATCTTCTTTCAGGGTGATGTATAACTGGGCTGCCCTACTGTGGCATCTGAATATAGACTGTATTTTTAATCAAGGCTTATATTGGCTTATATTTTGATCAGATTCCTAAATTCACAAATGTTTCATGCCAGGCAGAAGACCAGCTGCTTAGAGAACCTTGGCAATGTTATCCTCCTGGACAAGGGGCCCCCCTGATTTATAGCAGAAAACAATTCTCAAAGTCGTAAAAAGGGAATTACAGGTTAAGAGCAAGGTTACACAGACCCAACATAATTAAGAGTTGGTAAATAGTAAAATAAAACCATTAAACTTGAGCCACAGGGTAAAAGGCCAAGAGCAAATGGAAGAGAAAACAACTGGCTGGAGAAGGGGGGAGTGTAAACAGGGGAAGAGGCTTTTTTTCCTATTTTATTTTGAGGCTGTAAACTGTTCCTTCCTTTTACTTTGAGGAGGTTTATCCTTCTAAAAAGCTATATATGTTATGTATGAAATATGCTGGCTTAAATGTAATTATGCAAAGGATCTAGAAAGAAAGAAATGCTAAATTCTTATTTCATAGAGTCATATTGCTGTGAGACCAGAGGGGCAAAACGAGCCCAGCTCCCCTGCCAGACAGGAGACGCCAATCGAGCACTCCTGACAAATGGTTGTCAGGCCTTTGTTTAAAGACCTCCAAAAAGGAGATCTTTCATTGATGATGCATGAGAATATGAACCCAAGGTCTCTGACATCTGTTCAAGATAAAAATTTAAAATTATTAACCATCTGTTTTGGAGGGCAAGGAGGGCAAGAGGTGAGCTGGTAATTAAGGATCCTTGTTGAGACAAATGTAAGATACATGACTACTTATTTGTCATTTATAGATAGAAGAATATATAGCTATTTGTATCCCATAAAAGGCAATAGGAAATGGGTGTATCTTTTACATTGGTCATAGCAATCAGCCAATAGGAAATTCAACCAGGCTGACTGGACAGAGGCAGCCACAGGAGGAGCAAAGGGGGGCTGGATTAAGGAAATATAAGTGCTGGCCATAATGGCAGGAGGCCAGGCCAGAGCTTGGTAACCATATACCACTGTGCCTCTCATTTATTTGTCTGACAAATAAATTATTATTTTAATTTCTCTATTGCTGCGTTGAATATTTCATTCCAGCTAAGCGTTAACCACAAGCAGGGTGCTACACTACCACCTGCATAAAAACTAGTTTAAGCTCTTGGATTTTGTCCAAGAGGACAAGAACTTTAAAAAAGAATGGGGGGAATTTTTATTTATTTAGGAGACCACTGTAAGCTGATGAAAACATTAGCAGGATTTTAATCACACCTGTAACAAAGACTATGGAAAATTCAGATGGATTAAAAATGTGGATAGTGGAATGATATGCAGTTTAAAACGTTGACAATAGGACCCATGGAGGGGATGGGGGGAAGTCTTGAGATTCAGAGAAATCTCTTTCTATGATATGTAATTGATTTTGTTATAAGTTTATATTTGTAAAATCAAATAAAAATTATTTCATTAAAAAACCAGTTTAAGCTAATGGCCAGTTCTACAATATATCAGCACAGCAGAAAAAGCCACATTATTATTATTATTATTATTATTATTATTATTATTATTATTATTATCATCATCATCGTCATCCTTGAAAAGAATTGTACCAAACAGCTATTTCCAAGAAAGCTGATTGGTGGATTTCCAGTTTCCCATAAAAGGGCTGTGCGCTCATAATCCCTGCCGCTGGCTTGGCCTGTATGATCTTGCCAGTAGCAGCTATTTGTGCATGAAATTTCCTTATGCAGTTGGAAGACCTCTGCAAAGCTGTTTCCATGCATATGAGGCTTCCCGGCTGGAACAAGACAAACACAGATGCATTGGCTGTAAATGAAGCGATGTTCTATAGGCACAAATAAAAACAAAGCATTTTTTCATCTTGTAGGGATAATTTTGCCCGCAAGCTTCCAGCTTAGCAACATAAGAACATCAAGGCACACGTATAGTGGTGTGTTCTCAGACCCTGGATTAATTCCAACCATTTAAATGCCGGTTTGTGAGTCATTTTTGCTCTTGTTCCTGCTGTGAGTATGGAGGGGGAGAGACTAGGAAAAGGCGGCTTATTGCTGGAAGCAGAGTCCATGGCCACTAGCAGCTATGAAATATTATGCTTGCTTGGCACTGAGTGCGTAAACAACACATGCATTTGACGTGGAAAGCAGAGTTCTCAGAAAACGCTCTCTTGATTGTCTCATCTAGCGTGATGGCTATTTTGGACAATATCCTATTATTTTCTAATTTACATGCGCTTTGCTTGAAGTATTGTGCAGGCAGCACATCATGTACTGAAGCGAGCAGCTCTAAGAATGCCTGTTCTGCGTTCCCTACTCAAGGAGTTCAGCCATAAAGCGCAAGGCAGAGCTCTCCTCTTCTTGTTTATTGCCCCATCTGTTCCTCTTTTCTTTCTCTCTTCCTTGCTGCTGTTGTGCAGCACAGTGCCGGATTTACTTATGAGCTAAACAAGCTATAGCTTAGGGGCCCCAAAAAATGTAAAGGGGGGGAACTGGATGTACATTTCCAAAAAGTAAGATAAAAAACAAATAGAATAAAACCTACATACAGCAACAGTGTTTTGTGTTGTGTAGGCTCCTATGATGTAAGTAACGTACCCTGCCTGCTTCCTAAAATATCACTGGTTTGCTCATTTCTATATATAGGGTGCCTATATTCCGCATGGACTGGTTGCACAGCAACATGTGCAAATGGCTTTAGATGCCTATTAGGTCCATAAATTACCATATAACATATATTCAACACAAAGAAACAACAACAATTTGCTGTTGACAAAGGACAGCTGGACATATTACCTTCAGTAGCTTAGGGCCTCATCAAACCTAAATCTGGCCCTGGTGCAATGGCGTTTAAACGCAGTCTGATGCAGACAATCCTCTGCAAGCTCACTGGCAACAAAAGATGGTACATTTGCAGCCTGCAAAGTGGCTGAAGAAGCAATGAAAGGTGGAGAGAGGAAGCGACAAGTGGAAGAAAGAGCAGGTGTGCACACACCAACAATTTCAGTCCAAACACAATAATTGTTTTGCATTTCTTGCATGCCCAGATCCAGCTTTGGTGAGCCCTGGGCCATCTGCCATGCACAATCTAGTTGAGATTCCTGCAACAACAACAACAATTTATTATTTGTACGTTGCCCATCTGGCTGGGTTTCCCCAGCCACTCTGGGCAGCTTCCAACAAAGACCAAAAATACACTAAGATGTCACATATTAAAAACTTCCACAGATGTCTTCTGAATGTCAGGTAGTTGTTTATCTCTTTGACATCTGATGGGAGGGCATGCAACTACCGAGAAGGCCCTCTGCCTGGTTCCCTGTAGCTTTGCTTCTCGCAATGAGGGAAGCACCAGAAGGCCCTCGGCGCTGGACCTCAGCGTCCGGGCAGAATGATGGGGGTAGAGACGCTCCTTCAGGTATACTGGGCCGAGGCTGTTTAGGGCTTTAAAGGTGCAGTGGGTTGGACTAGATGGCCTTTGTGGACCCCTTCCAACTTTACAATTCTGTGATTCCATGATGTAGTGAAGCTATATGAATTAACTCAGCTGACCACACTACCCTTGTGTCATCATGATACTAGATATGATAAATATGTCTTGGAATCTGTGTGCTGGTTTTACTAAGCCCAATCATCATCAACAACATCATCATATTATAATAATTTATTATTTATACCCCGCCTATCCGGCTGGGTTTCCCCAGCCACTCTGGGCAGCTCCCAACAGAATATTAAAAACACGATAAACCATCAAACATGAAAAACTTCCCTAAACAGAGCTGCCTTCAGATTATTGATGTGAGGTGAGAATATTCTCTGCTAGAAAATTATCCAGAGAATATTCTCCACAAACTGTAAATTCTAATGTAAGAACCAGTTTTACAACCCACATTTTAAAAATCTAGTAAATAAAAAGTCAAGCGGTGATATTGCCAGTGTAAGCAATGATTTTTTTTTTATCCAGTTACATTACTGGGCATTGTGTCATTCACCATTAGCAGTTCTGAAATGTGAGCTACAGAAAACATTTAATTTTTTTTTAGTTTTAAAAATGCTATTCATTTAATTTGATGAACATTTGAATTCGTATGTATTTCAACTATATGTAATAGCCTTTTTTTCTATTTTGGTGTGACCTTATTCTTAGCAATTCTATACCCTTGGCCATTCAGTGTGATTCTTTTTTACAGAAAGTAGCTTTAATGCTTTATACACTTAAAGTACCTAGGCCTATACAATTATGTGTAACAACATGTGAGGTTTTAAACAGTTGATTTAAACAGTTGACGTTTCTATTTTTTTATTTAGTGCATCACCTCTTCAGATGTCTTCTAAAACTCAGGTAGTTGGTTTTTTTCCGTGACATCTGGTGGAAGAGAGGTCCACAGGGCAGGCGCCACTCCCAAGAAGGCCCTCTGCCTGGTTCCCTGTAGCCTCACTTCTCGCAGGGAAGGAACCGCTAGAAGGCCCTTGGTGCTGGACCTCAGTGTCCGGGCTAAACAATAAGGGTGGAGATGCTCCTTCAGGTCTACTGGGCCGAGGCCGTTTAGGGCTCTAAAGGTCAGCACCAACACTTTGAATTGTGCTCAGAAATGTACTGGGAGTCAACATAGATCTTTCAGGACCGGTCTTGGCAGCCACTCCCAGTCACCAGTCTAGCTGCCACATTCTGGACCACCAATTTACTGAAACTGAAGTCAGTGTTTACACACTAACATTAAGTTTACACACTAACATTAAGAACATTTGCTGGGGGTGGACCGTAGTAATCTCAATCATCATCATCAAACCTTTATTGGCATCACATACAAACATTCAGAATAAATAGGCCAGTGCTATCTCATTGCCACTTCAACAGTACAGTCATTTGCCAAAGGGAAGAAGAGGCGAGCAATCTATTTCATCTCTGTGGGTCTCCAGCAAGGGCAGGATCCTGTAGTGTACTTCAATGACAAAAAAATCAAATAGAGGAACTTAGCTACTGTCTTGGTGAGCTCCTGGTCTCTCTCCTGTAATAAGAAGCATATAGCCTCTGTCTCTGGTTTCCATGTTGGAATACATAGATGGTCTAGAATTTGTTGGCAGAGATCATCATACATTTTACATTTAAGGGCCATGTGAGCTAGAGTTTCCACCAGGTAGGCATCGCATGGGCAGATCCTATCTCCTTCTGCCATACCCACAAACCTACCCCAAGGGAGGTTAGAAGGGTTAGAACTGAACCTAGCCAGCGAAAAAGCCCTTCTTTCTTGCGGGTTAAATTGTAAATAATTAAAGAGGGGAACATGTTTTTTCCGCAGCTGAGAACTAAACTCAAAAGTGCTGAATTCCAACTAGGACATCAACCCTATGTGGAGTTCATCCATCTCTTTGAACAATAAAAGGGAAGATGATTTCAGGGAAGGGGACATTTTGAACTTCATCCAGAGAGAGTTGCATAACCTACGATCCATCGCAGAGACAGACCTTTCTGGGAAGATAGACTAGTCCAACAGTGGTGACTCAGGGTGATTGTGGTTGAGCACATTGAGACGGCTTTAGGGCCTATTCTGTGGTGGGGAGAACAGCAGAGGAATCTGACCTCTCTAATACTATTACATCTGCTTAGTGTTGTTCTGTGGAGCTCTTCCAGGTATTCAAAGACCTTCGACGATCTGGCCAAGGCAATGGAGTAATAGAACTATCAGTGGCTTGTTGTGACCACTTTTTGCAAATCAAATTGCTCACATCAGCTCCCAGATAGACATTGGAAACAAGATGGAGAACGTTTATGGTGCAATCTGGAAACAGTCCAGCCTATAGACCTGGAGAGCAATAGGGAGTCAACCATCGTCAACATGGAGCCAGGCAGACTAATGGTCCTATGTCGCTATCTTGTTCCTGTTGTCTGATTCCAAGGATGCAGTGGAAATTATGGTAAAGGTAAAGGGACCCTGGACCATTAGGTCCAGTCATGGCCAACTCTGGGGTTGCGGTGCTCATCTCGCTTTACTGGCTGAGGGAGCCGGTGTACAGCTTCCAGGTCATGACTAAGCCGCTTCTGGAGAACCAGAGCAGCGCATGGAAATGCCGTTTACCTTCCCGCCAGAGTGGTACCTATTTATCTACTTGCACTTTGATGTGCTTTTGAACTGCTAGGTTGGCAGGAGCAGGGACCGAGCAATGGGAGCTCACCGTGTCGTGGCAATTTGAACCGCCGACCTTCTAGTGCCGCCTGTGTCCCTAAGAAATTATAGTAGCAAATCAATAAACTAATAAATAAAGAACCCATGTAGCTGTAATTCCGTAAGCAATGAACTGCCAACCCCAAGCAAGACTGCCCTTATTACCCTTCAAACATACTATTATAATAGGTCTCCAAACCTGATCTGCAATTCCCTTATATAAAATTTCCATGCTGCCTTGGAAATAGGATTAAGAACAGGTACAGGTGCCTAGAAATGGGGCTCAGGTGTGCTCATCCTTTAGAATTCTTTGGGGTACTTTGTTCTTTGTTTAAAGGTACTATCCCCCAAAATCCAGAGTCCTTTCTGTTCAGGATAATTCAGACTGAAATCCCTAGGTGTCAGAAAAGGTTATTTATATATGCAACCACTGTGGCCCGTGTTTTGTTAGCCCCAAAATGAAAAATGAGCGAGGTCCCAACCAAAGAAGAGCGGCAACTTAAATTGACAGAATATGCACAACTTGCAGACTTCACATATAGAATAAGAGAACAAGAAGAACATACGTTTAAAGAAGATTGGAAAACATTTATTGAATATATAGGAAATCATTGTGTACAGCTCAAAAGGCTGGCAGCATTAAGGTAAATTCAACAGTGTCAACAAGTTTTGATGGATGCAATAATGAAATACTGAATGGTATAGTTTTTGTAAAATATGCAGGGATTTATTATATGTAAAATGAACCATGGAAAGAGAAGAAGGGAAGTCATTAATATCTGAAGGATGTAAAATGAGTATTTTAGATTGTAAAACAGAAAAATTAATAAAAATGATATTTAAAAAATTAAAATAAAATATAATTCTTTCAGGAAGAGCTTTAGCTCATTGATAGAACATTCACTTTCCATGGAAAAGGTCCCACATTCAATCCTTGACAACCCCATGTAGGGTTGGGCGAGATCCCCACCTTAAATGCTAGAAAGCAACAGGCATTCAGTGTAGATAACACAACAGTCTGACTCAGTTTAAGGCAGCTTTCTAGGTTCCTATGAATCAGAAACTTTCAGCAAAAGCCAGCATGTTCCACCAGCAGAACAACACACCATCTGTGTATTGTACAGCACTTTAGTCTTCAAAGAACAAATTGTAAAGCCCTCCAGCAAAATCTTTTAGTAAAGGAGCGTCACGCAGAAACACAACAGGCTAGCAATAGACTTGCTCATGCTGCTCTCATGCTGACAATCTCACCGTGTTCCATTTATATCGAACATCACTGAAACAAAGTCATTTTCACATATCTTGGAAGTGGGAATGGGGAGGGCTTATAGAATGGGAGCTAGCGTGTAAAGCCAATAGCTTTCATTTGTGGTTCGAGGACCCGAACCCCGCGCAATGGAATGAAACACAAGGACACGTGATATAAGGTTAATGGGCAAGAAAAGGCCACAACTTTATTGATTACAGCAAGAGAAAAGGTATTGGCTTAGGCATTGGATTACGTCAGCTGACTCCACCCACTCGGAGAGGGGTGAGTCTAAAAAACAAACAAACAAACAAACAAACAAAGGGGGTTTATTCACCAGTAGGTGGAGCCTGTTGATGCTAATCCAACTATAGGCTCTCCCCTGATGTCACCGAGGGTCGTGCCATGGCCTCCCGCCAAGCAGGCATCGGACAGAATACACGACCGCCGGATTCCTTTAACGGAATACCCAAAAATTGAAGGCGCAGGCAATGGCCACACCTAGCCCTTCAACACCACAACACATTATTCCAATGCCTAACCTACCCACCAATGCCACAAAAGTTGTGACGATTGCTACGAGGTAGGCGGAAAAACCCAAAAGCCTAATGCCAAATGGAAAAATTCCTACCAGGCCCCCCAGACAACCGGGGCGACCAACCTAAGGTCCATAGCAAGGCCAAAGAAAACTGGAAACCCTGCTCTAAGGGAGTGGAGGGTGGGTGACTCGCGACGGGACGACAAAAGTGAGGGCTGGAGGCTGGCGCCGCAGCAATTCAGGCTGCTGTACACGCCCCTTTGAAGGCACCTGGTTGGGTGCCTGACTGAGGGCGTGGGCGCCAGCCAGGTGAGTGGGAGGCAGGGGGCAAACGCCCCCTGCTTGAGGCAGAGTCCGGCTCCCGGCCACAACCACTCCCCTCTCTTGCAGGGAGGAGAGTCTTTGTTTAGCTTGCTACATTACATGCGGGTAGCGCTGTGGTCTAAACCACTGAGCCTCTTGGGCTTGCTGAGCAGAAGATTGATGGTTCGAATCCCCGTGATTGGGTGAGCTCCTGATGCTCTGTCCCAGCTCCTGCCAACCTAGCAGTTCGAAACACACCAGTGCAAGTAGATAAACAGGTACCACTGCGGTGGGAAGGTAAACAGTGTTTCTGTGCACTCTGGTTTCCATCACGGTGTCCTGTTGCACCAGAAGTGGTTTAGTCCTGCTGCCACATGACCCGGAGAGCTGTCTGCAGACAAACGCCAGCTCCCTTGGCCTGAAAGCAAGATGAGTGTCACAACCCCAAGCCTTTGACTGGACTTAACCGTCCAGGGGTCCATCACCTTTACCTTTTTAAATTATTATTACATTAGGTACTTCAACTGATGAGGTTTGCCAGGCAGCTATAACATTCCACATCACCATATCTGTACAATGGCATTCAACTCCCTTGCAACAAGAGGAGCAACATGTTCTGCAAAACCCCTTTCTGCCATGCGCCTTCTCTTGGGTTGTGCGGCACACCGTGGGCCAGACTTAACTGAATGGCGCTGCCGATGGGCTGCTCAAATGGTCCATTCTGGTTCTTTTCTATGATTCAGTGAAAAACCTAGGAATTCCGCTCAAATGCAGTTGCGTGCCAAGGCAACTGAGCCACAAAAGTTCCCTGGAGAACAATAAAGCACATGAAGTATTTTGGTTTATGGGTTCAAAAAGACCACAATTTTATTGGTTACAGATGAGAGCAGTATGGCTTAGGCACTGGGGTGAAGCCAGGCCATACCTTGACTCCTGCCTGTCTGCAAGGAGTCAACTTAAGGATAAACCCCTGATAGGGGGTGCCCTATGACTTACATCACATAGGGACATCCCGAAGGGTCTCTGTAGGGGCTGTGACATGGCCCTAGCCTACGCCCAGGCTTCAGACAGGATTCACACCCTGGATCCCTTTAACAGGATACCCTTACTGAGGAGGGGCAGGCGAAGGCTACAATCTCCCTGAAAAACCTAGGAGTCCCGCTCAAATGCAGTTGCTGGCAAGCCAAACTTAATATCAGGAAGATAAAGGTGGGACATGGGTGGTGCTGTGATCTAAACCACTGAGCCTCTTGGGCTTGCCAATCAGAAGGTCAGTGGTTCAAATCCCCACAACGGGGTGAGCTCCCATTGCTCTGTCCCAGCTCCTGCCAACCTAGCAGTTCAAAAGCACACCAGGACAACTAGATAAACTGTTGCTTTTGTGACATCACAAGAAACCCACAGCCAATGGCAACAGCTGAGGAGGCATCATCTTCATTGCTTTGAGCCTCACAATGGTGGGTGGACCTATCAGTGATTGTGTGGTCTAAACCACTGAGCCTCTTGGGCTCAGAAGGTCAGCAGTTCAGATCCCCGTGAGGAGGTGAGCTCCCGTTGCTCTGTCCCAGCTCCTGCCAACCTAGCAGTCTGAAAGCACACCAGAGCAAGTAGATAAATAGGTACTGCTGCAGTGGGAAGGTAAGTGGCGTTTCCGTGTGCTCTGGTTTCCGTCATGGTATCCCATTGTGCCAGTAGCGGTTTAGTCATGCTGGCTACATGACCCAGAAAGCTGTCTGTGGACAAACGCCAGCTCCCTCGGCCTGAAAGTGAGATGAGCGCCGCAACCCCATAGTCTCCTTTGACTGGACTTAACCGTCCAGGGGTCCTTTAACTTTACCTTTTACCTAATATCAGGAATGAGGAAACCTACTGGGGAAAACAACATAGAATTTAGACTGTGCCTGCCCAGGCGCTAGTCACAGTTACTATCTGTTGCCTCCAGCTTCAGAGGCGGGACCCTCTCAATACCAGCTACAGGAGAAGACAATCTGGTGAGGGCTGCTGTGGTCATGCCATGCTTGTGAGCTTTCCAGAGGAATCTGACTGACCACTGTGAATACAGAATTCTGCCCGGACTGGGCCTTTGATTCGGTTCAGAAGTGTTTGTCTTATGTGATTAGGTGCCAAAGGCTGAGCTAAGGCATGAATGATGAATTGGGCATGTTTTCAGCAATTACTATCAGCCAGTTGACCCAGTGGAGGAAAAGAATATTCATATCCCTTATATGCAAGTACAATGTAAGATATTTTTGCTTATTAGCCTACCATTCTTCCCAAAGTCTCCATGATGCTTTTGAATGATTCCCCCAGGTGGTTTCCCACCCAGGCAGCTTACGAGGTCAACCCTGCTTTGAGAGCCATGTGCTAGATAGGAGGGAAACTCAGTCCAGCTCCCCATTAAAAAGGAACCTACATTTTCCAAAACAATATGTGAATCGAAACACAGACATCTGACAAAGTTCACCCTTCTCAGTACAGTTCCGCAGCCAAGTAAGGTGTGCAAAGATGCATATGTCAGGGGAAGTAATATACAAAAAAGTGTTATATTATGGGAAAATATTTTGCCAAAAACATGTATATTAGGTCAAATTGCATACAAACATGTGTATACAGTCATACCTTGGAAGTGGAACGGAACCCGTTCCACTTCCAAAACTTTTGAAAACCAAATCACGGCTTCTGATTGGCTGAAGGAAGCCCCATCAGATGTTCAGGTTCTAAAAAAGTTGGCAAACCAGAACAATCACTTCTGGGTTTGTGGCCTTCGGGAGCCGAAACGCCCAAGTTCCAGGGCGTTTGGGATCCAAGTTACAACTGTATTAGGAAGAATTTGCCTCAAAATGCTGGTGAAGTTTCAAGCAGACTTTTAAAATAATAATAATAATAATTCTCTAACTGATGTGTGAGTGTAGAGAACTAAACTGACTGGTAAAATGAGAAACTAAGAGAAACTATAATGGAAGCGTTTGCCCATCCCAAGTTGTGTGTTTTATCTTCAGTCCAGTCCTTTGGCCTTGAGAGCGATTACATGCAGGTGAAGAACTGCAGAGGACTTTACATGCTCAAATGCATTTAGAATTAACAATAGCATCCAAATCTTAATAACGAATCGTACAAAAAATACATCCTCTTTTTATCATTATATTTTTCGACAAAGACTTTTTGCTGCGCCACAAATAGAGAAGATTTAGCGGACGAAAGTCACAAATCATTTGGGAAGCTTCCGTAGGAAAAAAAAAAAAGCTAAGTCAAAAGTAGTTCCATTGACAAGTGAGAGAGAGAAGGACAGGGAGCGAAAATAGTATTTTACGCAACTGTTTTTTGTGGTGGAATACCAGAGGCTCGCTTCTGGGACATCTGCCGGATGCAAGGCACCATTTGTGGGGGGTTGTCACAATTCATTTGCCCTCGCAAAGCAGATGACTAAAGCCACAGCCTAGGACCGCATTTCAGGTATGGTTAGATGGAGGGGGAAACACCCAAACCCAGCTCCTACAGAGCTGATATCAATCAAGTTGTCTGTTTCCATCTGACACGGATTTTGTGAAAAGCCGAGAATGCAAAACCAAAGATGTATGTGTATTTTTATATATGCCATTCTTGTGAGAAATGGAGGGATGGCCTTATCCTTGTGGTACACATGACCAGAACCACAGCATCTGCAACTCCTAATTATAGGAGAAATTTGATTTTGTAAGCAGGTGTGTGTGTGTATATGTGTTTATTATATAGATATGCACAGAGATAAATACACAAAAACACATGAATTATGTGAAACCGCAGTGGTCCAACAGTCAAAATTCCGTCCCTGGAAACACCTTTCTTGGCTCCTTAGAGCAGTCGTTTTGTTTTGTTTCTGCTTCACGGCTGCTTTATTTTCAGTGAAAAACTTGGAAGCAAATCCCACTGAACAGCAGCCTCCATATGTTGTCTTCTCCAATCAACCATCTACAAAAGTGATGGAGAAACTGTGCTCCCCCCCCCAATTATTGTCGGACTCCAAATCCCATCAGTCCTAGCCAGTATGGCTATTATGCTCAGGGATTATGGGAGTTCCCTGATCTACAAGTATTTTACTTCTCTCCCTGCCCCCCAGCTCCAGTATAAATTTGTCTAGTTTGAAGAAGAAAATGATCTGTGTTGTCTGTGATATTTCAAGGGAGGCTGTTGAATGTTTTGGCTGCTTGATCAAACCACAGAAATTCCTCGCAAAGTGTGTTTTCACTTAAGGATGATATCAGCAATTCAGCTGAGGACACTTCAATGTACATAAGAGGACGGTGTTTGAAGTGCAAATGCTTTGATTTGACACAACCGGGAAACATTTATGAGACAATATTGAGTGAAATCCTAGTTAGGCTTTGGTTGTTCAGTTGCTTCAGGGATGATAGAATAATTACATTATATCTTACTTGAAGATGTGTGGTATACAGCTGAGATGATGCAGTATATTAGATTTTAGCAGGGTGGGACTGCAAAGGTCTGAAAATAGAGGGACCGGATATTGGTTATAACTGTAATGCTGAAGAAGAAGAAGAAGAAGAAGAAGAAGAAGAAGAAGAAGAGGAGGAGGAGGAGGAGGAGGAGGAGGAGGAGGAGTGTGGATTTGATATTCCGCTTTATCACTACCCGAAGGAGTCTCAAAGCAGCTAACATTCTCCTTTTCCTTCGTCCCCCACAACAAACACTCTGTGAGGTGAGTGGGGCTGAGAGACTTCAGAGAAGTGTGACTAGCCCAAGGTCACCCAGCAGCTGCATGTGGAGGAGCGGAGACGCAAACCCGGTTCACCAGATTACGAGTCTACCGCTCTTAACCACTACACCACACTGGCTCACACTGGGAAACCTATGGCTCTCCAGATGTTGATGAACTCCCACCATCCCTAGCTAGTCTGGAATATCACTTGAGTAATGTTTGGGGAATTGGTGTCAAATCTGAAATAGAGGTCCTACAAACTAAATTTATGAGGCAGATTTGGGGGCTTCCCTGTGGGACACCAGCAGCCCACCTCAAAGCTGAGTTGGGCCTTCCCTCTCTAGTAGCCAGAATTGATCTAGCCTATCTGAGATACTGGGACATGCTAAATGCCTTCAGGGACCATACTCTAAGGACAAGGGGGCTGAGCACAAAAATGCCAAGTTAAGTTTAGGGCTTATCATCTCCAAATGGAGAACTACTTAGCCCTTAGCCCACATGACCTTAGAAATTGGATTTTTTGATCAGGATGCCAACCAAAGACAGAGCATCCATCACTGCTGCCCATTGCTCTACTTGGTACCCCCAAATTAAGACCTGTCACTCAAGGCCCCATTGCCTTGAGACTCTGACCTTCCCACAACTATGCAGGACCTTTGTAGAACTAAGATTCCAGCAGATACCCTCAGCATAATTAGAGGGGAATTCCCCATATGAATCGCAAATGTATATATGGATGCAATCAGGTAGAGGACATCACACACTATCTGCTGATTTGCCCCCTGTATACAACACCCAGAGGAAAATTTATTTTGCCAATTTTTAATTGACTTCCAGGTTGATCCACACAGGAAATGACAATTGAACTCCTAGGGGAGGGGGGGGAGAAGAAAAGCAAAATAGTAGCATGGCTTCTTTTTATAATTTTAATAATTTTAATAAAATTTTCTGCTTCACAATTCAAATACAAATTTTACATCCTTAAGATATCAATGACTTCCCTTCTTCTCTTTCTGTGGTTCATTTTACATATCTTAAATCCCCACATATTTTACAAAAACTATACCAATCGGTTTTCCATTGTTGCATCCATCAAAACATTTGCACTGTTGAATTTATCTTAATGCTGCTAACATTTTCAGCTGTACACAATTATTTTCCATATATTCAACAAATGTTTTCCAATCTTCTTTAAGCATGTATTCTTCTTGTTCTCTTATTGTATATGTGAAGTCTGCAAGTTGTGCATATTATGTCAACTTAAGTCGCCATTCTTCTTTGGTTGGGACCTCGCTCATTTTCTATTTGGGGGCTAACAAAACACAGGCCGCATAAATAACCTTTTCTGACACCTGGGGATTTCAGTCTGAATTATCCCCAACAGAAAGGCCTCTTGGTTTTTTAGGAAAGAACCTTTAAACATTTTTTTCAATTCATTATAGATGATTTCCCAATCCTCTTTTACATGTCTACCACGTATGAAAGAACATTCCCTCTGTCTCTTTAAAATTCCACTTTTGTTTATTCTCAATCATATGCATTGCCCAAACCCCATTATTATCTGAAATGGTGGTAACAGCGTTTAGAGATTTCGGAAGACTTTGACTCAAGGTCTTGACTTTCCAAAACATACTTCTCCCTCCCATAAAACATAATTCATTTCATGTCAGTGCTGATTTTATTTATATATGTATATTTCACTTGTGTATATTATACCTTGTATAGAATCATAGAATCATAGAATCATAGAGTTGGAAGAGACCACAAGGGCCATCGAGTCCAACCCCCTGCCAAGCAGGAAACACCATCAGAGCACTCCTGACATATGGTTGTGTATATTATACTCAAAGTGGTTTATACACAACAAACAGAAATATTAGAGTAGGAAAATCAAAACTAAATTCACCTCAATCCTGTGTGTGTCAACTCCAAAGTAAGGCCCACTGAAATCAATGGGAGGGACTTTCAGGTCAGTGTTTATAGGATTACAGCCAACATATAACGTAACAAGAATGGCAGACCTGTGACCTACACTTCCAATGTTGTTGGACTAACTGCCCTCATCCACAGCCAGCCTAGTCAATGGTCAGGGATGCTGAAAACTGTATTCTAGCCATCTCTGAAGGGCTACAGGTTCCCCACCTCTATAATATATCAATACAAATAATATAAAACTTCATAATAAAGAGTACAGCATTTCGATATTTATGAAAAATTCTCATTAAACGATTCAACTAAGCCTAGTTAACCATAGGATCAATCAGACCCATAAGCGAAGGGCCATAGCTCGGTGATAAATCACATATCTTGCACGCAGAAGGTCTTAACATTCAATCTCCATAATCTCTGTAGGGCTGGGGAAATCTCCCTACCTGAAACCCTGGACAGTCACTGCCAGTCATTGTAGACAATATTGAACTAGCTGGACCATTGTTCTGAGTCAGTATATGGAAGTTTCCTATGTTCCGAGCAAGATCAACCATACAGCAGGCCAACTTATAATTACTAGATCATAACAGCATCTCAAAATCACTCAGTTAAAGCCTAAAGCAAAAAGATTTGCCAATATAGCAAGAAGTACCCAGTACATGCAGATTACAATAACAGTTTGTAAATACATAAACCTAAAAGCAACACATTGGGTTCCGCAGGTGGCGCTGTGGGTTAAACCACAGAGCCTAGGACAGGCCGGTCAGAAGGTTGGCGGTTCGAATCCCTGCGATGGGGTGAGCTCCCGTTGCTCGGTCCCTGCTCCTGCCAACCTAGCAGTTTGAAAGCATAAAGTGCAAGTAGATAAATAGGTACTACTCCGGCGGGAAGGTAAACGGCATTTCCGTGCACTGCTCTGGTTCACCAGAAGCAGCTTAGTCATGCTGGCCACATGACTCGGAAGCTGTATGCCGGCTCCCTCGGCCAGTAAAGCGAGATGAGCACCGCAACCCCAGAGTCGGCCACGACTGAACCTAATGGTCAGGGGTCCCTTTACCTTTACTAAAAGCAAAACATTAACAGCCTTATAAAGCTAGACAGTATATCACAGACAAGTTATGCCTAAAAGTTACAGGACCCTGTGCATAACCTCTGTTTATGCTTCCAGGCTGGTTAAATGTAACATCGTATTCTAATCTCCTTTGGTTCTATTATAGTCTGGGTTGTAGAATCACTTATCACCTCCATCTGAAGTAGGCTCTTAAATCTTTCACTTCCCACGATTTACTTAGCCGATTCTAATCAAAACAAGGATATCTGCATTCACACATTGCTGCCGGGTCAGTTTGCAACTGAAAGTAACCTGGGGTTGAATCAGCTTTATTTCACAGTTGGGATTATCGAAATCGTTCCCAGATACAATCAGTCTTGCCATCGACACTCAGTGAAATTAATTAAGCTCCCCATTTGTTTAATGTGCTTTCTAATTAACCTAGTCTGGAGAACAGCAAAACAACGTCCAGATTCTGTGAGCCCTTTTAAAGTTTGGCACCAGGGAAAAGACATTAGAGTCTCCATATAATTAGCTCTCTCTCCCCGCCCCCCCCCATCCGCTCTCCTAATGGCTAAATTAGAGGTCTTCCACATAGCAATAGATGCACCGTGTTTAATATTACAATAAAGGCATGCATAGGAAGGAATGCCATCAAGTGCAACACCCAGAAACATTATTTCTTTAATTAGGATTGTAATTGTGATATATTTACTACTTTATAGTGCATTTGGGGCAACAGCTTCCCTGCCTGCAGGCTTCTCCTCCCAATTCGATGGAGCAGGGAGTTTCAACACAGTCATGTGTCCCACTTTACAGAGGTCTGTCCTCTACTTGGAAGGGTGCCAAATGCCAGTTCTGTTATTTAAAGGCCTCTTTCTTCAAAGGGATCTCTTAGCAGTGGAACAGTGGTGAATTATGATGTGTAGGAGCTCATTGTGACACAGCTGCTAAAGCCACACTCACAGGGGCTGCAGAGTGTGCCAAAGAGCTGCAGTTATTAAAATGATTATTATTATTATTTTAAATAGTTTTTATTAATTTTTAACATACAAAATTTTTTAAAGATGTACCACACAAATTATTACACACATATACTTGTTTGGACCTCCTTCAGCACCTCTGATAATCTTCCGTCTTAATTATTTCTCCTGCAATTCTTAATATTGCCTTTACATTTTCTAACAAATCATTTCTCGCTTTCCATTTTTACAATATTTCTTAAATTACTCCTCACAGAGCTTCTTGTAGTCCTACAAACGTAATTTGATCATCACAAATACTTTTCAAATACTCAGTAAATTTAGTCCAGTCTTCGGTAAACTTCTGGTCCCGCCGGTCTCGGATCCTTCCTGTTAGCTTGTCTAATTCTGCGTAGTCCATTAATTTCATCCTCCATTCTTCTAATGTTGGTAATTCTTCTTGCTTCCATTTTTGGACCAATAATATTCTTGCTGCTGTTACTGCATATAAAAAAAAGCTTACAATCTTTCCTGTTTATATCATTTCCAACAATACCCAAAAGAAATCCTTCTGGTTTTTTAATAAAAGTATATTTCAACATTTTTTTCAACTCATTGTATATCATCTCCCAGAAGCATTTCACCTTTTTACATTCCCACCACATATGATAAAATGATCCTTCTTTTTCTTTACATTTCCAACATTTAAAACAAAAAAAAAAAAAATCCTTCCAGTAGCACCTTAAAGACCAACTAAGTTAGTTCTTGGTATGAGCTTTCGTGTGCATGCACACTTCTTCAGATACACTGAAACAGAAGTTGCCAGATCCTTCTATATAGTGAGAAGGTGGGGAGGGGTATTACTCAGGAGGGTGGTGGGAATGGGTGATTGGCAGATAGCTGTGATGAGCCTGTTGACGACTCTTAACGACTGCAATAGGTCTTACAGGAAAAAGCAAGGGGTGAGAAGGTGAAAAATGGCTTTGTCATGTATAATGAGATAAGAATCCAATGTCTTTGTTCAGACCAGGTCTCTCCAACATTTCAGCATTTATTATTTATTAATTTCCAACATTTATTACTAACTTTATACATTTTTGCTAACTTAACTGGTGTGATGTACCATCTATATATCATCTTCATCACATTTTCTTTTACTGCATTACATGCAGTAAATCTCAAACCCTCTTTCCATAATTTGACCCAATCACTTAACTGTATATTATAAAATTATTATTATTATTATTATTATAGATGACTGGGTTGCCCCAGCCACTCTGGGGTACATAACGTAGCGGTTGTCAGGGACGGGCTGGATGAGGAAGAGGGGTGGGCCTAGAGCCCCCCAGGGATGACACAGAAGATGACTTAGACCCCAGATCATGGTGGTGGGACACTGAGGAGCAGTCTGGGGAAGGGACGAGCTGGGAGGTGCTCGAAACAGGAGGTTTGAGTGATCAAGGGGGGTCAGAAGAAGGAAGTCATTTCAGGACAGGGCTGGAGGCTGAGAGTCTCAGTGTTAGCGCAGAGTCAGACAGGGAGGAGTCAGAGATTGCCCCTGCTACCCAACAGCAGGGCAGTCCCAGTCCTTCTAGAAGGGGACTCTCACATCCTGCTCAAGCAACGGACCGGACAGGAAGGGCCCATCTCCTCGCCACTTGGGATGAATCCCGAGGGAGAAGCTAGAGGGCAAAAGTTTGAGAGATTTATTGCAAGTGAAGTCTGCTAATACAGTGGTACCTCGGGTTAAGAGCTTAATTCGTTCTGGAGGTCCGTTCTTAACCTGAAACTGTTCTTAACCTGAGGTACCTAATGGGGCCTCCCGCTGCTGCTGCCGCACTGCCACCACACAATTTCTGTTCTCATCCTGAAGTAAAGTTCTTAACCCGAGGTATTATTTCTGGGTGAGCGGAGTCTGTAACCTGAAGCGTCTGTAGCCTGAAGCGTCTGTAACCCGAGGTACCACCGTAAATCTTGTGCCCACACGCTTCCTCTGGCGTGAGCTTTGCAGAGTACGCAATGTTGTTGGAAGCCGATTGAAGTCTGAACGCTGTCCTTCTGGACAATGAAGGAAAAGACGTCTTGAAAGCTACAACTAGTGTTTATTGTAGTAAACAGTAATAGCGACATAGATTAGTAAATACAAGTACAGAGTGTTAACAGCATGTACACTCTCTCAGCAAACTGCCATTAAACAATACCTCGTACTCTCTAACCACCAGACTCTCTCAGAAGAACACAGACATATATATATAGCTGCTCTGTTACAGTATAACACTGGTTGGCTAAGCAGCATTTTTTTATATGTGTCTAGATTTCACCATGCTTACATTTCACTAAGTTCCTGTTTGTGCAAGTGTTAGAAACTAAGTAGATTGCCAGCGGCACTCTGTGCCTGTTTACTCAGAAGTAAGCCTCTTTGAGCTCAGTGGGACATACTCCCAGGTAAGCATATAGAGGATTGCAGCAGGTGTCTACAAGATGCTTCATATATCTGTGCTTTAAAGTGAACTTTAAACTGATTTAGGTCTTAATTCAACTCTGATTGTAAATTTTGACCCAGGCCTCTTTTGCATATCTTGCTTCTCTGGGACATGGAGACCAATTTATCTTTCTCTAGCTTCCAATAAAGCTCCTCCACTACTTTAGTTCTTTATACTGTTCCTGACCGAAAAAGAAAATCCTGCTTTTCAAGCACTGTACACAAATTAAATATTCATATCCCTTAAAAGCAATTAAATTTACTGTCAAGTAATTTGCAACTCTAAACAGCAAATGTACAAAAATAATTAGCCTGGTTGAAAATCAGTTAGTTTTCTGATAAGCTCATAAGCCCTTTTAATTAAAATCACAATATTCTTTTAATTGCCAAAGGGAATATTTTGTTTATAACAGAGGAACATTCCTAAGTTTTAATTTAAGTTTCACACTGATATTCCTGTAATTGAGTAACACCCTCTGGGGCCACGAATACCCATCTAGCAAAATAATGTGCTTCCCATCAGTGCTATAGAACGGCATGCATGAAAATGGACCGTTCTGAAAAATGAAGAAAATAAAAGTTATTATAATAGATTGGGTCATTGCTCCTGAGGATTTCCATGGAGTGCTGCTCATATTCGTTTAAGAGGTTTTCTTATTTAGTCAAAAGGTTGCTTTGTTATAGTTCAATAATCTGCTTTGAGTACAGTGGTACCTTGGTACTTGAACGACTTAGCTTCCGAACAAATCGGCTCCTGAATGCCACAAACCTGGAAGTGAGTGTTCCGGTTGCAAATGTTTTTTGGAAGCCAAATGTCCGACGAACAGACTCCCTGAACGGATTAAGATTGAGAACCAAGGTACCACTGTACTTTTAAACAGTAGTTTGGATAGGCTTTGCTCAGTCAGAACCTACAAAAAAAATCCTAATAATCTAGTCATAAATAATCACATCGAAGGCACCAGTTACAAACCAATATTCCATGGAACATTTTTGCAGGTTTCATGCCCTGATGTGGATTTTAGGATTTTTCCTTATGGACCAACGTTACAGCTACCTTGACTTTAAGTACAGTGGTACCTCAGGTTAAGAACTTAATTCGTTCCGGAGGTCAGTTCTTAACCTGAAACTGTTCTTAACCTGAAGCACCACTTTAGCTAGTGGGGCCTCCTGCTGCCACCACGCCCCCGCTGCGCGATTTCTGTTCTCATCCTGAAGCAAAGTTCTTAACCCAAGGTACTACTTCCGGGTTAGGGGAGTCTATAACCTGAAGCGTCTGTAACCTGAAGTGTCTGTAACCCGAGGTACCACTGTACAAGAGGTAATGCAAACTAAACAGCCAACATTCAGATTTCGGGATCGTCCGTTATTGTGTTGCAACCTTTTCTTACCAAGAAAAAAAGCAAAAAGAAAGCTCACAATATTCTAGGCTGCATCAACAGAAGTCTAGTGTCCAGATCAAGGCAAGTAATAGTACCACTCTATTCTACTTTAGTCAGACCACACTTGGAATACTGTGTCCAGTTCTGGGCACCAAAATTGAAGAAGGATGCTGACAAGCTGGAACATGTGCAGAGGAGGGCGAACAAGATGATCAAGAGTCTGGAAAGCAAACCTTATGAGGAAAGGTTGAAGGAGCTGGGTATGTTGAGCTTGGAAAAGAGGAGACTGAGAGGAGATATGATAGCCATCTTCAGACATTTCAAGGGCTTCCACATGGAAGATGGAGCAAGCTTGTTTTCTCCTGCTCTGGAGGGTAAGACTCGAACGAATGGCTTCAAGTTACAAGAAAGGAGATTCCAACTAAACATCAGGAAGAACTTTCTGACAGTAAGAGCCATTTGGCAGTGGAACAGACTCCCATGAGAGGTGGCGGACTCTCCTTCCTTGGAGGTTTTTAAGCAGAGATTGGATGGCCATCTGTCCTGGATGCTTTAGCTGAGATTCCTGCATTTCAGGGGGCTGGACTAGATGACCTTTGGGTCCCTCCCAGCTCTAAGATTCTATTATTCTTCTGTCTTCTTTCTCTTTTTCCTTTTTTTGTCTTGTTTTTGAGAGAACTGAATCATTTTGGTTAGGTAATATGTTTAGCTTCAGCTCATTCACACTACACTACCCTTCCTGTGGTCTCACACAACAATGACCCCCCCTCCACTCCACACACACCTCTCCTGACAGAAACCTTTCCTTATATACTGACAGCCACGTGTTTAGAGAATACAGGTCCCAAAACTAGACCTTTCCATTCATTACCTGTTGCTGGCATTTTACCAGGAGTAAAGGAGCGATGTGCTTCTTTCTATATGCAGTGTGTGAAATAGTTAATATACTTTAAAAGCATTACCGGTACGTTTGCATTTTTAGATTTGTGAGAGAGGTGTAGTTCGCAACTTTGGCAGCAGCGTAAATGGGCAAGCTTTGCTGGAAAATGCAGAAATTTGAAGGCCACATTTTTCCCAGTAATGTTTGAAAAAATGTTTTCAAGAAGCTTGTTAGGATGTTGAACAGTCTCGGGAGCCTACCGATGATTTATTTACATCTCTATTCTTGTTTTGTCAACATGGACATGGTCGAGAAGCTCTGTGGCTACTGCTATGTTTTGTTTGGTTTTATTGAGTCATCTAATATAAAGTACACCATGTTTGTTCCAGGATTAAAAACCTTATCTGCAGTCTCTATTTTTGAGAACTGTTTTGCAGTTTTCCTGCTATACATATTCCAATTTGTCTCTCCTCAGGCTGTTAAACCCTCAAAGGACAGAGCCAGAGAATTTAAAGGTCCAGTTCCTAATTTTAAAAAGCACCGGGCATTCAACTATTGATAGAGGACAGGGAAGACTTTTGGATCTGGATAGATGTGATCACATTTTCAAGAATACATGTTTCAGTCACAAAAAGGCTGGGATAGCTGTAAGCCCATCAGTCCAGTCAGAGATGGCATTTTCCTGCCTGAGATGAGGGTGAAGGGGGTGGTTTTTTTTTCATTCCACATACGGAAGCTAACCAGACTGGAAGTTTCAATGCTGCCAATGGGGTAGGAATCCATACCCTCTAACATTTCTCTGATGAAAATAGGGATGTCCCATTCCATAAGGATAATTTTACTACAGTGGTACCTCGGGTTACAGACGCTTCAGGTTACAGACGCTTCAGGTTACAGACTCCGCTAATCCAAAAATAGTACCTTGGGTTAAGAACTTTGCTTCAGGATGAGAACAGAAATTGTGCTCTGGCGGCGTGGCGGCAGCAGGAGGCCCCTTTAGCTAAAGTGGTACCTCAGGTTAAGAACAGTTTTAGGTTAAGAACGGACCTCCAGAACGAATTAAGTTTTTAACCCGAGGTACCACTGTATTTAGGGATGCGGGTGGCGCTGTGGGTAAAACCTCAGTGCCTAGGACTTGCCGATCGTATGGTCGGCGGTTCGAATCCCCGCGGCGGGGTGAGCTCCCGTCGTTCGGTCCCTGCTCCTGCCCACCTAGCAGTTCGAAAGCACTCCTAAGTGCAAGTAGATAAATAGGTACCACTTTATAGCGGGAAGGTAACGGCGTTTCCATGCGCTGTGCTGGTGCTGGCTCGCCAGAGCAGCTTCGTCACGCTGGCCACGTGACCCGAAAGTGTCTTCAGACAGCGCTGGCTCCCGGCCTCTTAAGCGAGATGAGCACGCAACCCCAGAGTCGGTCACGACTGGCCCGTACGGGCAGGGGTACCTTTACCTTTATCTTTACCACTGTATTTATACCTCTTATTGGTGTGCCCCAGCCATTCTGGGCAGCTTCCAACATATATAAAAGCATAATAAAACCTTTATTTTTTTAAAAAAAAAACCTCCCCTAGACAGGATTGCCTTCAGATGGCTCAGAGGTCGGATAACTCCATACCCTCCAACATTTCTCCAATGAAAATAGGGGCGTCCTAAGCAAAAGTGGAGGCAGGATGCCAGAGGGACGCAGGTGGCGCTGTGGGTTAAACCACAGAGCCTAGGGCTTGCCGATCAGAAGGTCGGCGGTTTGAAACCCTTTGACAGGGTTAGCTCCCCTTGCTCGGTCCCTGCTCTTGCCAACCTAGCAGTTCGAAAGCACGTCAAAGTGCAAGTAGATAAATAGGTACCACTCCAGCGGGAAGGTAAACGCTTTTCCGTGCGCTGCTCTGGTTCGCCAGAAGTGGCTTAGTCATGCTGGCCACATGACCTGGAAGCTGTACGTTGGCTCCCTTGGCCAATAAAGCGAGATGAGCACCGCAACCCCAGAGTCGGTCAGAACTGGACCTAATGGTCAGGGTCCCTTTACCTTTACCTTTAAGCAAAAGTGGGACATTCGGCAATCAAATAAGGGACATCCCTGGAAAATAGGAACACTTGGAAGGCCTAGCATTCTAGCTTGGAGGGTACAGGGAGGGCTAAGTAGCCACACACAATTTGCAAATGGATTTTTTTCTTGAATCAAGCATGGAAACAAGTACAGTGGAACCTCAGTTTTCGAACGTAATCCATTCCAGAAGACGGTTCGAATTCCAAAATGTTTGAAAACCAAAAGCTCAATAAGAAAGCCTCAAAACAGAAAAAATAATACAAAAAACTCAATATGGAAGCCTCTTCGGAATTTCGACTTCTGAGGCGTGTTCGAAAACGGAAGCATTTACTTCCGGGATTACGGCGTTCAAGTGCCAAATCGTTCGGAACTGTATTAAGCTTGCGCTACATTCCATTATAATTCCAGAAATGGCTTTTGCATCGCATGAAAGCTCAAATCTCATGCAGAACTTAACAGGGGAAAAGTCATGAACACAGAAAAAACTGCTGTTTGAAAGCAACCTTGGTCAGTTTGTGAAGCACCACAGAAACTGGCAAAACAGGGACTAGAGTAACGTAACTATGTATAACACAAGCAAAAAATAAAAAATAAAAAGCTGTACTTTTAACCCTGTGGAAAAAAAGATCTATCATCTCTCTACAGCCTGGAATTATTCTTGCTCTCTTACTTTTCTTAGCTCCTCAAGAGAAACAAAATGGCTGGTCAGCCGCTGCTGGAAACATTTCTTATACAAACAGAAATGCGAAAATAGATACATGAAATGGAAGACTAAGCTTCATAAGCCAGCAGTCTTAACTGCACGTTGCTTCTGGGATAATCTGTTTAATATTTCTGATAAAGTAACCCTTTCTTCTCCCTTCCACTTGAAGTATGTCCAACTTCATATATCATTAGACATTGCTGAGGCCTCGTCTCTCTAAAGGACACTTGGTGGCACTAATTCAACATCCTTTTGGCTCCAGCCATGACAGCTTTAGCTCAATCTATGAATGAATTCTTGATGGCTTCAAAGGTGTAAATAATTCTTAAAATTAAATTTGTTGTGTTTGTCTTACTACTAAGTGCAGTGGTACCTTGGTTCTCAAACGCCTTAGTAGTCAAAGGCCTTGGTTCTCAAACGGCGAAAACCTGGACGTAAGTGTTCCAGTTATTGAACATTTTTTGGGAGCCAAACGTCCGGTGTGGTTGTCGACTATTGTTTCTTGGGCACCTGTACCAATCAGAAGCTGCACGTTGGTTTTCGAACATTTTGGAAGTCAAACAGACTTCCGGAACGGATTAAGTTTGGCGCTTTTTTTTTTTATATTTATTTTGCGTTTTGGTTTTTGAGGTTTTCTCGGTTAATTTGTTTTTGTGACTGTGTGGAACCCAGTTCAGCTACTGATTGATTTATTGATTGATTGTGTGACTGCAGAAATGGATAAAAGCCACCCCTGCCCTCATCCAAACAATGACTTCCAAACAATGAAGCTTTTAATGTTTGACGGACTATTGTATTTTAATATTTTGTTGGAAGCCACCCAGAGTGGCTGGGGAAACCCAGCCAGATGGGTGGGGTATAAATATTAAATTATCATCAGCATCAGTGAAGATAAGGGGGGAAATTACTTTAAATTTTTATCATCTACAATACTGTCTTATTTATTTTATAGTACAGTACATTGATTATTGCTTTCATTTTATGGATCAATGGTCTCGTTAGATAGAAAAAATTATGTTAAATTGCTGTTTTAGGGGTTGTTTTTAAAAGTCTGGAACAGATCCATTTTGCATTACTTTCTATGGGAAAGCGTGCCTTGGTTTTGGAACGCTTTGGCTTTGGAATGGACTTCCAGAATGGATTATGTTTGAGAACCAAGGTACCACGTATTTAGTCTGAAATGAAAGGAAGCCCTCCAAAGCCATAGCACACGGGTTTCATACAAATTTAAATCTTGGGTCAGCATCCACAGCTGGATTCATCATCTAGTGGTTATTTATTACTGTTTTCACTTCCGGCTTGCGCCTGCACTTAGAAAAACCCAGGAGTCCAATGTGGATGTTCAAATAGCAATCTCGCCCAGGCACACCTAAGATATGACTAAACAACAATATTTATTCAACAAACGAGAAAAATGGAAGCATGGGCAAAATGACAAAAGTATCTCCAAAATCAATACATTCCACCTCCTCTCAAGCTCTAGATGTGCTGGTGAAAGATTCTGCCAGAGTACCGTGAGAGTACCGTACCGCAACATAAATTATAATCTTTATAATTATAGGTGGTGCAGCAATAGAATTGCTAGAACATTTACAAAGCTAAGCAAGGTCAAGCAGGGTCTCACATTGGATGAAGAACCTCTTGTTGAGATTCTTGCATTGCAAGGAGTTGGACTAGATCTGTGGTTCCCAATTAAGGGTCCAGAGGCCCCTGCGGGTCTGCAAAATGCACCCAGGAGGTCCAGGGCCCCAGCCCTTGCCTATAATAATAATAATAATAATAATAATAATAATAATAATAATAATCTTTATACCCTGCCCATCTGTCTGGCTTTTCCCAGCCACTGTGGGCAGCTTACAGCATAAACATAATTAAAACATCAAGCATTAAAAACCTTCTAATACAGATGTCTTCTAAAAGTTGTGTAATTCTTTATCTCCTTGACATTTGCTGGGAGGGCCCTCTGCCTGGTTCCCTGTAACCTCACTTTTTGCAGCGAGGGAACCGCCAGAAGGCCCTCGGAGCTGGACCTCAGTGTCCAGGCAGAACGATGGGGGTGGAGACGCTCCTTCAGGTATACAGGACCGAGGCTGTTTAGGGCTTTAAAAGTCAGCACCAACACTTTGAACTGTGCTTGGAAACGTACTGGGACCCAATGTAGGTCTTTCAGGACTGATGTTATGTGGTCTCGGTGGCCATTCCCAGTCACCAGTCTAGTTGCCACATTCTGTATTAGTTGTAGTTTCTGGATCACCATTAAAGGTAGCCAGTGGCGTAGCGTGGGGGGTGCAGGGGGGGCCGGCCGCACCGGGCGCAACATCTGGGGTTAGGGCAAATCCATGGGTTAGGGGGCGCAAATCCACAGGTTAGGGGGCGCAAATCCATGGGTTAGGGGGCGCAAATTACTTGCCTTGCCCCGGGTGCTGACAACCCACGCTACACCACTGAAGGTAGCCCCACATGGAGCGCATTGCAGTAGTCCAAGCGGGAGATAACCAAAGCATACACCACTCTGGGGAGACAGTCTGCGGGCAGGTAGGGTCTCAGCTTGCGTACCAGATGGAGCTGGTAAACAGCTGCCCTGAACACAGAATGGACCTGTGCCTCCATGGGCAGCTGTGAGTCCAAAATAACTCCCAGGCTGCACACATGGTCCTTCAGGGCTCATTCAGGACCAGGGAGTCCTCCACATCTGCCCACCCCCTGTCCCCCCAAAACAGTACTTCTGTCTTGTCAGGATTCAACCTCAATCCGTTAGCTGCCGTCCATCCTCCAACCACCTTCAGACACTCACACAGGACCTTCACTGCCCTCGCTGGTTCTGATTTAAAAGAGAGGTAGAGCTCGGTATCATCTGCATACTGATGAAACCCAGCCCAAACCCCCTGATGGTCTCTCTCAGTGGCTTCATGTAGATGTTAAAAAGCATGGGGGAGAGGATGGAACCCTGAGGCACCCCACAAGTGAGAGCCCAGGGGTCTGAACACTCATCCCCCAACACCACTTTCCAGACATGGCCCAGGAGGAAGGAGCAGAACCACTGCATAACTGTGCCCCCGTTTTTGCATGGTAATATCACAAATTTTATATGCCTGTTGTCTTTGTCCATGGAGTTTTCTTGGCAGGGATACTGGAGTGGCTTGCCGGTTCCTCCTCCAGGTGGATCACGTTTGGTCAAACTCTCCACTATGACCTGTTCATCTTGGGTGCCCTGCTTGGCATAGTTCATAGCTTCTCTGAATTCTTCAAGTCCTTCGCCACGGCAAGGCAGTGATCCATGAAGGGGCACACAAGGAGAAGGGGACGACAGAGGACGAGATGGTTAGATAGTGTCTTCGAAGCTACCAGCATGAGTTTGACCAAACTGCGGGAGGCAGGGGAAGACAGGAGTGCCTGGCGTGGTCTGGTCCATGGGGTCAGAGTCGGACACGACTAAACGACTAAACAACAACAACAACAACAACAACAATCACAAATTTTATGGCCCGTTTTAGAGCTGTGCGATTTTCCCATTATTGGCCAAAATCAGTTTTGAAATCGCACCATGATAACGATTTTGACCCAGCAATAGGCAGCAATATTTCACAGAGCAGAGCAGCCGATTTCAAGGCATCACCAATATCGCATGGAGATCTCAGCCGATATCGCTGCTGATATGAGCTGCCTTCCGTCACGCTGAGGGAAAACAGGACATCGGATTGCGAGGCACTCTCTTCCCCTTACGCTAATGGAGAACAGGGCAGCTGATCATCCTCTCTTCATGGCACCATAGCACTACCTTCTTCTGGCACTGAGGCAGAGAAGATTTTCTCAGCAGGAAAGCAGCAGCAGCAGCCACAGTAGATCTTTGCTGGCTGCCCCGCTGACAGTGGCTTGTGGCACACACACACACACACACGCTCACACACAATCCTCTTCAATTTCAGGCATTGTGATATCTCGGAATACCGTGATGTTTAGCTGCTGATATATCACAATGTGGAACGCGGGTGGCACTGTGGGTAAAACCTCAGCGCCTAGGACTTGCCGATTGTATGGTCGGCGGTTCGAATCCCCGCGGCGGGGTGAGCTCCCGTCGTTCGGTCCCAGCTCCTGCCCACCTAGCAGTTCGAAAGCACCCTCAAGTGCAAGTAGATAAATAGGTACCACTTTATAGCGGGAAGGTAAACGGCGTTTCCGTGCGCTGCTCTGGTGCCGGTTTGCCGGAGCAGCGTCGTCACGCTGGCCACGTGACCCGGAAGTGTCTGCGGACGGCGCCGGCTCCCGGCCTCTAGAGTGAGATGAGCGCACAACCCTAGAGTCTGTCAAGACTGGCCCGTACGGGCAGGGGTACCTTTACCTTTACCTTTTATATCACAATGTTGGAAACCAGAAATCATTCACCCCTGGGCTGTTGTTTAGTATACCTAAAATCCTTTGCTTATTAGGGGCTACCCCACATTTTGTTCAAAAAATTGCTTTGTAGAGGTAACTACCGCAGAGTTGTCAACATTTTCAAAAGTAGGGGGTCCGTGGCTTGGCTACTGAAAAATAGGGGGTCCTCAGTAATCAGCGAATTGGGAGCCCCTGCGCTAGATGGTCCTCCATGTCCCTTCCAACTCTGCAATTCTATGATTCTGTGATTTTATGCTCCAGCAGGTGGCAGCAGATAATTTGGGTGTGTTATGAATGCCTGAGGCATCCTATGGCAGCAGCAAATTTGTATTCCAATCAGCAGATGGCATATGTCAGGGGTCAGCAAAGTTTTTCAGCAGGGGGGCCGGTCCACTGTCCCTCAGACCTTGTGGGGGGCCGGACTAAATTGGGGGGGGGTAACGAATTCCTGTGCCCCACAAATAACCCAGAGATGCATTTTAAATAAAAGGACACATTCTACTCATGTAAAAAGACACTGATTCCCGGACCGTCCGCGGGCTGGATTTAGAAAGCGACTAAACTGGATCCGGCCCCTGGGCCTTAGTTTGCCTACTCTGAAGCATCAGCTAATCGGAAATGCAAGCAATATCCCATCTGTCCATGTGGCCCATGAACCAGCCATCCTAATAGCGATTTTGGCCTGGAGGAAGGAACCTGCTTAATCACGATTTCACCCTGCAGTCTTCACTGCAAAAGTGAGCAAATCTCTGCTGTGGGCACTCAGAAGAGCAACAGTTCAGCTCAGATCCACAAGAGAGGATAGTGGTTTCTGGTCTTAATCTGTTTTGCCTCACCAGAGCTGCGTGTCTGTGTTCCCAGTGCCACTACTGCCCAGGAGGAAACAGGATCTCACTGAGATCCTGCTCTGTTCCAGTAACAAGAAGCCGAAAGCACCAGCCTGAAGATGACGAGTGAGACCTCGTCGAAACGTCACCTAGACACCCCAACTTTTACACGGGAAGACACCCGAGGACACCAAAACCTGCATATATATATATATATATATATATATATATCTCAACAAAAAAATCAATAATGAATACAACAAACAAAGAAAAATATACACAAAAACAATATCGATTCCACAAAATGGGATTCTCCGAATCCCGTGACTCCCCCCGCCCCAGTTCCTTATAAATACGCTTTTTCTAATCAGATAACATGTGTACTCCTCAAACTGCACTCTAAAGGGTTCACACAGGCAAAATCCACACACAAAAGATCAGACTAAAACCGCTGCCTTGCAACAAATGGCTTCTGGGCTTTCTCCTTTTCTGGAGGCTGAGCTAACTCATCCTTTCCATTCTCCTCTGCTCCAGTTGCACATAAAAGAATTCAAATTGCATCATTTGAATGCCAGCAAACCACACAGAGGTCACAACGGAAGAGTTAAGGAGGCCTCAAACAGCAGCAAACTGTCCGTTAGATGGCACCATTGAGGCAAATTAGAGCAAGAGGCCTTTTGGAGAACCTCAAACATGAGAGAGGGCAATTGAAAAAGCTCTCCTAAAGTTATTATGAAAACATCTTTGCCCTGGCATTTTCCACGCTTGTGGCCAGATAGATGCGTAGCGTGATAATGTGGTGGATATATATTTCTAAACTTCCAAAGAGTCTGAACGGGCTCAGTGACCTGGATCGGGGAAGAGCCATGGTTTGTATTAGAGGAAGACACAGGAAAAATAGGTCAGGCTGCTCCCAGGACCAGAAAAGAAAGTCAGCTGTTTCAGCCATAGTACGTTTAGGCTTAGATAACTTATGAGCAAATGAGACCCACTGGGCCATCATTAGCAGGGCACAGAACAAGGCAGTGCCTGTTGCCGACATACCCTCCAACATTTCTCCGATGAAAATAGGGGCATCCTATTCCAAAATAATTATTCCTATTATGTAATAGGATGCTGCTGGCACTGTTGTCTAAACCACTGAGCCTAGGGCTTGCTGATCAGAAGGTCGGTGGTTTGAATCCCCGCGATGGGGTGAGCTCCTGTTGCTCTGTCCCAGCTCCTGCCCACCTAGCAGTTTGAAAGCACGTCAAGTGCAAGTAGATAAATAGGTACCACTCCGGCGGGAAGGTAAATGGCGTTTCCATGTGCTGCTCTGGTTCGCCAGAAGCGGCTTAATCATGCTGGCCACATGACCCGGAAGCTGTCTGCGGACAAACGCCAGCTCCCTCGGCCTATAGAGCGAGATAAGCGCTGCAGCCCCAGAGCCACCCGCAACTAGACCTAATGGTCAGGGGTACCTTTACCTTTACCTATTACATTATATAGGGATGTGGGTGGCGCTGTGGTCTAAACCACTGAGCCTCTTTGTTTTGCCGATCAGAATGTCAGCAGTTTGAATCCCCGCGACGGGGTGAGCTCCCATTGCTCTGTCCCAGATCCTTCCAACCTAGCAGTTCGAAAGCACGCCAATGCAAGTAGATAAATAGGTACCGCTGTGGGAGGAAGGTAAACGGTGTTTCTGTGTGCTCTGGCTTCCGTCATGGTGTCCCATTGCGCCAGAAGAGGTTTAGTCATGCTGGCCACATGACCCAGAAAGCTGTCTGTGGACAAACGCAAGCTCTCTCGGCCTGAAAGCCAGATGAGTGCCACAACCCCATAGTCACCTTTGACTGGACTTAACTGTCCAGGGGTCCTTTACCTTAATTTCATTATTTATACCCTGCCCATCTGACTGTTGCCCCAGTCAGGCCACACAGCTTCGAACACATATAAAAACATCATAAAACATTAAACTTTTTAAAAAAATACTTCCCTATTCAGGGCTCCCTCCAGATGTCTTCTAAATGGTGTATGGTTACTTATCTCCTCGGCTCGGGGGTCACATAGCGGGGACTTTAGTAGGATGGCTGCCAAATGCCAGTCAGAGCTGAGATGCCCTTGGCTCCCATAGAAAGGGCACCAGCATTATGACATAAGCCTGCCACCTTGGACTGTGATTGGTGGCTCTGGCAGCAGGACTCACAGCATCACCCAAGGGTGTTTAGTGGTGGCAGCCATGGCACTGGGGAGGGCCCAATCAGTGGGTTTGGTGCTGGCAACACCATGGTGGAGATAACAGGTGCTCAGGCAGGGTAAGTGTTCCCACTAGTGGACACGATTGCTGTTTCTGGTGCTAGGAGGCTCACTAGGGGCTCCACGCCAAGGGTCTACTCAAGCCTGGCAGCAGTGCCAACTGTGGGCTTACCTTGTCTTGCTTGCTTTTGCATACCCTCCAACATTTCTCCAATGAAAATAGGGACCTCCTAAGGAGAAGTACAGAGAAGGACAGACCCTGAAGCTGAGGATCCAATACTTTGGCCACCTCATGAGAAGAGAAGACTCCCTGGAAAAGACCCTAATGTTGGGAAAGATGAAGGGCACAAGGAGAAGGGGACGACAGAGGATGAGATGGTTGGACAGTGGTCTCAAAGCTACCAGCATGAGTTTGACCAAACTGCGGGAGGCAGTGGAAGACAGGAGTGCCTGGCGTGCTCTGGTCCATGGGGTCACGAAGAGTCGGACACGACTAAATGACTAAACAACAGCAACAACAAGGATAAGTGGGACATTCTGGGATCAAATCAGAAACCGGGACAGCTTCTCTAAATCAGGGATGTCCCTGGAAAATAGGGACACTTGGAGGGCCTGACATTCTAGCTTGGAGGGTCCAGGGTGGACTATGTAGCCACATCTTACCGGGTTGCGCCAGCCATTCTGGGCAGCTTCCAACATATATACAGACATAATAAAACATTAAACAACTTCCCTATACAGGGAAATTCCCTATACAACTTGCAACAGAGAGCTCGGGGGTTGGCTAACTCCATACCTTCCAAAATTTCTCCAGTGAAAATAGGGACATCCTAAGGAGAAGTGGGACATTCCGGGACCAAATCAGAAACCGGGATGTTTTCTCTAAATCAGGCATATCCCTGGGAAATAGGGACACTTGGAGGGTCTGCTTTTTCCATCTGAAATTATTTGCCCTGCTGGAGCTCTAAGCAAAACCCAGCATTGCTTTCACTCCATGTTTGGGTATCGGGTTCTTATGAATGCACAGGGATGCTAAATTTTCTTTCCTAAACAGGAGCTCCTTCAGGGGCTTCGGGGCCTTTAAGAGGTTGTTTTGTGGTGCCTCACAAGGTGAGAGCAGTTGGCTGTCGTTCAGGAAAGTGTGGAAGCCTGCTGCCCAGATTGTTTAGGGACAGCCGTTCTTTGAAGGAGGACTCGTGGCCTCCGCAAATGCTATGATTCAACATTGGAGCAAGTCCCCAAGCTTACAAAGTTCAAATTCTCTTTATACGCCGAAGTATATATGAGACACTTTTCTCCATTAATGGTAATTTTCTTCTATCAAAGCACTTTCATTTTAGCAGAACTGAAATGCCAAGGAATTAACACCTCCCACACATAACAAAAGGGTCGCGCATTCGCTAGCAACTGAGATAACTTAGCAAGAGAAAAACATAGAATTGTAGCGTTGGAAGGGACTTCCTTCCTTATTATGTCTATATACCGTCCCTCTGACAATACTGCCAAAATTAGTTTACAATTTAAAAGGCTAACTTAAGATTACAGTAAAATTGGGCTGCTGGAAAGTAACAGAGAGAAGGGAGTTTATGCTCCAGTCTCAGTGCAACTTGAGGAGAGGGGACGCTGATTCCTTTCCAGACATGTGGCAGGAGAGAAGCTTCAGCTAAATTTGGGGTGGGGGAAATGGGGGCAACTTATTGGCTTTGTAGGTGCCTTCGCACCAGCCCAGCCTTGCCTTGCCTCTGCCCTGCTGTCCCAGGATGTGTCAGTGATGCTACTGCTGGGAACCAGGTCCATGATGGTGCCTCTCTCCTCTGTCCACTCCTACTTCTTCTTCTTTGGTGATCACTTGTAGCCAAGTAAGATGGTCTTCCATAAAGATGTTTTCAATAGTGAGTCCATAAATGTCTGTGGAGGCCAATTCTGGATCCACACGTCCTTCCACAGTGGGGACATAGGTTTCCAGGTGGAAGTTCAACACGGTGAGGTTTTGCCAAGCGTGCCTTCCTCTTAGCACGTTTCTCCCTTTCGTCCTGAGTTTGAGCGTCTTCAAAACTCATGACACCTTTGGTCAAGGCTGTTCTCCAATTAGAGTGCTCACAGGCCACTATTTCCCAGTTCTCCAATTAGAGTGCTCACAGGCCGCTATTTCCCAGTTGTCAGTGTTTATACTACATTTTTTGAGATTTTCCTTGAGAGAGTCTTGGAATCTTTTTTGCTGACCACCAGCATTACACTTTCCATTTTTAAGTTTGGAATAGAGTCGTTGCTTTGGAAGACGATCATCCGCACAACATGACCAGCTTTGCTATTTTTTCAAAAAAATGTTTTTCCGCAAGTTAAGGTGTCAAGTGCTAATTGTTTGTCCTGTGATAAGAAACCCTTCTGTGTCCACCGCCAAACCTTTCAGAGTAGCGTTTACAACAGTTTGGCACCATTTTTGAGTGAATGGGATAACGTCAGATTTTTGGTGAAATTGTGACTGTGCGGCTTAGGGATTTTTTTCAAAAAAATGTTTCATCGTAAGTTAAATCGTCGAAGGCTAATTGTCCTGTGATAGAAAAACTTCTGTTTCCACCGCTAAACCTTTCAGAGTAGCATTTACAGCAGTTTGGCACCATTTTTGAGTGAATTGGAGAACATCAGATTTTGGGTGAAATTGTGACCGCGCTGCTTAGGGATTTTTTCAAAAAAATGTTTTTCCGCAAGTTAAGACATTGAGGGCTAATTGTTTGTCCTGTGATAAAAACCCTTCTCCTTCTACCACCATACTTGGCAAGGGATCATTTTCAACTTTTTTAGTGAATTGGATAATGTCAGATTTTTGTTGAAATTGTGACCCTGGAGGTTAGGGATTTTTTCTCAAAAATGTTTTTCTGCATGTTAGTGCACCAAGGGCTGATTTGTTTGTTTTATGAGAAAAAGCCTTCTGTTTCCACTGCCATACTTTTCACATGATAATTTGCAACAGTTTGGTGCCATTTTTGAGTGAATTGGATAACGTTAGGTTTTATGCTGATATTGCTGTACTCCATCATGCCTTAAAGGTACCCCTGCCCGTACGGGCCAGTCGTGTCCGACTCTAGGGTTGTGCGCCCATCTCACTTAAGAGGCCGGGGGCCAACGCTGTCCGCAGACACTTCCGGGTCACGTGGCCAGTGTGACGAAGCTGCTCTGGCGAGCCAGCACCAGAACAGCACACAGAAACGCCATTTACCTTCCCGCTATAAAGCGGTCCCTATTTATCTACTTGCACTTAGGAGTGCTTTCGAACTGCTAGGTGGGCAGGAGCTGGGACCGAACGACGGGAGCTCACCCCGCCGCGGGGATTCGAACTGCCGACCATACGATCAGCAAGTCCTAGGCATTGAGGTTTTACCCACAGCGCCACCCGCGTCCCCCCATCATGCCTTGGGCGGAGCTAATATCCCATTGTTGTTTCAGAAGTTCTCCATACCTCTCTCTCATGCTTCATTATTTTGGAACTTTAGCAGCAGCTGTAAAAGTTACAGTGTCCCAATAAATATACTGTTTTCGTCATTTCAGATTTTACAGGGGTGGCTGCTGACGACTAAGCATTCTGGCCTTAGCGGTTCATGGTCCTGGGATTGCATCATTATTCTGATTCCATTGTAATTTCCAGTATGTTTGTCAGTATCTTCTCTCTGTCCGGTGGTGGTTGGTGCTCATTGGCTGGAATGGTTGGAAGTCTGAAAGAGCAGCATTCGCTTAAACCAGAACCAAGGGCAGGCAGATTCAGAAGCAAGAAAGAAGTCCAGTGGAAGCAGGCTCAAGTTGCTTGGGCTATGCACTATTCCTGCACTTAACTCTGACTGAGACATGCCTGGGCTTCCACTCTTGTTCCTGATCCCTGAACAGCCTCAGCCCAGTAGACCTGAAGGAGCATCTCCTCCCCCATCGTTCAGCCCAGACACTAAGGTCCAGTTCCAAGGGCCTTCTGGCGGTTCCCTCACTGCGAGAAGCAAGGTTACAGGGAACCGGGCAGAGGGGCTTCTCAGTAGTGGTGCCTGCCCTGTGGAACGCCCTCCCATCAGATGTCAAGGAAATAAACAACCATCTGATTTTTAGAAAACATCTGAAAGCAGCACTGTTTAGGGAAGTTTTTAATGTTTGATGTTTTATATTTTTTTAAGTATTCTGTTAGGAGCCGCCCAGAGTGGCTGGGACAATATGAGAACCGACACACAACCAGCATTCGGCAGTTCTCTGAATTTTGCAATGCAGGCAAGGGTTGCTGTTTTTTTAAATGCATATACCAGGGTAAAATGTGCATAGTAATGCACTTAGAAGTGAAAACAACATACCCAAAAATGTGTTATAATAGGGGAAATTGTGTTAGAGCACAGGTCTTAATTTGTCTTGGATCTTGAGACATGGGTACAATCCTAAGAATGAGATTTTTCTTTTCTTTTCCAAAAGTAGAAAGGGGAGGGGAAAAATTCTGCTGCCAAAGTTTCCTAGCTTAAGATGCTCACTCTTCAACCAAGGACCCTGCAAAATTTCTCTTCAGTGCAAAGGCTTCCTTAGCAACTGTTTGCTCTCCAAATGAAACCACCTTAGGCATTTTTTCTCCTCTAGCACACTGAACTGATAAACTCTAGGACAAAGGTACTCTTACAAAATATGGATCACAGTGACTTTTGCATTCTCGTTGACCTCAGTCAATATGTAGGTGGTTTGGAACTTGCCCGTGGGCTCACCAGATGCGTAAACCTTATATTGCCTGCAGTTGCTTAGCAATGAACATATTGACGATGCAAAGCAAGTGTACGAAATGTCAGAACTACAGAGAGATTAAGATTATTGGTCAGACTCTTATATCGAAATACTGTGCTTTGATCTTGGCTTAATGGCAGACATAGAAATGCTCTGTTCAACGTATGTATGGTGCCATGGAAATTAGTGCAAGTCTGTCACTATTAAATTGTATAAAAGAAGAGTATTGCCAATAGTGCTTCGTACTGTTATGAGTTGTGCCCCAATTTGCCAAGTTGTGAGAATGTAATTGGTTCAAGTAGCTAATGGCTGCCCAGGCTGAGTTCAAGGGACTGGTTTTGATTTAGAAAGCTTTATACAGCTTGGAACCAGGGTACCTGAAAGATAATCTCATTCCTTAAATTGCCCATTGATCGCTGCACTCTGCAATTGAGGGAGCCGAGGCTGGATTAACCATTAAGCAAAATAAGCACATGCTTAGGGAATCAAGTAGAGAGAGGTTCACGGCATAAAACACCCCAACAGATAGAGTCCACTGCTCCCCATTGTATTTTCTAGGGGGAACCTCTAGCAGATCTGTAATCTACGGAGTCACAATTTCCTACAAAGAACAACTCAGCCCTGTGGCCTTCTTTCATCCTGATGCAGTCCAAATCTGCAGCTTGTATGATATTATTACCTGCAGACAGAAGGCAGCTGGGGGGAGAAGGAAATGCCCCATCCCAGAAGGAATCTCTAATCATTTTTATAATTGTGCAAAGGCCCATCAGGTTCAATTTTCCCAACAAAAAGGAATTGGCCAAACCAAACCTAGTTTGATCCACCTGAGCAATCTTTTCCCCACCAGAGTCACATGGTTGGATGGACTCTGAGTGATCATTTAGACCAGGCACCCCCAAACTCGGCCCTCCAGATGTTTTGGAGCTACAACTCCCATCATCCCCAGCTAACAGGACCAGTGGTCAGGGATGATGGGAATTGTAGTCCTAAAACATCTGGAGGGCCAAGTTTGGGGATGCCTTATTTAGACCAACCTCCAACCTTACCCACGGTCTTGGTTGAGACAAGTTCACAACCCAAAGTGATTTGTTCAGTCAAATAACTTTCATATGGATAACATATCCTTTCTCATGCATGTCCGTCATAGATATTTCAAATTCCTCACATTTGCTGAAGCACTCTCTACAGATTATGTATTTTTCCCTGGCTACAGTCAGAGGCAGAAATAAAATCAAATGAGATTCTAACAAGCGTGGGTTACCCCTAACCAATTTCACTGCTAGTAAATATACTAACAGGGGACGCGGGTGGCACTGTGGGTAAAAGCCTCAGCTCCTAGGGCTTGCCGATCGAAAGGTCGGCGGTTCGAATCCCCGCGGCGGGGTGCGCTCCCGTTGCTCGGTCCCAGCGCCTGCCAACCTAGCAGTTCGAAAGCACCCCCGGGTGCAAGTAGATAAATAGGGACCGCTTTCTAGCGGGAAGGTAAACGGCGTTTCCGTGTGCGGCTCTGGCTCGCCAGAGCAGCGATGTCACGCTGGCCATGTAACCCGGAAGTGTCTCCGGACAGCGCTGGCCCCCGACCTATAGAGTGAGATGGGCGCACCAACCCCAGAGTCTGTCAAGACTGGCCCGTACGGGCAGGGGTACCTTTACCTTTTACCTTAAATATACTAACATGGTTCATGTGCAAGACGTGATTACGCTTTCGTCCTGTTCCCATTACCATGAACTAATAATCACTTGTAATAATCTCATGCACTGTCTTAAAACAAGCAGAGAGAGTTGAAATGTCAAGTAATGAAAGCATGCCCTTTTAAGAAAAAAAGAAAAAAGTGAAAGTCTAATTCCATTAAAAAGCTGATTTGCTATTAAGTTCAGCAAGATCCTAACAAAAACTCCTGTCTCTAATACCAGTGTCAGAAAAGAACACAGAACTGATCCCCCTAATAATTCCAAAAAGCATCACTAAGGATTCTGACTTTTATACTGTGATACCACTTTCAACAGCCATAGAACCCTGGGAATTATCACTTGTTAAAGGTGCTGAGAAGTTGTAGGGGGGAGTCCTGGACCCCTTGCAGAGCTATGATTCTCCAAGTGGCTTCACAATCAATCCCTCTTCACAAGGAACTCTGGGCTTTGTAGCTGTGGAATGGGATCAGGGGTCTCCTAACAACTCTTGGCACCCTCAATAAACTAGAGTTTTCAGAATTCTTTGGGGACAGCCACAACTGGCATCATGGTGCTTTAAATGTATGGTTGTGCATGTTGTCACCTGTTAGTGCCACCTGCTGGTTTATATTGAAAGGGATGATGACAACCTCTTTGTTCCATGTTTTCCAGACATCGGTAGATCTCAAACCACCACTGGATAAAAGGTAAATGGTAAGATAAAGGACCCCTGGATGGTTAAGTCCAGTCAAAGGCGACTATAGGGTTGCAGCGCTCATCTCTGCTTTCAGGCTGACAGCTTTCCAGGTCATGTGGCCAGCATGACTAAACCACTTCTGGTGCAACGGGACACCGTGACCGAAACCAGAGTGCAGCGTTACCTATTTATCTACTTGCACTGGTGTGCTTTCAAAATGCTAGGTTGGCAGAAGCTCGGACAAAGCAATGGGAGCTCACCCCATCACGGGGATTTGAACCACTGACCTTCTGATCAGCAAGCCCAAGAGGCTCAGTGTTTTAGATCACAGCACCACCCGCACCCCACCATTGGAGATCGAGAAAGAAAAACACAGTGGTAGTACTCTAGTTTCAGTTATAGGTGCCAACTCCATGGGGCTGAGATGTCTTCAGCCCCTTCCCCTGCCAAATTCTGTTGGGATGGAGTTGAGCTCCATCAATCTTGAGGAGCCAGGCCTCACGGCAGTGGACCTTACCATATCTTGTGGCAGGCAGCATGGCAATCATGACATCATCGTTGTTGTTGTTGTTTAGTCGTTTAGTCGTGTCCGACTCTTCGTGACCCCATGGACCAGAGCATGCCAGGCACTCCTGTCTTCCACTGCCTCCCGCAGTTTGGTCAAACTCATGCTGGTAGCTTCAAGAACACTATCCAACCATCTGATCCTCTGGCATCCCCTTCTCCTTGTGCCCTCCATCTTTCCCAACATCAGGGTCTTTTCCAGGGAGTCTTCTCTTCTCATGAGGTGGCCAAAGTACTGGAGCTTCAGCTTCAGGATCTGTCCTTCCAGTGAGCACTCAGGGCTGATTTCCTTCAGAATGGTGTGATCTTTTTGCAGTCCATGGGATTCTCAAGAGTCTCCTCCAGCACCATAATTCAAAAGCATCAATTCTTCGGCGATCAGCTTTCTTTATGGTCCAGCTTTCACTTCCATACTTCACTACTGGGAAAACCATAGCTTTTACTATACAGACCTTTGTTGGCAAGGTGACATCATACTGTGTGTCAATGCGTGACATCATACTGTGTGTCAATGCGGGAGGCATCACACGTGTGCAATGGGTTCCCCCGCAATGTTGGGCAGAACTTGGTGCCTCAGAGTCAGCCACTGGAGTTGAAGATGGGAATCTTAAGGCTGATGAGACTGTAGCCATTTCCTCCAAAATCATTTGTTCATTCATTTTTACAGGGAATCCAGACAGCATAGATGCCAACCCCTTCCATTCTAGTGTTTTCCATGTGCTCTCTCTCTCTCTGGGCAGGGGAGGTGAACTTAAAATGCAAATTGTCCAACGTAGACTGGCAAAGCACTACTGACCCTTTTATTAGGAATTTCCTCCTTGCCCCTTTCTTTTAAGACAGCTTCTGGTCTTAATTACTTTCTATCAGCTTGTGTTGCCTCGGCATTCTTGAACAGGGTCTTAATTGTAATTACTTAGGGGGTGCTTTAATTACTGGTTTCCTCGTCGCAGCCAGAGCAACTGCCCGTTAATTCTTCCCCTCCTCCTCCTCGGATTGCAATTGTGAACCATGCAACCATTTCAAGCTTTGCACCAGCCCAACCAGAGGCTCAGTTGGTAGAGCAAACACACGTGAGTTCGAGCCCCATGTTGCACAAAAGATTCCTGAATTGCAGGGGGTTGGACAAGATGACCCTTGTGATCCCTTCTAAACCTACTATTTTATGATTCACCTATACAGTGGTACCTTGGTTCTTGAACTTAATCCATTCCTGGAGTCCGTTTGACTCCTGAAACTGTTCGAAAACCAAGGTGCGGCTTCTGATTGGCTGCAGGAGCTTCCTGCACTCAAGCGGAAGCCACATTGGACATTCAGCTTCCGAAAAACTTTTGCAAACCGGAACACTTGCTTCCGGGTTTGTGGAGTTCGGGAGCTGATTTGTTTGGGAGCCAAGCTGTTCAAGCACAAAGATACTACTGTACACACTTGTTGTTGTTGTTGTTTAGTCGTTTAGTCGTGTCCGACTCTTCGTGCCCCCATGGACCAGAGCACGCCAGGCACTCCTGTCTTCCACTGCCTCCCGCAGTTTGGTCAGACTCATGTTTGTAGCTTCGAGAACAGTGTCCAACTATCTTGTCCTCTGTCGTCCCCTTCTTCTTGTGCTCTCCATCATTCCAAACATCAGGGTCTTTTCCAGGGAGTCTTCTCTTCTCATGAGGTGGCCAAAGTATTGGAGCCTCAGCTTCACGATCTGTCCTTCCAGTGAGCACTCAGGGCTGATTTCCTTAAGAATGGATACGTTTGATCTTCTTGCAGTCCATGGGACTCTCAAGAGTCTCCTCCAGCATCATAATTCAAAAGCATCAACTCTTCAGTGATCAGCCTTCTTTATGGTCCAGCTCTCACTTCCATACATCACTACTGGGAAAACCATGGCTTTAACTATACGGACCTTTGTTGGCAAGGTGATATCTCTGCTTTGTACACATTTAGCCGGGAGTAAGCCCAAGGCAGTGTACATTGACAGCATAATCCCTACTCCCAAAGAATCATGGGAGCTGTAGTTTATCCCTCACATAGTTATAATTTCCAGCACCCTTAACAAACGACAATTCCCAGGTTTCTTTGTGGAGGAGGGGTGTGTGCTTTAAATAAATGATGTGCTCGCAGTCCCAGTAAATTCACTTTGGGCTTACTTTTGACTAGACATGCATAGATTTGCACTTCTGCTTCCATTTGATTGCAGCAAACAACATCCCATGAGCACACAGAGTCAGCCTTAATACACACCCAACTTTATCCATGGGCCCTTTCTGCCAAATCAGGGTGCTTTGTGTGAAATCTCCTGATAACAACAACAACAAATCCAGCTGCTCAGAGGAATGGTCAGAAACCACTGAGAAACCCAGTGTGAGGTGTATGAGGTGGCTGCAGAATAATAATATATATTTTAAAAAGATAAGTATTTCCATCCAGGACATTTTCC
>JAXCMG010000112.1:642050-669060 GCA_034642415.1 Podarcis siculus
GGAAAATGTGTTTATAATTAATGATGGAGATATTGGAGGAAGCCCAACAATGAAAGCAATTCTTGTTTTCTAACCTAGGGAACAAGCCTTATATAAACACTCACGGAGAAAGGAGATTACCATAGTAATGAAGCAGAGCAACGAAGTGAAACAAGATACACATACTGTACTTGAAAAGGTCTCAGACTTGTAGCTATTCCCAGCCATGAGATGAGCCAGCCTGCGCACTTAGATTTTGGATGTGACACTGATGCATATCTGCAAAAGTACGGTGGGTGTGGAGAGACCAAACAGGAAAAGAGCACGATTCGGTTGTTACAGTGTGAATATAGTCCTTCCTTGCCTGAGTGCTTTGCTCTTTTCCCATCATTATTCCCGAAGGATATCTTGCCCGTGAAACCAGCAAATGAAGGAAGCATGCACACCCAAGTTGGCTTCTTAGACGCCCGTTTTAGAAGTCCTGGTGTGCACATCTCGTACTTTTAAAAGCATAGCAATCGCTTCTTGCCTTCATCTCTTCAACTTAATGCTCTTCTCGGATATGGAGCAGGCCTCTGGGAGGTTGGGGAGGGAGAAGGAACAGGGGGCACATCTGCCCACACGGCTTCCTCTCAGGTGCCTTCAAAGAAACAACATTGCTCACCTCACGTCTCTGAGTGGTGGGGAATTCTAGGCAAGCAACACTTACCCCGTTTGGTTTCCTGTGGAAGGAGGTCCATTAATGCATCTTGTAATATTTGAGTTCATTTAATGTTTTACATGTGGCTTCACTTGCATCATGCTGATCTACGACCGCAATAAATGTCCTGCGGGATATTTGACTGCAAATATACAGACTGGGCATAGGAAGAGGCGTGGCTTCAACATTCCAGCAGACAGCTTTAGGGCTGCCATATTTCAAGAAGTAAAAATCCAGACACAGTTGCTGAGCTTTTTTTCAGCGATCTTCCAAAGCTGTTGTGCTTTTTTTTGGGGGGGGGGGTGATAGGAATTTTATGGTCTTAGATATATGGTAATGTTCATAAGTGTACCAACCAAGCACGTACATAAATCAGCACAGGAAGACTGACCTGGAACCATTTTGACTCCTAAACTGAGCAAATGTTTTCTCTGCAAGGTCAAAGTGGGAAGCTTCCCATTGCCTCTTTCCTCACAAATCCTGTCTTAAGGGCACATTTAAGATATGGATAGGGTGTGAGCCTGTGACCTGGCCCAGGAACTAAGTATTTATCATTACAAAAGACTGGCCAGGCTACCCAGGCAATCCAATCAAGTACCCTGCCAGAGAGGAGATAAACAACAACAGGAGAAAAACAACATTCAAATTTCTGTGATGTAGGTATGATGTATCTGAGGGGTGGTCTTAGGTTACACCCCTTCTGTGATGTATGTATGATATTTCTGGGGGTGGTCTTGATCTACAAGGTGGCAATTTCAAAAGTCTTTATAAGGCCTTGCGCGCCATTGCTCTGGGTTCCTCCTCCTTTCCTGCAGGTGAGGGGAGCACCCTGTTGCAACAGATCAATAAAGATCAAGCTTACTAGCTGCTTTGCTTCTCAATATTCTCTGGTTGGCCTCTGTTATCTTCTCCTACCAATAGGGAACCTATGTAAGGACTCTATATGGGCTCTTGGATACCCCATAAGGGAAAAGGGCAATTTTTGTTTACAACAGAGGCGACTGGCAAGTAGGCCAACAATGAAGCAACCTCTCCACAGCACTTTTGCTTCTCGCCTAGAATAGAGAACTACCCAGACATTTACTATTAAATTTAAAAATCTGCCCAGGTATGCAAAGATGGCAGAGAGAATGCTACTAGCCCAGAGATGGAAGGATGGAGAAGTACCAACAAAAGAAGAATGGAAGGCAGCAGGAGATTAAAAGGAGGCTGGAGAGGAGTAGGCGGTGGCAGGTGTGGAGGACTTGGCAGCAAGCAGTGGCAGCAGGAAGAGGTGGCGGCAGTAGTGGCAGGCAGCTGCAGGCAGCTGCAGAGCATTAAGAGCATTGGCTGGCGAATATCTTATAAGAAGCATGAGTTCCAAAACCTTCCCTTTTCACCTAGCATAGAAAAAGACCACAAATTTGGAAAGTTAAAAAAATGTTTACTTACAAGCTCTCCAAATTCATGTGCTTTTCCATGCAGCATCCAGAAAAAGTTGCACAGGCAGTAAAGCTTAGTTTAGTTCCAAAGTGGTCAAAGTTCCTAAATTATTGGTGTATAAACTCAAGAGTGGCTTGCAAGTGCCATGTGGTCTGAACGGGGATAACCTGCTCAGATCTCCTCACACGTTGAGCTTCACAGGGTGGGAGGAGCCAAAGGTTTGATTGCCTAGTCCTCCTCAAGGGGAGCTAAGGCAGGACAGCTTACTCTATGGTCTTAACCCCTTCATACTTTAATTAGACTTAAGCATGTTGGTTATATGAGGCTGGTTATCCGACACATTTATCATGCAATGCATATTATCTAACATTGAGCTATGGTCTATCACAATGAATACATTCTATTGAAGTCAGTGGTACTTGCCCATTACAGTTGGTACCTCTGGTTACGTACTTAATTCTTTCCAGAGGTCCATTCTTAACCTGAAACTGTTCTTAACCTGAAGCACCACTTTAGCTAATGGGGCCTCCTGCTGCTGCTGCACGATTTCTTTTCTCATCCGGAAGCAAAGTTCTTAACCCGAGGTACTATTTCTGGGTTAGCGGAGTCTCTAACCTGAAGTGTATGTAACCTGAGGTACCACTGTAATGTGTCATATCAGACACGGTTGATCTTTTGAAACTAAAGAACTGTAGGGGCTTACTCATTCAGTTACACCTTTTGGATTCATCTGAATTTATTCTAGCCGTGCTATGAGCAAAATAGGGCTGGCTGTTTCTCTTCAGTGACACAGTTTCTATTGCCAGAATGTGTAGCTCCAGCCAGTGTCAACCTTGTAAGTTGGCAGAAGAAGGAGCAGTCCTTTTCTTCCATTTATTTATATTGACACTGGAAATGTTTCTTTTGACTTCCCTCAGCTGCAACAGTCATTTGTCTGCTGCAGCATATTTCTGCTCAGTAGATATATTTATGGCAAGGTCTTTAAATAGATGGTGTACCGGGGCTGAAAACTTAACAAAACAAAAGAATGTGCCAAAGATATCAGTGCCCGTATTTCATGCTCCATTACTAAACCATGAATTCTACAAAAAAAAAAATGTCATTGCAAGCAGACAAACTGCAAATAAGCTGTGAGCAAGAGAAGAGGATCTAGGGACGCGGGTAGCGCTGTGGGTTAAACCACAGAGCCTAGGACTTGCTGATCAGAAGGTCGGTGGTTTGAATCCCCGCAACGACGGGGTGAGCTCCTGTTGCTCGGTCCCTGCTCCTGCCAACCTAGCAGTTCGAAAGCACGTGGAAGTAGATAAATAGGTACCGCTTCGGTGGGAAGGTAAACGGAGTTTCCGTGTGCTGCTCTGATTCGCCAGAAGCGGCTTAGTCATGCTGGCCACATGACCCGGAAGCTGTATGCCGGCTCCCTCGGCCAATAAAGCGAGATGAGCGCCACAACCCCAGAGTCGGCCATGACTGGACCTAATGGTCAGGGGTCACCTTTACCTTTAAGAGAAGAGGGCATTATGCTTTGTGGTTGTGCTGCGAATCTTTTACAGATGGAGGCACCCTGAACTGAACACAGTGTGCAAATATAAACATGTTCACCTGGCTCACTAGCCCCCCTGTCATTCACCCCAGTTTAACCCCATAGAACTTCCCCTTCCCAACCCATGCAATCTCTAATATCACTTTCCACCTTCCTAACCCCATTTCCAAAGTCGCTTCCCACAAAACTGGTGCGATATTGTTTTGTGACATTCTACCGGCATAGCTGCCTCTACCAGGGGTGCCAACTACAGGGGGCAAAAGGGAATTCAGCATCCTCGGTGGGCCGGGGGTTGAGCTCCACCAATATTGAGGGGGACGACATTCCCCACCGGGGTGAAGATCACCCTCCGCCCATCTCGCACCCACCTTGCGGCATCATGTGACAAGTCATGTGGCCAGGCCCCCTCAATGGGGGGGGGGCAAGTTGGTGCCCCCGGTCTCTACACTTCATCGTAATCACATCTGTGTTGGTATCCCAGTACAAGAAGGGCTGTGACCAGTTTACAACCAGTCAACACCCTTGATTGCTCATGTTTTTTGACCATTTTTGAACATGCCTCATCTCTAAAGCTGGTAGGCTCTCAGATACGCCACATGGGTTCCTAAATACCCATATAGAGTGCAGGCCTCTACGGACATTGTTCTGATTTAGAGAAAATCTATCCCTTAGAATTATTTGGACCTTGTCTATATCAATATGATGCATTTTGTCTGGTTGGTTAGCATTTTCCAAAAGCCATATTCAGTTAACCATAAACGCCCATGGCTGTAAATGCACTTTGCAGATTAATCCACAGGGAGGGCATGGAAGCTTCTAAATTAACCCACAGACCTGGATAGCAAGTCTCTGGGTTAAGCACAAGTGGAAGAATGATAGCTGCTGCATTGAGGTTAATGAGATGCATCTAGGTTACCAAATCACTCTTGCCAGCTTATTGTATAAATCTGTCAACTGAACTAGTTAGTCATGTTGCCTAGCAGCATTTTCCAGTGGGCCAGGAGCGAGGTATGCAGCCCTCATTCCTTTCTCCAGGTTCAAATGGGCCTAACCAGTACGGGCCAGCTGGGCAAACAACTGCTAAAATGTGCAGTTTATAGGCTGGTTCACACCTTCCGGTTATTTTAGGAATTAAAATGAAATTGCCCTAGGCAGTGCAAAACAAAGTGGGCCGGTGGCCAAGGCAGAGGGGAGTTAGGAAGTCTGAGTTTGGGTTCTCTTCTTGCCCTAGGCTGCCCTAAGCTGCCGAGACCATATAACCCCAGTCTTGAAAGACCTACATTGGCTCCCAGTAAGTTTCCGAGCACAATTCAAAGTGTCGGTGCTGACCTTTAAAGCAGGGGTCAGCAAACCTTTTCAGCAGGGGGCCGTCCACTGTCCCTCAGACCTTGTGGGGGGCTGGAATATATTTTTTGGGGGGAAATGAACAAATTCCTATGCCCCACGAATAACCTAGAGATGCATTTTAATAAAAGCACACATTCTACTCATGTAAAAACACACTGATTCCTAGACCATCTGTGGGCTGAATTTAGAAGGTGATTGGGCCAGATCCGGCCCCCGGGCCTTAGTTTGCCTACCCCTGCTTTAAAGCCCTAAACAGCCTCGGCTCAGTATACCTGAAGGAGCGTCTCCACCCCCATCGTTCAGCCCAGACACTGAGGTCCAGCTCCGAGGGCCTTCTGCTGGTTCCCTCACTGTGAAGTTGCAGGGAATCAGACAGAGGGCCTTCTTGGTAGTGGCGCCCACCCTATGGAACACCCTCCCATCAGACGTCAAGGAAATAAAAAATTATCTGACGTTTAGAAGGGAAGTTTTTAATGACTGATGTTTTAATGTATTTTTAATCTTTTGTTGGAAGCTGCCCAGATTTGTTGTTATCATCATTATTATTAAGATTATGGCTATATACCGTACATACAAAGTAAAGAGTGTATTTGGCAGGTATGTATTGTATGGAAGAATCTAGCAGAAAATGGCGGCCTTTTGAATTCAAAGTGCTATATTAAGCGGTAACACGGGCAGCAGGTCGAGTGAATCAACAGGCAATTTCACAGTGAGCTGAACTAGACTCGGCATGCAAAGCTGCCGTTCCAAACTTGTGAAAACTTGTGCATTCAAAGTAAGGCTTTGTGCTGCCGCTAGCATCCCATAGATTTGCTCCGATAGCCATTGGCACATATAATGAGGTGTTTGCATTCATTTCAAAACAAATAAAAAATGGAACTGAACGGGGCCCCTGTGGCTGCATTTTCATTTGTTCTTCAATGAATTCGTTGAGTACCAAATAGGTGCATAATTTCTAGTCATCTCTCATTTACGGCATATTTATCCCAAGCAGCAACAATAACAGAGCTGCTTTATTCCCCTCAAATGCCCCAAACACTGCATAATTTTGGGACATAGAACTATAGAATCATATAGTTTGACCCAAGGGTTATCTAGACCAGTGCCAGAACCTAGGAATTGCCGATCAGAACGTCGGTGGTTCGAATCCCCGCGACGGGGTGAGCTCCTGTTGCTTGGTTCCAGCTCCTGCCAGCCTAGCAGTTCGAAAGCAAGTCAAAGTGCAAGTATATAAATAGGTAACGCTCTGGCGGGAAGGTAAATGCCGTTTCCGTGCGCTGCTCTGGTTCGCCAGAAGTGGCTTAGTCATGCTGGCCACATGACCCAGAAGCTGTACACCGGCTCCCTCAGCCAATAAAGCGAGATGAGCACCGCAACCCCAGAGTCGGTCATGACTGGACCTAATGGTCAGGGGTCCCTTTACCTTTAAACAAGCTATGGCTCAGGACCCCACTCTCTTGGGGTCTCCAAAAAAATTTAAAGGAAAGAAACACACACCTGAATGTACATTTCCAAAATATAAGATAAAAAACAAATAAAACAAAACCTACATACAGCAACAGTGTTTTGTGTTGTGTAGGCTCCTATTTGTTATGTGCAAATGGCTTTAGATACCTATTATGTCCATAAATTACCATATAGCATATATTCAACACAAAAACAGTGACAATTTGTTGTTGACAAAGGACAGCTGGACATATAAAGGGCCCCATGACCTTCAGTAGCTTAGGACCTCATCAAAGCTAAATCCGGCCCTGACCTAGACCAACCCCTTGCAATGCAGGAATCTCACCTAAAGCATCCATGACAGATGGCCATCCAGCATCTTTTTGTGTGAGAGAATGAAGGGAATTTGTTGTTGTTTAGTTGTTTAGTCGTGTCTGACTCATCGTGACCCCATGGACCAGAGCACGCCAGGCACTCCTGTCTTCCACTGCCTCCCACAGTTGGTCAAACTCATGTTGGTAGCTTCGAGAACACTGTCCAACCATCTCATCCTCTGTCATCCCCTTCTCCTTGTGCCCTCAATCTCTCTCAACACCAGGGTCTTTTCCAGGGAGTCTTCTCTTCTCATGAGGTGGCCAAAGTATTGGAGCCTCAGATTCACGATCTGTCCTTCCAGTGAGCACTCAGGGCTGATTTCCTTCAGAATGGATAGGTTGGATCTTCTTGCAGTCCATGGGACTCTCAAGAGTCTCCTCCAGCACCATAATTCAAGAGCATCAATTCTTCGGCAATCAGCCTTCTTTGTGGTCCAGCTCTCACTACCATACATCACTAAAGGGAGAGAATAGAGACTACTTTTTAGGTGCCAAAATACCAAAGGAGCAGAAAAGACTATTTCTGTATGCGACCACGGCTGCACGGATGTTACTGGACCAGAGATGGAAAGAAGATAAAGTCCCGACCAGAGAAGAATGGCAGATGAAGTTAATGGACTATGCTGAAATGGCTAAAATGACCGGAAGAGTTAGAAATCAGGAAGACCAAAATTTTAATAAGGAATGGGGGAAAATTATAATTTATCTTAAAAACCATTGTAAACAGCTAAAACCATTAGTAGGATTAGAATAACACTTGTAGTTTAATGGTGAATTTTGGACATAATGGAGATGTAAGATATATGGATTATCATAAAAGATGCAGGAGGAAATGATTAGCAAAAGGGAGGAGGGAAGTCCAGGTGATTCTTTGAAACCTTGTTTTTATGTTGTATGTGATTGTAAAACTTTAAACTGAAAAACCAAATAAATAAATTAAAAGAGAGAGAGAATAGAGACTACTTTGTGCTGCTTTAAATTTTATATCATGTTATTTTCTGTGTTTTTTTAGGCTGTTTTATTGAGTTTTGCACATCACTTGAGACACGTGGAATGGTGAATAAAAAATAAATATATGTGGCATTCTGGGAAAATTCAATGGTGGTCATAAAATTTAGCTCTGCTCAGAGAAAATGGGAAAGGTAATTGTACAGTACCAAAAGATAGATAGATAGATAGATATAGATGATGATAGATAGATAGATAGATGATAGATAGATAGATAGATAGATAGATAGATAGATAGATAGATAGATGATATAGATAATAAAAAATTAACAAAAAATTAATAAATAATAGTAAGCCAAAATACCAAAATAAAATATAACTAACCCAACAAATCTCTGGAGCACAATAGCATAGAGAAGACTGTTCTCCCCACACACACTCATGAAATACACACCCTGTGTGAATTGTTCTCATGGGAGTAAAAAGGTAAATGTAAAGGACTCCTGGACGGTTAAGTCCAATCAAAGATGACTATGGAGTTGTGGTGCTTTACCGGGTCATGTGGCCAGCATGACTAAACCGCTTCTGGCGCAACGGGAAACCGTGACAGAAGCCAAAGCGCACGGAAATGCCTTTTACCTTCCCGCCCCAGCGGTACCTATTTATCTACTTTCACTAGTGTGCTTTCGAACTGCTAGGTTGGCAGAAGCTGGGACAGAGCAACGGGAGCTCACCCCGTCATGGGGATTTGAACTACCAACCTTCTTATTGGGAAGCCCAAAAGTCTCGGTGGTTTAGACCACAGCACCATCTGCTTCCTGAATAAACAAGCACACAATCACTGATAGGTACACCTGCCATTGTGAGGCTCAAGGTGATGAAGATGATGCCTCCCCAGCTGTTGCCATTGGCTGTGGGTTTCTTGTGATGTCACAAAAGCACTTGGCACCTGAGCGGCTATAAAGGCAGGCCAAGGGGAAAGCCCTTTTCTGTTTCCAGAAGGACACACCTGGCAATGGATGTGACATTCAGCATGGCCCAGGTTTCTTCCACTTGGAGGAGGCAAAGTGGTGAATGGAAGGAGGCAATCCTCTGGCAGTGGGATGCTAGGGAGTGTGCTTTTGAACTGTTAGGTTGGCAGGAGATGGGACAGAGAAACGGGAGCTCATCCCGTCATGGGGATTCGAACTGCCAACCTTCGGCAAGCCCAAGAGGCTCAGTGGTTTAGAACAGAACACCACCTGCATCCTTAACTTTTCTCATGCGAGTGCTGAAATGCAGATCAGGTAAAACTTTTGGGTTGGACTGCATGAGCTTCAGCTCCCTCCTAGTTCTATACAGTGGTACCTCGGGTTAAGTACTTAATTCGTTCAGGAGGTCTGTTCTTAACCTGAAACTGTACTTAACCTGAAGCACCACTTTAGCCGCGCCACCAGAGCACGATTTCTGTTCTCATCCTGAAGCAAAGTTCTTAACCTGAAGCACTATTTCTGGGTTAGCGGAGTCTGTAACCTGAAGCATATGTAACTTGAAGCATATGTAACCCGAGGTACCACTGTATTTGCATGCCTTAACTAAGAAACGTAAATGAGTAATAGCTCACTTGCTCACTTCCTCAAGGTAACGCAGTGAGTCATGGACCTTTTCAGTGTCAACAATGCCCCAAAATGGCCCCGGTCCCTGAGAGATCCTGGGAAAAGACAGAGCTGCCTCCTTGGTCTGAGGGAAAGCGATGAATCAGGCTGACCTCAGCCTTGCACCCCCTTTACATAATGTTATTCATAACGTTAAGGGGGAAAATAGGGCACCAAACTCCTCCTCTGGCCTGATGACTAACAAATAAGGCCAGGGAGGGCATGTAAGTCGGTGCGAAGCATCGGCTACATGCCCAGCCAGTCGCATGTGTGCCCCAGATGGATTGATAGAGGAGCCAGAAAAAGAACAGAAAAACAAGTTAGAGAATCTACATGAAAAGGGGAGGGGGGACAGCAAGGGAGACAAAAGGAACTTCACAATGCAGATTACTGGGGAAAAGCAAAAACAAAGCCTTTCTCTCTCCCTTTGATAAGGCATTGGCTAATCTGTACATAAATAGAAATAACAGCCCTATGAAATGACAATGATTTGGTTGGAAAACATTCATTACAGGCATCCTGCAATTATCATTACAGCTTGGCGGCAGCTAAATCCTAAAATGCTCAGGTCTTTGCCATGTGAAAAGCAAAGTGTTCTTTGGGAGGGGAAAGGAAACCGACCGAGAACACTATATTTAAAATCTGTGCTTGGCGACATGAATGGCTGTGTGTGCACATGTGTGCGTGCGTAGGGCTGTATTATTGTACACGTGAGTAGCTCAAATCATGTACCGCTCTTTCTCCCCCACCCACCCACCCACTTTGTTTGGATTATGCAGCCTGGCTGGGCAGCCATCCAAAAGATTCACATTAAATTCTAGCTATATTCAGCACAAAAAGTCATCTAGCATCAGAGGATCAAAGTTACATCAACCAACAAGCACTAAGGAATTGATAAGCTGCTAAAATTAGGTCATCTCCTAGCAGCTGCTTTTGATAGATGAAGTGGAATTTAGCCTCAGGTTTTCTATTTAAAGATCTGTTACAGCATCTTTTCCTGCAGCTACAAGGAGAAACACAGCAACGTATAATGCTTCTGATTAGAGGTTTAATCATTACTTGTTTGCTCTTCTGATTGTTTCAGCCCTGCCAAAAGATTCCTAGCACGTCACATTTGCAGCTATTTTAGCTACTTTGAACTCACACTGACATCTTCAGAAGGATTTTTAAATTACTGAGATCTAAGTCCATCAAACACTGTTTTTTCTCCCCTTCTTTGTTGGAGAGACGCTTTCGCAGAGTTTGAGTTTCCAAGAAAAGGCATCTAACGTCCAATGGTGACCTTAACAGTTGCCATAGCTTAAAATTTCCTTAATAGTGCTTACCTTTTAAGAAAAGAATAATCTAATGCTCCATCACAGAGAATGTCTGAATGTTTTTTCTTGCAGACCTACTGGGCGAAATAGCTCTTGCTCTGTCATCTCTACAGAAACAGTAAGCTATTCAAGTGCTTTTGTAAAAGCAGATTATTAACTTTGAGATAATAGTGTTTGACCACAGTGGATTCGGTGTTCAGATTGCTGCCTCAGGGGTGTGGGGCAGAAGGGATGCTGAGGCTGTAATCCAAGACACAATCACCTGGGAATAAGTGCTGTCAAACCCATTGAGACTTACTTCCGATGACTGCACTGGGAGTCTTCCTTAAAGTGGGGAAATATTTGCCTACTTGGCCATAAATCCTATTGCTTCCAATAGAACTCAGTTTGGTGAACCTGTTGCTTAGGATTCCGTCTGAGGCACCAAAGGCATTGCTACTTTTTATACTCCTCTAGGGACGTGGGTGGCGCTGTGGTCTAAACCACTGAGCCTTTTGGGCTTGCCGATTGGAAGGTCGGTGGTTCGAATCCCCGCAACGGGGTGAGCTCCCATTGCTCTGTCCCAGCTCCTGCCAACCTAGCAGTTCGAAAGCATGCCAGTGCAAGTAGATAAATAGGTACCGCTGTGGCAGGAAGGGAAATGGCGTCTCCATGCACTCTGGTTTCCGTCACAGTGTCCTGTTGTGCCAGAAGCAGTTTAGTAATGCTGGCCACATGACCTGATAAGCTGTCTGTGGACAAATGCCAGCTCCCTCGGCCTGAAAACGAGATGAGTGCCACACCCCATAGTCGCCTTTGACTGGACTTAACCATTTGGGGTCCTTTACCTTTACCTTTTACCTTACACTCCTCTCAGTTTGTTGTGCTGTGTTGCTATTCAGTAAGCACAAATCTGAGGTGCACACGTCCACTTTGGCAGAGAAGTGGGAAAGAATGCATACCAAACAAGCAAATGAGGACAAAAGAAGGTATCATTTTTGCATAAATTTTGCATATGGTATGAATTTTGCATAAACTTTGCATATGAACAGATGCAAATGCAGAAGTAATTACTATTAATTAAATCAAAGCATCATACACCTAAACCACCAAGGGGGAGACTGTAACCAGGTGGTCTGTGTACCTGCTGAATCTGCTGCCTGGGTGCTGTTTTGGAGGCAATTTCAAGACCTTCACCGCTCTTTCTTTCGTATTTTCAAATCAGACTATTCAAATCTAGTCCAACCGCCTGCAATGCAGGAATCTCAGCTAAGGCATCCATGACAAATGGCTATCTAACCTCTGCTTAAAAACCTCCAAGGAAGGAGAGTCAATAACCTAATATGTTCAAGAACCTGATATAATTGTCCATATGCTAATACATTCTGTGTCAAAGCAACGATTCTTCAACATCAACTTCGTTGGCTTGGTCATGTTGTACAGATGCCTGATTATTGTCTTCCAAAGCAACTACTCTATTCTGAACTAAAAAATGGAAAACGCAGTGCCAGTGGTCAACAAAAGAGGTTAAAAGACTCTCTCAAGGCAAATCTAAAAATATATAGTATAAACACTGACAATTGGGAAACACTGGCCTGCGAGCGCTCCAACTGGAGAATAGCCTTTACCAAAGGTGTCATGGACTTTGAAGACGCTCTGACTCAGGATGAGAAATGTGCTAAGAGAAAGGCACATTTGGCAAACCCTCACCGTGATCAACTCCTACCCGGAAACCTATGTCCCCACTGTGGAAGGAGGTGTGGATCCAGAATTGGCCTCCACAGTCACTTGCGGACTCACTATTGAAAACATCTTTATGGAAGACAATCTTACTCGGCTACGAGCGATCACCAAAAAAGAAAGATATTCTGTGTAAACTCATTCCAGATATCATTGTATTTATCCAAAGGAAGTCTACATCTATAAGCTGTCCGTTCATATGTTGCCAACGTTGTCATGCTGTCAAGGCATTGATTAAGGTGAATCATATCTCTGTTCTTCCATCATTATAACTGGCCACCATTAGGGCTTCATGGGTCAACATGAGTCTCCTGGTCACCTCAGGAGGGAGGGAAGAGCACTGTTAGAGGTACGTTTTGTGAGGTGAGATGCAGCGGCTGCTTCCATGCTGATTGCCATATTTAACATTATACAATGTATGTATTTCTTCATTTAAATAGGGGTGGGGAACCTCCGGACTTCTTTGTCTGGCCACTGGAGCTCCACAGCCTCTCTCCTCAGGTCACCCCTCTCACCAGTCCTGCTTCAGACCCTCTGGGAGTGTATTTGCCTAGCTGAAATATGTCCTTAAAACTCTGATCATGCCTCCTCCTTGCCTTGATGGAGGCTAGACGGGGGCTGTGGGCTGTGAGAAACTAACTGGCTTCTCAGCATAGCTTCCAGTATACCTGAAGGAGCGTCTCCACCCCCATCGTTCAGCCTGGACACTGAGGTCCAGTTCTGAGAGTCTTCTGGCAGTTCCCTCACTGTGGGAATTGAGGTTACAGGAAACCGGGCAGAGGGCCTTCTCGGTGGTGGCGCCCTCCCTGTGGAATTCCCTCCCACAAGATGTCAAGGAAATAAACAACTATCTGACTTTTAGAAGACATCTGAAGGCAGCCCTGTTTAGGGAAGTTTTTAAAGTTTGATGTTTTATCGTGTTTCTAATATTTTGTTGGGAGCCACCCAGAGTGGCGAAGTATAAATATTATTATTATTATTATTATTATTATTATTATTATTATTATTCCTATTTCTCCTCTCTCACTCTGCTGCAGCCTTATTGAATACTTATGGCTGATGGAAGGAGGAGCCTGGTGGAAAAAACTGGTCAACAAAGTCGATGGGGTGGTCCAGAGAAAGATAACTGGAGATTCTCACCCACCATTTCAGGTGGGATGAGGATCAGCAGAGGAGCTCAATTTCTGGTGTCACTGACTTTTGTGACCTTCAGATGAGCTGAATGAGCCCACTGATCCTGCAAATCCTAAATGTGATTTTTGTGTTACCATATGGTGCAGAAATACACATGTGGATTGGTTTGTTTGTTTGCTTTAGAAATAGATCCTTGTTCTTGCTCCTGTTATTTACCTAATATGGGCTTCTCTTGCCCATTTAAAAAGTGTAACCGTTTTCCTCCAACCAAGATTGGAAGGCATGGTGATGTGGAATGCCTGAGTGAGGCAGTATGCTAAATCTTCACTTACGAGTTCTGTGTTTCCTTGTTACATAAATCCCACTTTGTTCCTCCCACCATCATCTTTGCAAGGTTAATAGAGACTTGTGTCATGCAAACTTGCATGAGCCAAGAACCATAATTCAGGGATGGTTTAATGTGGGCGTAAACGAGGCAGGGAAGCATTAATTAAAAGGGATGAATAGCAAATGTATGATTTAATTGGATCGGTTCTCAGTACACAGTTGGATTAGCCTTTATGCTAAGTTCTCGGCAGTCTTGTTTCTTGATCTCCCGCCTCTTTCATAAAATTACTCAAGTCTGTTAACAAGTATCAACATTACATTTGAACAGATTTGGCCATGGAACACTATTTTTAAAGACCCAATCCCAAAGATATGCTGAAGGAGGGCAAATGGCTTTCTAGTTTGCAGGATCAACTTTGCTTTTTACCAGAACCTTAAAGTCCACCAACAGGACCCAGATGCGAAACAGGGGCTGCAGGGAGCAACATGGGGCTTCCAGATGACCTATATATTGAACATTCATTCTTGATTTGTTTGCAGGGAAGTTAGGAGGTGTTGGATCAAAGCAGGCGTTATCCCACACTTCCCAGTGCATTAGGATTGCCATATTTCAAACAGTGAAAATCCGGACAGAAAAGTTGTTGAGCTTTTTTAGGGGGAAACGTCAAAATTGGCACAGGCTGCCATACATATGGATTTTCCAGGACATTTTCACCAATTTACACCCGGACTCTGCTGCCGACAACTTTCCCGCCACAGCAGAACCTATTAATCTACTTGCACTGGCATGCTTTCAAACTGCTAGGTTGGCAAGAGCTGGGATAGAAAAATAGGAGCTCACTCCATCACAGGGATTCGAACCGCTAACCTCCCAATCGGCAAGCCCAAGAGGCTCAGTGGTTTAGACCACAGCGCCACCCGCATCCATGCTCGGTACCAGACCCCCAATGGCATGCTGATCTTTACATTAGGTAAGTGGAAGTAAGAACAGTTTCTTAAGACGGGGCAAGCAGTGTCCCCACTCACAAACCAAATGAAGTTCTGTGTGATTGCTTGTATATTTACTTGCTCGTGTGTACATGCATGTGTCCTTCAGAGTACCCAGAAGATATCTGCGGGGCTCCCTAATACACTAAATTTATACTGGGATCCTGAACTGAAACCCAGCTTGTTTTCAAGTATTCACTGCTAATAACATCACAAAGAATATACATGTTTATTTCCAGACTTCAGATTCTCACTTGCTGCATTTGCTCAGTTGGTGTCAAACTACACAAACACACACACACACACTGGAAAGTAAGTTTCCTCTTGGCACATCTTGCATAATTCTGATTCCTTGCTGAGACGACAGACTTAACATTCCAGCAATCAGTGCTGCCCGGATCAATAGCTCCAGAACAGCGGATGCAAAACCATGGCCTTTCCCTATCAACATCCATGGAAATAAAAGGAGAGAGAAAATGTTTCCTATCCCCGCTTCCTTGGCCACATACAGATCCGATTCCATCACTCCCAAATGTATAAGAATCCCCTTTCATATGCAAATAGCCCGTTTGCTTTATAGTTGCAGCCAAACAGTTGTGCGGCATTTGTCATAAAAGAGATATTTTAATCACAGGAGACTGCCTTTCCATTGTATCGAACAGGTGCCTTCTTATAGTGTCTGCATTGTGACACCCAAGTCCTGATAATGTGAGCACCCTGCAGGAGGAAAACGTTGCACAGAAACGGAGGCATTCGTCTTGCGGTTGGGGTTAGTGGTTTCCTATGATATGTATAGCATCGCTGCCAGGACCAAACAGAGGAGAAGCTGGAGTTCATTATAGCAAGCCTGACTGATGTGGTAGCTTTTGGCTCTGGGGTTTTTTTAGGAGAAGAGGGGAACACATGAAGGGCTTTTCTGTGTGGCAGAAATGCAGCTTTGGGTGGTTCCATCGATGACTTGGCGCCATTCCGGTTCTGTTTCGAGGCAGCCTGAACAGTAAACCGGCTTGACCCCAACACATGCTGTTTGGGGACACTGGGGCTAAACATTACGAAACAGACACATCCTATGCAGTCTGGTGCCATGAAGCAGATCAGGAGTGGGCAACCCCTGGTCTGCAGGCCAGATGTGGTCCCTGAAATCCCCCCATCCAACATCCCCCTGGAGAATAAAGACAGATTGGTTTAGAAATTCTCGGCATGTTGTATGCTGAAAGAAAATTGTATGAAAATGATGTATCTGTAGTATTTGTCTTCTAGTAAAGGTAAAGGGACCCCTGACCATTAGGTCCAGTTGTGACCGACTCTGGGGTTGCAGCGCTCATCTCGCTTTATTGGCCGAGGGAGCCGCGTACAGCTTCCGGGTCATGTGGCCAGCATGGCTAAGCCACTTCTGGCAAACCAGAGCAGTGCATGGAAACGCCGTATACCTTCCCACTGGAGCGGTACCTATTTATCTACTTGCACTTTGACGTGCTTTCAAACTGCTAGGTTGGCAGGAGATGAGACTGAGGAACGGGAGCTCACCCTGTCGCAGGGATTCGAACCACCGACCTTCTGATCAGCAAATCCCAGGCTCTGTGGTTTAACCCACAGCGCCACCCGCATCCCTTTTGTCTCCTAGTAAGTTAGTGCAAATATATGACAAGTACAAATACCTGCTGTAAATGCAAAGAAAAAGAAGGTACCTTTTTATCATATGTGGTGGACGTGTAAGGTAATAAAAGCATTCTGGGAAATGATATATAATGAACTGGAAAAAGAAGAATGGCAAACCAAGCTGTTGGATTATGCCAAAATGGTAAAACTGGCTGGAAAGCTCAGGAACCAAGAAAACCAAAACATCAAGAAAGAATGGGAAACATTTATATTTTATTTAGGAGACCACTGTAAGCAGATGAAAACATTAGCAGGATTCTAATAACACTTGTAATGTAACAACTACTATGGACAATATGGAGAGATATTAAATATGGATGATGAAATAATATGGAGCTGGAAATGTTGACAATAGGACCCAGGGAGGGTATGATGGGAAGTCTGGCGATTCCGAGAAATCTCTAAATATGGATATGCATTTGGTATTGTTGTATCTTTACAGCTGTAAAAGCAAATAAAAATTATTATTATTATTATTATTATTATTATTATTATTATTTAAAAAGACAGATTGGTTTATATTTACACAGCAGACACACTGACTTGGTCCCAGCATTGGGGGGGGGGGGGGTGTCGTTTTACAACAAAAACGGCCTGAATCAACAAAAGGATGGGGCGGAACTTTTTTTGGAAAAAAAGAGGAGGGCTTCCCCCCCCCCTTCGGTCCACCCCCCCCCCCCCGGGGGGGGGACTCTGGTACTTGAAGTATCTGGCACTGGGATATTGTGCCTTTTTTGCTCTAAAAACAGACACCAATCCCTGTAGGCTACATAATCAGAGCCTCTGCCACTATCCTGTGTCATTTATTCCGTAGGGACTGGCTGACGTGTTAAACCCATTTAATGGAAGTCATCTGTTGTATACAGTTCAGAACCCTGTTATTACGAGCATTCCTTTTCTTTTCTTTTTAAAAATATTTTTATTGGTTTTTAACATACAAAATTATAAAACATACCACACAATTTATCACAAATACATTCTTATTGGACTTCCATCAGCACCTCTGATAATCCTCCATCTTAATCACTTCTTACGCATTTCCTAACTTAATATTGCCTTTACATTCTTAACATGTCACGTCTCCTTCTCCATTTTTGCAATATTTCTAATATTATTCCTCACAGAACTTCTTGCAAACCTACAAACATCATCTGGTCGTCACAAATACTTTTCAAATAATCCGTAAATTTACTCCAGTCCTTGGTAAACTTCTGGTTCCGCCAGTTTCGGATCCTTCCTGTTAGTTTGTCAAGTTCCGCATAGTCCATTAATTTCATCCTCCATTTGTCCATCGTTGGTAGTTCTTCTTGCTTCCATTTTTGGGCCAATAGTATTCTTGCTGCTGTTACTGCATATAGAAAAAGCTTACATTCCTTTCTGTTTATATCGTTTCCAACAATACCCAAGAGAAATGCTTCTGGTTTCTTTATAAATGTATATTTAAACATTTTTTCAACTCATTATATATCATCTCCCAGAAGCATTTCACCTTTTTACATTCACAAGCATTCCTTTTCTGTGGCTTGTCCCCCACACCGACACAGGCAAAATTGATTTGTAGCCGTTTGTTGAGTATTCGCAGTGATGCACAGCAACGCTCCAGCTAGCTAATTCTGCAAGCAGTACTTCTGGGATTGCAAAATTGGAACAAGAATGGCCAAGCTGTACTGAGTCAGATTATCAAACCTTTATTGGCGTACGGACCGTACTGAGTCTTTCTTACCACATTCTTTCCTCCATTGCAACGGCCTCTCGTGTTCCTGCCATCATTCCTGCAAAGTACAGGGAAAGAATTCACACTTGCTTCTGGCACTGCACATGATGTCCCAAGACACTCAACAGGGTGTACCTTCACAGCAAACAGATATGGGAAGGTACCACTTTCCCAAACTTCCCCGCCTGGCTCTACTGGTGAAATGAATACACAGCTCAGTCGTGACACAATGTCCCTAGTTCTTGTGTTTAAAAGATCTGGGGTTACTGGGTTTCCTCTGGCAAAGAGAAAGGATTTGAGTTGAGCGAAGTTCACATAACTAGATGCTGCCTTGTTGCACTGGTATACAGACAGTACTTAAGAATCGGTGTGGGAGCAACTTGTTACGTTTAACAAGCGTGCATTCTGAATACCTGAGTTCACAAATAAATGAGCAAGCAAATTGGTTCACCTTCTACCCCTTGTGGTGTTGTATTAATGCGCAGCATAGATTTGCACAAGAATGGGGCTTCAATAAGGCAGGAATGCCCAACTGCACAAGTCCGGTACAACCTCTACGGAAAGCAAACAAAATCTTTAACAGTGATGTGAATAAGAACAACAACAAAAAATAATCCTGTGACAGAAAATGTGGCAAGGAAGAACCCATATCACAGGGATTATTTATAATCCAACATTATGCTACATCAGCTCTCTACATCTTGCTTTCTATAGCTGAGGGATCCTGAACCCGCCATAAATACCGTATTTTTTGTCCTATAGGGCGCACCGGCCCATAGGACGCACCTGGTTTTTTTGGGGGGGGGAGAATGAATAAAAAAAATTATTTCCCCCCCCAGCCGTAGCTGCCGCCCCAAGCCTTGCGCACACCTGCCCGAAGCACGGGGCGCCCTCCAGAGGGCGCCCCGTGCTTCAGGCTGTAGGCTGCTGCCCACAAGCCTTGTGAGCCCGCGGGAACTCCCGCCGGGCACGCAAGGCTTGTGGATAGCTTGCTGAAGCCTGGAGAGCGGGAGGGGTCGGTGCGCACCGATGCCTCTCGCTCTCCAGGCTTCAGCGAAAGCCTGCATTCGCCCCATAGGACGCACACACATTTCCCCTTCATTTTTGGAGGGGAAAAAGTGCGTCCTATGGGGCGAAAAATACGGTATGTAAGGACCTTTTTGTGTCATTTTATCCGTAGGACACATGTATAAGCACAACCATAAATGCATTCATTTCCTTCTACTGCACAAACTCAGAAATTGGTTGGCGACACCCAACCAGTACATGTGGCTTTTGGAATCACTGTAAGAATTTTAAAAACAATAATAATGTAGTTGTTTCCAGTCCTCAAGCTTTTGCAAGTTTGAAAAATGTGAGGGTATGTATTTCAAAAGGTTCACAACAACAAAACAAGAGAATATTTAATTGTGCCTTGAAACCCAGGTTTCTGAAGCTTATTTCAATTATTTTAGCAGGCACTGTTCTTAAGGCTATTGAGCTTAACAATTTTGTATTGCAGAACAAATGTGTTGCCCTGTTCATGCAAATGGTCTTAATTTCGTGAAGCCAAAACAGGCAAATGACACGCTTTATAAATGTGTAAACAAACCTGGCAATACATTTTTACAAAGCGTTAAAACACAAATGTGGAAGATCGTTACCTAGAATTTTCCAGAGGGAGGGAGCAAAGTAGCCCAGAGATCTTTCATTCTATTGACATTTGAGAACTGTGACCTAAGTATTGGAGACCTGCCTGGGGTCTCCTAAATATGTGGCACTGAGGGCAGACCGACCCCTGTGAACCCCTCTTGCCTCTTTGGTCCACCATGTCCTGATCTCACCTCCTGAAATGGAGAGTAAATTTATTAGGATGATGAAAACGCTGGCATCGGTTGTGAGCATCGTTAACATTGGGTCTTCGCTTCAAGGAATGACCTTATTGGTAGGGTATTAATTTGTCAGGTTGAGAGGGTTCGCTTGGAGTATACTTTAGGACACGGTCACTCTATCCCTTGCAAATAAGCCTTAAAATAAACAGAAACAGAGGCAGAGTTCCAAAATTATTCTAAAAAGCTGTTTCATAACTACTGTGCTTACCAAGCCAGATATTAAATAGTCCACAATGTTTTCTAAGGACATTTGAGAGGCTCTCCCCATCCCACCCTCTGCAGTGATCACAACTTACATAACAAAACTGTTCACCATACTGGAAGAACTGAGCCCCCAAAGCAAACCAGGTATACTTATAGACCACATAAGAGGATTTTTATTCTTATTTTTTGCTATGTATTCTTTCTTATGCTGGGTGAATCTTGGAATTTATTGTTTGCATCTGTGGGTTAACACTTCAGCCAAGGCTAAATATACTCAGCATTTTAAAATCCACAACAGATTCTGGTTTCAAAACAAAGAATTGAAATTTTGTCATTCTGGGGAAACAATTGAGAATACTTATTCAACCAACTGACAATAAAAACCAGAAGAAGAAAGGGAACTGTATACAGCAACCTCATCCTTTGGACACTGAACATCTTGACTCAGGTTATGTTGGGTTTTTGAGTCTAAACCAAAAACAGTACCAGCAAAATCATGAGAACTACAAAACATATCTTTACCAAAATGAAAGATGAGGTTATCTGGAGGCTAGACACTAGACCAGCCTGATCCCAGACTTGATGCTATATGGACTCAGAATGGGTGAAATAATCTCTGTTTCATTGCACACATGGCCAAAAAGATTTTGACGCTGACTAGTCTGAACTCATGGGTAACTCGGATGGTACAGCTGTTCAGGGAACAAGACAATGTACAGCCCAGCTTCTATGAGGAGAGGAAATTCATCTGTTTGGCTAGGATTTAAACTTCACCCAGATGATGGCTTTCAACATTTCAATGAAAATAGGCATATCCTGTGGGCGTTTGTCCCGGGATGTAGGGAAACTTGGAGGAGGAAGAGGAGGAGGAGGAGGAGGAGGAGGAGGAGGAGGAGGAGGAGGAGGAGAATTTGGACTTGATATCCTGCCTATCACTCCCCTTAAGGTGTCTCAAAGTGGCCAACAATCTCCTTTCCCTTCCTCCCCCACAACAAACACTCTGTAAGGCTGAGAGACTTCAGAGAAGTGTGACTAGCCCAAGTGTGACTTCCCCACCCAGCTACTGCATGTGGAGGATTGGGGAAGCGAACCCAGTTCACCAGATTACGAGTCCACCGTTCTTAACCACTACACCACGCTGGCTCTCAGGGGACAGCAAACCAGCAGTGAGGATGCTGAAGGAAGAATACATAGTAGGCAGCATGCTAAGAAAGATGACTACACAATGGAGAGATGAAGAAGGAGACTTCAAGAAACAAAAATAGATGGTGAAACCAAAGAAACTTCACAATGCTTAAGATGAAGAAGGGCTCCATGCTAGTGGGAGCAAGAAAGGAACACTAGGAAGCCTGGCTCTGGACAGAGTCTCCCCTTTTGACCCAGATCACAGCTTGAGGATGTCACTAAGTCCAGCACTGGGCATTCAGGTTGTGTTGACAGTTTGCAGTGACTTTCATGAATTTTGGCTGCTCTACAGTACATGGGACTGACCCAGAAGAGCATTTGTGAACCGTACCCTCAACTGGTCCAAAATGTGGTGGACAGATTGACTGTGGTTGACCACTGAGAAAATGTCACACCAGAATGGAAAGTGCTTCACCGGCTGCCAATTTGTTTCCAGGTTCAATTCCAGATGCCAGGTTTTGCCTTCAGATTTGTAGATGGCCTGGCCCAGGTATTGGAATGAGTGCCTACTTCCACCTGAGCCTATCAATCGAGATCTTTTGAGAGCCCCACCTTCTACCATGTGAGTGATGGCTGAAGAAAAGGCCTTTTGTGGTAGTACCCAAGTTTATGATCCAGTGTGGAATATGAGATCATCATCTTAGGCACTTCTGTGTGTGCCACCTCTGAGGACGGTCCAAAGGGTGGTGATGAGAGAACAGGCCTTTTCTGCAGCTGCTCTCCAGGGAGACCCATCAGGCATAATTTTGTCATTATTTTGGTGCCAGGCAAAGAAGTTTTTGCTTTCCCTGACATTTTGGCTGCATCAGTGATTGAATGTCATCTCTCTGTGTGTGTGTGTGTGTGTGTGTGTGTGTGTATTCTGATGATGTCTTTAATATGGTTATGTATTTTCATTACTGCCTTTTATCCTTGTTGCAAACTGCACCAGGACTTTTTGTTGCAGGAAGCAATTCGTAAGTTGAATAAACCTTGGTATCCAAAACGCCCACCCAGCAAAGCACTCACAGGTTGCAAGAACCAACCTTCCACGTTCCGTTACGCCAGCATAGAAGGCAGAAGTGACCCAGGCACCCTGTCAATACTGTAAGGCATGATAGACTCACTGGTCCAAGTTTCCAGTGGGTAAGGTAATATTCCTCTGGAATGCTCTGCAATGAGTCTTTAACGAGACGACGTGCTGTCAATATGCAAGATGAGACTTGGTGAATGAAAAGCATCCAGAAAGAGCACTCTGCAGTGAAGCTATTTCTTTGAAACCTATGCCGCTCCCCTAGGCTACCTTTGACATATCATTTTGGGTGGAAGTGGTTAAAGAGACCCAACAAAATGACTTTGGTAATGCTTTTCTATCAATTGAGCCATGTTCCTTCAGCCTCAATCAATCCCTCCTTCAATGCTTGCAAACCAGCCCTTTGTTAACTCACTTACATTATTGTGCAGTCCTCCCCAAGAGAGCTTTCTGATTACAAATGGATTTCTTTTTTTACCCTTGGGCATCGTGTCAAGTGACCAGCATGAATCCTGAATTTTGGAAAGAGTCATTAAGCAAAGCGGCAACCGAGCAGCTGGAACAGCTTCCCATCATGAGGAGCAGTAATATAGCATGCGGGGGGGGGGCATTTCCCCAGGTGCACATTTGTTAGGGGTGCAAAATTTCAACATCCGGTGCTGCCTCAATACAGCTGTGTGCTTCCGACAGTGGGCTCTATTAAAAACGGCTTCTCCATGCGAACCAGGAAATGACACCTGCAGACAACAGAATGACTCTTCTTTTCTTATCTCTGCAGTTTCGATCTCTTGGGTGACATGGATGTCATTAGGCAGTTGAATGCGCAAGCGTACTCCATCCATTTCCCTCTCGCCATGTGGCCCCGGGTACTGGCAACCCACTGTACACCACTGATGAGGAGGACATTCTGCTAGAAGCAAAGGTGGTACTCAAAACCACCTTGAGGACCTGGTCTAAAATGCTGCACCTTCAAGGTAAGTGTAGGCAGGGCTTTTTTTCGGGTGGAACTCACCAGAACTGAGTTCCGGCACCTCTTTGGTGCATTCCAGCACCTCTGTAGTATTAATAAATAATAATAATAAATTTTATTTATATCCCGCCCTCCCCAGCCGAAGCTGGGCTCAGGGCGGCTAACAACAATAAAACAGTACAAAAGTACAGCACAAACAACACTCTAAAATCATTCATTATAAAATTAATTCAAATCAAGCCACTGGTATTGCGGCACAGCAGCACGGAGATTGGTGTGGTGCAGCAGAGGGAGCCATCGTAAGGTGCCAAAACCGTAGGTAGGGTGAGTGGGTGAAGAAGAGAAGATTACTTAGGGGCAATCTCTCCCCCCCAAAAAATAGCTCAACAACCTTGACTGCATGCTCAAGAAAGTTTGGTTGGTTGGTCCCCCTAAAAAAAAGCCAACAAGTTCTGGAACCTCTTTTTCAAAATAAATAAATACCATATTTTTCGCTCTATAGGACACACTTTTTCCCCTCCAAAAATTAAGGGGAAACGTGTGTGCGTTCTATGGAGCAAATGCAGGCTCCTTGGCTTCAGCGATAGCAACGCGAAGCCTCCGAAGCGCAGAGGGAGCGCTCCCTCTGCGCTCCGGAGGCTTCGCGTTGCTTTCGCTGAAGCCGGGAGAGCCCTCTAAAACAAGGTGCGTCCTATGGTCCGGTGTGTCCTATAGAGCGAAAAATACGGTAAATGCCCTGACAAATAAACAGAAGTGTCAACTGAAAGCTAGAGGGATAGAAAGCAATGGGAATGAATTTCAAAGAAAGAGACCCAATGGACAAGTGGGAGGTTGAGGGGTATCACAATAAAAACTACCGGAAAGTATTCCATGGGCACCTGATTACCCTGAAATTGTATGCAATTGTATGAGAAAGAGAATGACAGCCGGCAACTCTAAGTTTGCACACAGCTTGGGGTACTTGGGGACAGCCAGAACAGCCCAAACTGGCATTCTGGACAGACTTCCAAATAGCCCATGCTGCTTCCTTCTGATTTGCTCACTATATTCTTTCCTTTTGGCTGACGGGCACATGATTGCAGCCTCGAGGAGGAGCGGCTGCAACCTGAGACTCTCTGGCAGCGAGCGAGACTGGGTAACTCAGGTTCATCTGCCTGACATCTTTTCCACAGGGTGATTCACAGCCAGGCTGCCACCTCTAAAAAGGATTTAAGGAACAGTGGTCAGATATATCACAGGATCAAATGCGCAACTGTGGTCATGATGCCCATATGATTACTGCAGATGGAAGCTGGTGAAACTTCAGAGACATTATGGCAGGGCTCCAATTTATCAAGCAGACATGGCTGGCAAGCGGTCGCCGGCCAGTCTTTGCCAGAGGGACCAATATTGGCAATTGGAGGCACTTCATTTTAACATTTCAAAACTTTACTCCATTCCCCCTCTTTCTGTGGTTCCTTAAATTTGCTTTTAATATCTTCTGCATATCCAAATTAACTTAATTTGCTCATTTATTCATCTTCTTTAAATATACACGCTTATGAAACTGCAGGTTATTACAATAATCCTGCCAATGTTTTTATCTATTTACAATTTATCTGTAAATATTCAATAAACCATTTTCATTCTTTTATCGGTGTACTTTCAATATGGAAGACACCACTTACAAAGCAGAGTGCTTCTCTCCCCACATTTTCTGTAAAAAGAGCATCAATTTTGGCCTACCCCTTCCATAAGTCACCTGCAGGGCAATCCCTTTCACACTGGGTGAATAATAAGAACAATTTTATTATGTATACCCCACCCATCTGATTGGGTTGCCCCAGCCACTGAGGGTGGCTTCCAGCATATACAAAACATAATAAAACATTAAACATTAAAAACCTTCTTATACCTTCAGATGTCTTCTCCTTCAGATCTCCTTGACATCTGATGGGAGGGTGTTCCACAGGGTGGGTGCCACTACCAAGAAGGCCCTCTGCTTGGTTCCCTGTAACTTCACTTCTTGCAATGAGGGAACGAACAGAAGACCCTCGGAGGTGGACCTCAGGTGAGGGTGGAGGGTGGACAATGAGGGTGGAGACGCTCCTTCAAGTATACTGGACCGAGGCTGCTTAGGTCTTTAAAGATCAGCACCAACACGTTGAATTGTGCTCAGAAACGTACTAGGAGCCAATGTAGGTCTTTCAGGACCAGTGTTATATGGTCTTGGCGGCTGCTCCCCAGTCACCAGTCGAGCTGATGTATGACAGTCACTTCAGTACTAGCAATGCTGTTCAGTTAAGGTTCAGATGGGTCAGCCACACATATAGACACAGAGACACTAAGAAGAAATAGTATTAAAATTAACAACAACTTAATAAGGTCGACTATGGCTAGGCTGATTATAATTTTTCAAAAAATAAAAAATTGTTTGGAGCAGACCAGAGTGTTTACGTAAACACATACACACGGCACTAAAAAGATGCCTTAGTAGGACAGACTATGGTTGCTGATGAGTAAAATGATGATGATAATAATAATAATAATAATAATAATAATAATAATAATAATTTATTTATACCCTGCCCATCTGGCCGGACTTCTCTAGCCACTCTGGGCGGCTTCCAACAAAACATTAAAATACAGTAATTCATCAAACATTAAAAGCTTCCCTGAACAGGGCTGCCTTCAGAAGTCTTCTAAAATTCTGGTAGTTGTTGGTCTCTTTGACATCTGGTGGGAGGGCGTTCCACAGCGCGGGTGCCACCACGAGAAGACCCTCTGCCTGGTTCCCTGTAACCTCACTTCCCACAGTATGAGAACCACCAGAAGGCCCTCGGCGCTGGACCTCAGTGTCTGGGCAGAATGATGGGGGTGGAGATGCTCCTTCAGGTATACTGGACCGAGGCGGTTTAGGGCTTTAAAGGTCAGCACCAACACTTTGAATTGTGCTCTGAAATGTACTGGGAGCCAATGTAGGTCTTTCAGGACTGGTGTTATATGGTCTCAGCGGCCACTCCCAGTCACCAGCCTAGTTCGGGCATTCTGGATTAGTTGTAGTTTCCGGGTCACCTTCAAAGGTAGCCCCACATGAAGCGCATTGCAGTAGTCCAAGTGGGAGATAACCAGAGCATGCACCACTCTGGCGAGGCAGTCCGCAGGCAGATAGGGTCTCAGCCTGCGTACCAGATGGAGCTGGTAAACAGCTGCCCCAGACACAGAGTTGACCTGCCCCTCCATGGACAGCTGCGAATCCAAAATGACTCCCAGGCTGCACACCTGGTCCTTCAGGGGCAGTTACCCCATTCAGGACCAGGGAGTCCTCCACACCTGCCCACCTCCTGTCCTCCCAAAACAGTACTTCTGTCTAGTAGGAAGGAAAATCTGTTGGGGCAGACTAAAGGGTATCTGCAGAAAAACCATACACATAGAGGCATAAAGTAGTAGTAATAATAATAATAATAATAATAATAATAATAATAATATAATAATAATAATAATAATAATAATAATAATAATAATAATAATAATAATAATAAT
>JAXCMG010000112.1:669070-752296 GCA_034642415.1 Podarcis siculus
ATAATAATAATAATAATAATAATAATAATAATAATAATAATAATAATTTCATCCAAAATCAAGCCACATCCTAGTTTCACTGTTAAAAATCTCACTGTGTTTATTTAATACAGAGGCAACAGCACTAACTTACAGCACAATCCAAACCCAAGATTCAGCAGGATGAGAGAGCCTGGATTTGGCTGACACTGGGCTTTCCTGGCTACATTGGCCTGAAGTCCCTCACTGCCGCTCATCTGGGGCAACTGAAACCTGTGCAACTTGCACCAGTATAAGTCCCCGAAAGGGACATTGTGGCAGAGAGCTGAGGGCGGGACACAACAAACCCTCTTCTGCTCAGCCATGTGACCTAGGGCCCAATCTCAAAACCCGGGCCCACACTCACCTGCCACTTCTACTGGCAGTAGCCTCTCCCAGGGGGCTCCTGAACAGTGTTTACAATAGTCAACTCTGTCACTGAAGTTAGGAAGATACTGAAGAGCATCCATTAGAAGTGAGAAGTGATCCAAAACAGTGCTAAATGACACTTGCTAATCTCCCTATTGCAATAAATAAACGATGACTGTGGCCGAGATCTATCTGAAGTTCTGGACATCAGACTCTCTTAACGACTGGACTGCCTTCTCCCTTAGACTAGAGATAAGGAAAGGGAAAGGGAAAGGGCCCCATGGACAGTTTGTTGTTTAGTTGTTTAGTCGTCTCCAACTCTTCATGACCCCATGGACCAGAGCACGGTAGGCACTCCTGTCTTCTTCTTACATTCCAGGTTCCTGTGCAATATTTTTCTTTACAGCATTGGACTTTCCTCTCGCTTCCAGGTGTCCTTTCAGCTTTGGCCCAGCCACTTCATCAGCTCTGAATCTACTTGTACTTGTCCTCCGCTCTTCCTCAGTAGCATGTTAGACACCTTCCGACCTGAGGGGCTCATCTTCCAGCGTCATAACTTTTATATGCCTGTTGTCTTTGTCCATGGAGTTTTCTTGGCAGGGATTCTGGAGTGGCTTGCCGGTTCCTCCTCCAGGTGGATCACGTTTGGTCAAAACTCTCCACTATGACCTGTCCATCTTGGGTGGCCCTGCTCATAGCTTCTCCGAGTTATTCAAGCCCCTTCACCATGGCAAGGAAGTGATCCATGAAGGGGATCACAGTTAAGTCCAGTCAAAGGCGACTATGGTAGAAGACCCTCCTAGCCACTGAGGTACATGCACCCAGGAACACCCCCAGACTACTAACTTGCTGTTTCAGGGGAAGCATGACCCTAGCGAAAGCAAATAATTGACCCATTATCTGGACCCTTGGCCTTCCCACCAGCCCATTGAATGCCCCATTCCAGGGCTTTCCAATGGTTCCCACTGGCAGGGTCCCAGACAACATCACTCCTGTCTGCGTGTTCAGTGAGTGGAAGAGGGAGCTCTGTGCCGGTGGGTTGGCACTGGTATCACTCTGCTGGCAATGGGGCGAGCTGGCGGAGGTTGCCAGGGCTGCCCGTCTGCCCAATGCCGCTCTCCACCCAAAGGGGATTTGCACTGCACAGTTAACTCTCACTTTCTCTCTCTCAATCTTTGGAGGATTTAATTCTGCAGGGAAAGCCAGCTGGTCCCTTCCCCTGTCATTAACTTCTCCTAAATCGATTGGATTAAAGATGGCCGAAGCCCGGCAGAGAAACAGCTCAGCTTTTCCTCTCCCCCATTCGGCTGCTCGCTCCATTCAGCAACCGATCTGCCAATCACCCAAGTCGCCCTGTTTCCTCTCTCACACACCCCGGCTCTTGCTTTTCCAGCCATATAGGACATGTAAGCCTGCTTCAGTCTCATTCAACTTGACACCTGTTTCGCTTTAAAAGAGGCTCCTATAAATAGAAGAGGGAATGCAAATCTCGGTGGCTTTGCACTGTATTCTGGAAAAAGCAACTTGCAACCCCGTGGGAGGGGGGAGGGAAGCGAGAAGGAGGGGGAAAGAGACACTATCTTGCCTCAAAACATGGCAGCTCTATTTAAGGGCCGTTGCTTTTAATTTAAATGCTCATTTCTTTTTCTATTTTCAGATCCTCCCTGGGATTTTAGGAATGTTGAGACGTGCTGCTTATAAAGCCCTAAGTACAAGATGGTCACGGACGGCTGGAAGGAGGCATGTTCTAATGGAAACAAATCACTTGTCAGCGAGCAGCCTTCAGACTTTGAACAAAAGCTCAAAGGGCTCAGGAAAAGAGACATGTTGGTTGGCTTCTAAGGCCTGGGTGCACGTTCACAGCCCCCCTTCACCAAAAGCTCCGCGGTTATTTATTGCAAAGTTAATTTACGTCCATAATTTGGAAGAGGTGCTGCGACGTCAGCATTCCCTGTTAAAAGGAAATCCATGGGATTTCCATCCTTCCAAGCTCAACTTGACTTTGCAAAACAAGATCATGGCTCAACTGGAGCCTGTGCTTTCTAGGGAGTCTCTCAGAAATACATATGAAACCTCCCCAAAATGAGTCCCTTCCTCTTGTTTGAAACATGCCAGCTGCGAATCCAAGACCAGGGAGAAGAGTCGGTGGAAGAAGACTGGAAGAAATTTAAAGACTATTTGCAGAAATATTGTAAAATTAATGAATGTTAAATGATGTTGGTTTGAAATTAAGTGGTCTTAGTAACAATGTTAACAAGAATATGTAAAAAAGGGACGGATAACGGATGAAAATATAAGGTTATAACATGTTGAGATATTGAGTTAAGATAAATGAAAGAGGGTAAGGATTTGCTGACTTAATTATGTGAATGGGAATACAAAAAAGGGAGGTGCGAGGAGGTCAAGGAAATAAGCAAAGGAAATTTAAAATTTGAAAAACTGATTTGTTTTTAATTACTCTTTTGTCTTTTTATTTTTTCTGTATTTTATTTTCTATGTTTCTTTGCATTTTATGTAGTTTATTTGTTTTTCTGTATTTTTTTTATTTTGTAAATTTTTCTTCTTTATAAAACTTTAATAAATATCTTTAAAAAAAAGAAGAAGAAAGAAACATGCCAGCTGCTTTCCATTACAAAATCTTTCTTTAAGCTGTAGGGTCTTGTTTAGTATATACCGTAATTCTCTATGGTAGAACTGGGATGGGTTCCTCTTGACAATGCGGTGATATCTCTAGTCAAAGTGGGACGCGGGTGGAGCTGTGGTCTAAACCACTGAGCCTCTTGGGCTTACTGATCAGAAGGTCAGCGGTTCAAATCCCCGTGACGGAGTGAGCTCCCGTTGCTCAGTCCCAGCTCCTGCCAACCTAGCAGTTCAAAAGCACGCCAGTGGGTTTGAGCCCCACATTTGGCAAAAAGATTCCTGCATTGCAGGGGGTTGGGCTAGATGACCCTCATGGTCCCTCCCAAACTTGATTCCCCGATTTTCTGATTCCATGAAACCAATATCCCCCCTCCCAAGGGCTCCATCTATTTATGAATATCTACCTTTCACACATCACATTTGTGCACATGCAAACACCATTCTGCCTCAACCACATTTGAAAACCCCCCCATTAACTCACACAAACATATACCAGCCGACATCCAAAACATGACATCCATTCACGTTCATGCCCTGGCCTCAGTCCATAAAGATCCACTGGCTTCTGTTGACTGTCTTTCAAAGGTGAACTTCCATCAGCCGACATCCACAAACATCAGTCTGCTTTAGCCACTGGCTTCCATCCACCAACATCTGCCAGGTTCTCTTAGGTCCATCATCAGACATCCACCAGCTTCCAACCACAGCTACCAGCAGACTTCAAGCAACCAAACTTGCATTATTAACGCTCCCTAACATCCCACTGCCAGAGGATTGCCTCCTTCTATTCACCACTTTGCCTCCTCCAAGTGGAAGAAACCTTGGCAGTGCTGAATGTCACATACATTTCCAGCTGTGTCCTGTTGGAAACAGAAAAGGGCTTTCCCCCGGCCTGCCTTTATATACACTCAGTTGCCAAGGGCTTTTGTGACATCACAAGAAACTCACAGCCAATGGCAACAGCTGGGGAGGCATCATCTTCAATGCTTTGAGCCTCACAATGGTGAGTGGACCTATCAGTGATTGTGTGCTTGTTTATTCAGGAAGTGGGTGGCCCTGTGGTCTAAACCATGGAGACTTTTGGGCTTCCCAATAAGAAGACTGGTGGTTCAAATCCCCGTGACAGGGTTAGCTCCCATTGCTCTGTCCCAGCTCCTGCCAACCTTGCAGTTCAAAAGCATGCCAGTGCAAGTAGATTAATAGGTACCACTGTGGCAGGAAGGTAAACGGCATTTCCATGTGCTCTGGCTTCCATCACGGTGTCCCATTGTGCCAGAAGGAGTTTAGTCCTGCAGGCCACATGACCCGGAAAGCTGTCTGTGGACAAACAACAGCTCCCTCGGCTTGAAAGCAAGATGAGCACCACAACCTCATAGTTGCCTTTGACTGGACTTAACCGTCCAGGGGTCCTTTATCTTACCTTTTACCTTCTACCAGCTTAGGTTGTTGGGACAGCTATGGCAGTTTGTGGTCACTGTAATCCATGCACTGATAATGGCCAGGTTAGATTACTGCAGTATACTCCATGCGGGGCTGCCCTTGAGGTTGGCCCAGAAGCTGTAGCAAGTTCAAGATGGCAAGGTTTGACTGATCTCTAGGGAAGGATATTGCCACCATGTTATGTCACTGCTGAAGGAACTGAACTGGCAGACAGTTCAAGGTGCTGGGTTTGGTGTTTATTATAAATTTTATTTTTGCATTTTCTATTTTACGTAAACGCACAAATTAAATACATAGACATATAATCCCCTTTGACTTCCCTCCCGTGTCCATTGTGGATCTTAATTGAATGATTTCCCCCTCTGCATCTCTTTCATATTATTGTCAATCCTTTGTCAATCCATAGTTCAAATTTTTACTACAAGTTTTCAGTCAATCCTACCAATGTATGTAATTGTTTACAATAGCTTTTCAAATAAATTACAGTGGTACCTCAGGTTAAGTACTTAATTCATTCTGGAGGTCCGTACTTAACCTGAAACTGTTCTTAACCTGAAGCACCACTTTAGCTAATGGGACCTCCTGCAGCTGCCGCGCCACCGGAGTACGATTTCTGTTCTCATCCTGAAGCAAAGTTCTTAACCTGAAGCACTATTTCTGGATTAGCGGAGTCTGTAACCTGAAGCGTATGTAACCTGAAGTGTATGTAACCCGAGGGACCACTGTATAAAGTTTCCCCATTCTTTATTAAAGACCTCCTCTTCCTGGTTTCTAATTCTCCCTGTAAGCTTTGCCATCTCGGCATAGCTCATCAGTTTTGTCTGCCACTCTTCTTTGGTTGGAGTTGTACCCTCTTTACATTTCTGGGCTAACAGAGTCAACATAGACGTGGTTGTGTACATAAATAGTTTCGTCTGCTCCTTCAGGAACTCTGGTCCTATAATACCTAAAATAACAACAACAACAATCTTTATTACGGTCCAGAGACCCAACAAATCGTTACAAAGCAATACACAATTCACACAGCCTACCTCCAGGTTAAACAAGCATTTTGTTCAGAATATAGGGATCAATGGTTCTTGCAACCACCGATAAAAACTTTGCCACTGATAATGTTCTAGCATTTGTCTGGTCTTCCAATAGGAACCTGACATAGTGAGCCTCTGATTTTCCCAGGAAAGGTACCAGCAAGGGTAGTATCAGTTCAGCCCTGGCTTGCTCATATTTTGCACAATGCAACAAAATATGTTTTATGGAATCAATGTCTTGAGCACACGAGCAAAGTCTGTCCTGGTAGGGAACTCCTCTCAACCTGCCATCCAACACTGCAGAAGGAAAGACGTTTAGTCTGGCTTTGGTGAATAACCTTCGATAATTTGGTACTGTCAGGTTTTTAATGTAAGATGTTAACTTAAAGACATGCCAATATTGTACTCCTACTGCCAGCGGACTACAGACTGCGTGTGATCGAGATCGCAAGTCACTGTGTGCAAAATACCTAAAATAACAGCATCTGGTTTCTTAGGAAAAGTTATTTTCAGCATTTTCCCCCCAATTCTTTATATATCATTTCCCAGAAGTCTTTTATCATCTCACACGACCACCACATGTGATAAAAAGTGTCCTCTTTTTCTTTGCATTTCCAAAATGTTTTGGACTTTTATTTATACATCTTAGCTAATTTACTAGGAGATAAATACCAACACTACATCATTTTCATATAATTTTCCTTCAAAATGTAACATGCTGTCAGTTTTAATGTCTGTTGTCATGTCTATTGTCCATAGTCTCTCCCACGCTGCTAATTCAATGTTATAACCAAAATCCTTGGTTTTGGTGTTGAAGCCCTATACAGCTTGGCAGGGGTGCCAAGTAAGCCCTGCTCCAATCGTTCACATGACATGGCAGACACACACCATTTGAATGGCAATGTCCATCAACTTCTGGGGTCCCAGCCCCCTCAAATATTTTATAGCGGGACAAAGTTCCCAGTAGTCCATTCAGCACAATGTAGGAAGTGGGTGGGTCTTCTGTGTTGTGGCACCTACTTCTTGAGATTCCCTCATTGTCTTCTTGGTGCCTCCTGAAGACCTTCTTCTTCCCATGAGACTGTTAAGTAGAGCTCTTTCCCAGTCTGCATCTGTACTGGAACTGTTTTTAGATGATTTAATGTGTTTTTGCTGCCCTTGGGCTCCTTTGGGATGAAGGGTGGGATATTAATTGAATGAATGAATGAATGAATGAATGAATGACTGGGTTTGGCAGGATCTCTAGACTTGTGTACCTTTCGATTCCTTCTTCCCTTCTTGGTTTTCCAGTCCTACTTGGAGGGCAATTGCAAGTAATAATTTGCTATATGAAGTGGCAATTTGTGGGTTGCCTCAAATCAGGACAGGGCTATCGCTGCACATGGTGGTGAGAGGGGAGAGCAAGTGAGCACAGGCAAAAATCACTGCTTAGCATTCATGTCTGAACCATCCCTGCGATCTTTAGCTCCAGTTTATGTTAAGTTATTTGAACAGTACCCTTCCTGCTTTTATTGGCGTTTGAGATGGTCATTTACTCAAATGTATTTTTGCATAAGGTTCTCTGCCGGCTCCTACCCAAACTTTGCCGTGCCCTTAGCTTTATCTGACTTTGCAGGATGTTGGACTTATAATATCAGAAAGCTTTTGGAATACTAAATCTTTTACATGCGGCAGGAAGTTTGAGTCTGGGAACGGTATCTCGAGTGATACCTTATTTTAATATTATGTACATATTTTGGTCTGTTATTTATTGATTTATTAAATTTATATACTGAGCTTCATCTAAGGATCACAGGGCAGTTTACAGTATAAATTTATCATCAATATATATATTTATCAGTACATATACAGTATATTTATATTAACATCACTAGTCTTTATTTGATTTGGTTTAATTTTACACAATAACCTACCTGAGCACCTGTTGAGTATTTAGAAATCTTATAAATAGGATTTTATATCTTAATGTGTACCAAAAGGTGGTAATAATAATAATAATAATAATAATAATAATAATAATAATAATAATATTTTATTAATATATTTATACCCCGCCCATCCGGCTGGGTTTCCCCAGCCACTCTGGGTGGCTCCCAACAGACTAAAAACAGAATAAAACATCATATGTTACCAGTCCAGTGAATGCAATTATTAATCATGTTGATAACAACAGGAGCAATTCAAGGTAGGCTGTGGCTGTTGGGTTAGAAATGATAGATCCTGAATCCCAGTCTTTAATATATTACAAAGAGCCGAACACAATATCAAACGCAAATAATAAAATGCAAATCACAGGACTCTCCCCCCCAGCCCCAGCCCCTCAGTGCATGCAATCACTCTGTACCATACATAAGCAAACAGTTGACAATTTTTGCTTGGCTTAGCCAAGGCTATTAGCTGTACAATTATACTGAACAAACACTTGGCTTTCCAGTAAATGACCAATCAATAAATATAAAACCAGATCACATGAGACTCCCACTGTCTCCTTCTCTGCCTGCACTGCCTTTGTAGGATTAATTTGAATTAACAACAATGCAAACTCTTCATTATATGTCTCTTTCTCGAGAGGCGTTTGGCAACGTGAGCCTTCAACCACTTATGTTTGACTAACGTGTATCATATTTGCATAATATAAAGAGACAATTGAGCTCCATGATTGACTGCCTGGAGAAATGCACTGTTAATTTCCACTAAAATTAGCACTGTTCCTTTAATTATCCTAGCTTAATTGCTACTACGTCTGGCTTTTGAAGAAAAATATTTCAAACATTTTATATGCGAGTGTTTTCTTGTTTGTGACATTCTCAAGAGGGCTTGAAATGGCTTTTCTTCTCGGTTCCCATGAACTAAAGCCATAAATGGAGAATGTTATGCAAATATGAGTATTGACTTTCTAACATGATCAAGAAGCCTAATAGCTTTCGGTATACTGTATAATCAAGTTGCTCCAGTATTAAATATAGTAGGCTAAGTTGTTCTCTTTATGCATATTTATGGAGAGTTAAGATCCACTGTGTTAAATGAGGCTCTGTCCAGTTAAATTTTGTGAAAGAAGAGCAGTCTAACTTTATATTTCTCAATTCAAAGTATCCCTATGTAGAAGGCTATAGCATCCTTGTATTCTGACAGCTGTGTTGTCAGCGATAATATTCATTTCCATGGCCAGTTATTTATTTCATTATTCTTATTTATTAAACTTCCAGTCAGTCTGTATACACATTAACGTTCATTCTAGAATCAATGCACACAAAGTGCCTATTTTTTCTCCATAGCTCACAAACAATCTAGATCTATTGCTTTTTTGCTTTTTTTGCCCCTGAAAAATGCTGATTGAGAAACTGGTTTCATTTCAAAAAGTACCGTAAACTGATTGCAGATTGGTTCTGAAGTGGGTCTGTTTGAAGACAAGATGTAGGCCAGGCATAGGCAAACTCCAGCCCTCCAGATGTTTGGGACTACAATTCCCATCACCCCTAACTAACAGGACCAGTGGTCAGGGATGATGGGAGTTGTAGTCCCAAAACATTTGGAGGCCCGGAGTTTGCCAATGCCTGATGTAGGAAGTTCTGGCAATGGGGAGAGTTTCTGTTTGTGTTTCTACCTGAAGGAGCGTCTCCACCCCCATCGTTCAGCCCAGACACTGTGGTCCAGCTCTGAGGGCCTTCTGACAGTTCCCTCACTGCGAGAAGTGAGGTTACAGGGAACCAGGCAGAGGGCCTTCTCGGTAGTGGCACCCGCCCTGTGGAATACCCTCCCACCAGATGTCAAGGAAAGGCAGTCCTGTTTAGGGAAGTTTGATGTTTTATCGTGTTTTTGATATTCTGTTAGGAGCTGCCCAGAGTGGCTGGGGAAACCCAGCCAGATGGGTGGGGTATAAATAAACTATTATTATTATTATTATTATTATGCCCAGTGACATAGTGGGTAGGCATATACAGTGGTACCTTGGGTTGCATACGCTTCAGGTTACAGACTCTGCTAACCCAGAAATAGTGCTTCAGGTTAAGAACTTTGCTTCAGGATGAGAACAGAAATTGTGCTCCGGCAGCGCCCCATTAGTTAAAGGAGGCCCCATTAGTTAAAGTGGTGCTTCAGGTTAAGAACAGTTTCAGGTTAAGAACGGACCTCTGGAACGAATTAAGTACTTAACCCGAGGTACCACTGTACCAAGATTACAAACATCTCTTCCTTTTTCATTCATCTGAGGCATGAGGAAAAGGCATGGGTAAGACAATTGGGGGTGGGGTGCAAATGCATATCACGTAACCCCCCCCCCCAGCCTTGTGGTCAGCAGGAGCTAGAATCAATCTGGATTGAAAGCGACATGTTGAAGAGGAGCAGGCACAATTCTGGGTCGAGAAAAACGACACGTTTGTGCCACAAATTGTGTATGCAGCCTAACTCTTTCTTGATAGTGTTTAAACGCTGTAGCCAATGATTGCTATCCAGCTCTTGTCACACCGACTTATACGTGATTGGTTGCCCCAGAATGGGCAGAATCTGCATCTGGATATGCATCGAGATTGCATACAGTTTCTTGCTTCTGCACCCAAATCTCCTTCCACTTCGGCTGCAGCATTTCTTCTCTCCTCCTTCCTCTCCACACCTCCCCCCCCCCCGCCCCCGGATCCCCAGAATGTCAGGAGACCATCCTCAACACCATGGGATGTTGTTGAAGATTTCAAGAGAAGGACGATTTGCCAAAAATTGGGTGAGGCACCTTCAGGTTACCCTTTCCTGTTCAGCAGTGTTTCTTGGAGCAAGGAGGAATTCTTGCACTCATGTAACAATCCATTTAGCGCATGGGTAGGCAGACTAAGGCCCAGGGGCCGGATCCGGCCCAATCGCCTTTTAAATCTGGCCTGCGGACGGTCCAGGAATCAGCATGTGTTTACATGAGTAGAATGTGTACTTTTATTTAAAATGTATCTCTGAGTTAGTTGTGGGGCCTGCCTGGTGTTTTTACATGAGTAGAATGTGTGCTTTTATCTCTGGGTTATTTGTGGGGCATAGGAATTAGTTCATCCCCCCCCAAAAAAAAATAAATATAGTCCGGCCCCCCACAAGGTCTGAGGGACAGTGGACCGGCCCCCTGATGAACAAGTTTGCTGACCCCTGATAGTGTTATGTTGAATGCAACCCTTTAGGTGGACATTAAACTGGACCAAACAATATTCATTTATTCATTCATATACCACCCTATACCCGGAGGTCTCAGGGCAGTTCACAGAACAAAATCAACATAAAAACCACAATATATATAATCAAAATAAAAACAACAACCCAATAACCCACCCACCCTGAAAAAGAGCTACATTTTAAATGGGCATAGGATGTCAATCACATCAACCAAAGGCCTGGTTAAAAAGGAACGTTTTTGCCTGGTGGCTAAAGGTGTATAATGAAGGTGCCAGGCAGACTTCCCTGGAGAGAGCATTCCACAGACCGGTAGCCACTGCAAAGAAGGCCCCGTTTTCATGTTGCCACCCTCTGGACCTCTGGAGGAGGAGGCACACCAAGAAGGGTCTCAGAAGATGATCTCAGGGTCTGGGTAGGTTCATATGGAAAGAGGCAGTCCTTGAGGTAAAGCGGTCCTGAGTCGTTTAAGGCTTTATAGGTCAAAACCAGCACTTTGAACTGGGCCCGGAAACTAACTGGTAGCCAGTGCAGTCGGACCAGGATCAGTGTAATATGCTCAAACTGTCTGGCTCTGGTGAGCAACCTGACGGCTCAATTCTGCACTAGCTGAAGTTTCTGAACTTCAAAGTCTCTCAAACTTCAACCTCTCTCAAACAGAGTCCTCCTTTAAGCACTGCACTCTGTAACACATGACCACCTTAGGTGTAAAGCAGCTTTGTGCAGTTATGATGACAGTGCATGGCTCTCCAGATACTTTGACTCATTGGGGTGCACCCCAAGAAGGACACTGACAAACTGGAACATGTCCAGAGGAGGGCAACCAAAATGGTCAAAGGCCTAGAAACGATGCCTTATTAGGAACGGCTAAGGGAGCTGGGCATGTTTAGCCTGGAGAAGAGGAGGTTAAGGGGTGATATGATAGCCATGTTCAAATATATAAAAGGATGTCACATAGAGGAGGGAGAAAGGTTGTTTTCTGCTGCTCCAGAGAAGCGGACACGGAGCAATGGATCCAAACTGCAGGAAAGAAGATTCCACTTAAACATTAGGAAGAACTTCCTGACAGTAAGAGCTGTTCGACAGTGGAATTTGCTGCCAAGGAGTGTGGTGGAGTCTCCTTCTTTGGAGGTCTTTAAGCAGAGGCTTGACAACCATATGTCAGGAGTGCTCTGATGGTGTTTCCTGCTTGGCAGGGGGTTGGACTCGATGGCCCTTGTGGTCTCTTCCAACTCTATGATTCTATGATTCTATGATTCTAACCCCATCTAACAGTTACATGTGGTTCATGACCCAAGCGTTTCTTGCATGTGAGCGGCTAAATCAGTTTACATTCAGGTTCAAGCGAGCTGGGAAGCCTGCGGGTAGCTGAAGACTGCTTCTGCCTCTGTGCTTAGAAAAAGGTGTGGTTCTTCTGCACGGGTTCCATTGAGTAATACCCAACGAATGAAATGCAGAAACCAACATTCCAGCTGTAGCTTATCTGCAGCCTTATCTGAGCTCTATTAAAACCTGGACCAAACTAGACAGGATTCCACGAAACGATGCAAATAGAGATGACCTCCTGTTCACCAAGTGTCGTCAAGAATGTCTTGATAAAAGTCTGTAATTTTATCAGGGCGAGTTGCCTGAAGCCCCAAGCAAAAAATGTCCCCGTCTCCTTGCCATACTCAAGGAGTATTTGCAACATACTGACGGGGTCTGGGTCACTGCAAAGCAAGTTTAGGACTAGCCTGACCTGCTAGCATCTAAAAGGGAGATGGAGGAGTGAAAGTGGATATTTTGCCATTGATTGCAGGCATAAGAATTCCCTAATCCCAGATTTGTGTGGGCTGGTTGTGGTTCCTTGCAAAAGGCACTTGGATTCAAAGCTTGACTCAGCCACAGACTTAATGGGTGGCCTCTGGTTTGTGGGTGAGGTTTCTGGGTCTGTGAAGTAGATATAAAAGTGATTATCTCACAGATGGTATTTAACTCGGAGGCGGCTTGCTAAGATTAACAAGACAGAATCAGATAAGTGCTGGAAGTGTAAAGAGGTGGAGGGAACGTTTTTTCATATGTGGTGGACTTGTAAAAGTGTAAAAGAGTATTGGGAAATGATTTATAACGAATAGAAAAAAATGTTTACAATTATTCCCCCCCCCCCAAAAAAAACAGAGTCCTTTCTATTGGGGAAAATTCAGACTTAAATTCCCAGGGGTCAGAAAAGGTTATTTACTGTATGTATGCAACAACTGCGGCCTGTGTTTTGTTAGCCCAAAAATGGAAAATGAGAGAGGTTCCAACCAAAGAAAATTGGCAACTTAAGTTGATAGAAAATGCACAACTTGCAGACTTAACATATAGAATAAGAGAACAAGAAGAACATATGTTTAAAGAAAACTGGAAAACGTTTATTGAATATATGTAAAATAATTGTGTACAGCTGAAAACGTGGTAGCACTAAGATAAATTCAACAGAGTAAATAATTTTTGGTGGCTGTAAAAGTAGAAAACTGATTTTGAATGGTTATGGTAAAATACGCAGGGATGTATGATATGTAAAAGGAACCAAGGAAAGAGAAGAAGGGAAGTCATCAATATCTTAAGCATGTAAAATGTTTATTTGAAATTGTAAAACAGAAAATTTAAAAATAAATAAATAAGTGATTATCTCGCATAGCTTCTAGTGAGGAGGAACATGTAACCGCTATATGTTGCTAACCCTAGGCCTTCAGAATAGGATGGACTCTAAATACACAGACATGGAGCCACTCGAGTCACAATAATCCAAATAACCACATTGCCACCTGGTGCCCTCCAAATTTTTTGGATTACAGCTGCCCTCAATCTCACACGGCGTTGGTGTGCTAGTGGGGGTTGATGGAAGTTGTAGACCAAAGCAACTAGAAGGCACCAGGATGATGAACACTGCTCTGTGTTCCAGAATCTTCTTTTGGTATGTTTTCAGAAGAGTTCTTAATTGTAACATGGCCCATGTAGGCCCAATAGTGCCCTTGAGGACTTCTTTAAGTGCCTGCAAACTCTCTGTTCCCACCACAATATTGATAGCTCCTTTCATCATGAGGTGGTGTCAGTTTGCATTTCATAGTACAGAAAGTACTGATCTGATCTTTCCTATTCTAATAAATTCAAGAAGGTTCTGGAAGCTTCTCTGTGTGAAAGAAGCAAGCAGAAGGTTCATGATGTTTGGGTTATTCCTTCAGAGAAGCTGAGTACAGCTGGCTTAAACTGGTTCTGTTATCTCTTCTGTCAAGGTGCTGCTGATTATAATAATAAGGCCAGAAGGGGCCTGGGTTTCACTTTCTCTTTCTATCTCTTTCCCTTCTGGTGTGGTGTTAAGGTTTAGACTTCTTATAAGTTATTGTAAGTTTAAGTTAAGTCTGCTGCAACTGGATTTCTTATGGACAGTGCCAATCCTGAATGTATTGGATTTGCAACCATTGTGCTCATTTGCCTTCAGTAGCAGTAAAGCTCTGCTGGGTGAAATATAATTGCCTCTGGTCTATTTGGAGGGGGTCCTGCAACGTGTTTAAGTTGGAATCTGTTCTGGATCCATATTGAGTAGAATTTCAATGACAACTTTCCCCCAGGGCCAGTTCAAGACATTTTGCTGCCTAAAGTAAAGGACAGGATGGTGCCCATCTCCCAAGGCACATCTAGAAGCCAACTGGATTAACAGTTGAATCTGACAGGTGAAAGGGCAGTATCTTCTACTGTTCTTGAGGGTCGCAGACTAGTGGTGAGGTTGGACAGGGTAGGGCTCACGGCACTTCCCATCTCCAGCCACTGCTGCCTGAGGTAACTGCCTCATTTTGCCTTATTGTAGGGCTGGCCCTGTCTCCCCAGCCCCCTTGAAAATACATAGAGTTGGCAGAGGAATTGGGAAGAGCTTTCTGCGGGTAGCACTGTGGGTTAAACCACAAAGCCTAGGACTTGCTGATCAGAAGGTCGGCGGTTCGAATTCCTGCGACGGGGTGAGCTCCCGTTGCTCAGTCCCTGCTCCTGCCAACCTAGCAGTTCGAAAGCACGTCAAAGTGCAAGTAGATAAATAGGTACCGCTCCGGCAGGAAGGTAAACGGTGTTTCCGTGCACTGCTCTGGTTTGCCAGAAGCAGCTTAGTCATGCTGGCCACATGACCCAGAAGCTGTACACCGGCTCCCTCGGCCAATAAAGCGAGATGAGCGCCGCAACCCCAGAGTCGGTCACGACTGGACCTAATGGTCAGGGGTCCCTTTACCTTTTACCTTCCTTTTTATACAGTCTCCAAGACTTAGATTGGAAGCTGAGCAGAAAGTGGAACAACCTAGTAGGCAGGAGCCAAAGGTGAGGAATCTGAGAAACTGGGGAAACAAAATCAGAGTGATCAGAGGGGTGGCAGAGTGCAGAAAGCGCTACACACACACACACACACACACACACACACACACACACAGGCTGGATCCCGTAAAAGACATCCACTTGAAACTGCAAACCTAAAGCACGGATCACATCTATCTCCATTGACTCAAGCACACAAAGCACAGTTCTGGTGCTTCCCATGGCACAAAAGATGAATCCTTATGGACCTCCACGAAACCCTTCTGGATTTCTGCGAAACCACCATCCAGTCATACGCAACCTTTAGCCTATTTTAAAAACACGAGGATTCATGCCTTGCATTGATGTGTCTGTGGCATTGCTAACAAGCATCAGATTTGGGGGATCATTCAAATCAGAGGCGGACTTAGAGGAATGTGATTGGTTCGCCCGTATTGGGTGCTGAGCCAAGGGGGTGCTGCGAGAGATGCCACAACAATGACGGAGAATGGAAGGCGAGAGGTAGGGTGGGCGGGCCAAATTTGGGTGCCGCACAGGGCACCCCTGAAATTTGAAAGCCCCAAGTCTGCCACTATGTACGTTCAAACAAATGTGTTTATTTTTGTTGGATCTGACTTTTACCCAAACTTGTGGAAAAGAACATGTGTGTCACTTTGCCTGTCGGTCAGGGCAGCAGCGGAGGCATGGATGCAACCAGGGGTTGCCGGGGTGACCATGACACACTCTCAAAATCCCAAATGTGTTGACAGGCCCCAAATGGCTAGCAATTAGCACTGTGATGCTAGCAACTGCAAATGAAGAAACACCAGAAGGAAAAGACCATTATTCCTGTGGGTACTTGTAGCTGCAATTAGATATCAATACAGTGGTACCTCGGGTTAAGTACTTAATACGTTCTGGAGGTCCGTTCTTAACCTGAAACTGTTCTTAACCTGAAGCACCACTTTAGCTAATGGGGCCTCCTGCTGCCACCGCGCCGCTGGAGCACAATTTCTGTTCTCATCCTGAAGCAAAGTTCTTAACCTGAAGCACTATTTCTGGGTTAGTGGAGTCTGTAACCTGAAGCATATGTAACCTGAAGCGTATGTAACCTGAGGTACCACTGTATATGCCAAAAGTAGGGATATCTGGAACTCTTGGTTCTGCTGCTTAACTTTAACACTCCTAACGGCAAGAAATCTCTGAAGCAACAAGCCAAAATGAATCAGCAAAATACAGCTCAGCTAAGAAAAATACATATAAATTCAAAACACATCTCTCGTGTTTGCTTATAAAAAAAGTATGCTTCTTATTATCATTTGTAAAAAGAAAAAAAGAAAAAAATCACATCTGAAACATTAACTTTTTTCTTCTTTTCAATTGGAGAAGAGTTATGTAAGTGAAAGAATTAAAAAATGAGGTGGCAATAATGAGTCACTGCCCTTTTTCGCAAACCGTGTTGCATAACCCTCCCAGCAATAAAGCAAAAAAACACACCACACAACAACCCTAAAGCAGCCAGACCTTTAAAGTGAGTTGAAAGTTCTCTGTTACGAAACCTAAAGCTGTTTAATAAAAGCAGAACTCTCGCGCTTCCTTGAAAATTCACCACACCTACGTCTGACGAAAGATTTGCCGACTGTCCAAAAATAGAAACTTGGAACACAATCAACATAGATATTGTGTCATCTGACAACTTCAAACAAAGCTCTAACACAACAAACGTGGAATTTGATTTATTTTATTATTATTTTTTTAAAGAGGTAGGGGAGAGGGGTAACTGTGCAAGGCCAGAGTTCATGCTTGCAAAGAGCTAAGAAAAAGTATCTGAATGGGAGCCAGTTTGAATTGGAGTCCTATTGAAGTCAAGAAGATTGGCTTGGCTCTGGCCCAGATATTCCTGTGCAAATGGCTTGCAGATCGGGATTTTACAGAGTGATAACATTTCTATTGTACAATAAAGACTTTGTCAGCTCTTGCTATTTTTGTGCTTGTGGCTGACCGTAATGAGAACAATTCTGAGCGTCGTTTCTATTCACCATGTAAAACCCCATCTAAACCGAGCTATCAACAAGCTGATGTAACATAGTTTATATAATAACGCTGAAGTGCTTTGCTGCCTGATTATTGTTACAATTAACCACATGCCTTTTACGTACATTATGAAAGCTCTCGCCTGTCCCAGTTAATGAAACAAAGCCTGGCAAACTTGCTGGGGCTCTGCAGCAAGTTGCCTAAAGGGCTGAGAGACAACTAAGGTTATGATTGATGCCATTTTTGAAACGGCAGCAGCTCTCAGCCTGCATGACCTAATTCATGGAGCAAACATTAACCTAATTCATGACAGATGAGAACCAAAGTTGTCTCTTCGTGTTTCAACACAGAGGTGGCAAAGAGCCTCCCTCTTCTTATGGCCCAGATCTGCCTCACCTTACAGCACTTAGCGGGTGTCTAAACCACGAGCCTTTTGGGCTTGCCAATCAGAAGGTCAGCAGTTCGAATCTGCACGACGGGGAGAGCTCCTGTTGCTCTGTCCCAGCTTCTGCCAACCTAGCAGTTCGAAAGCATGCAGTGCAAGTAGATAAATAGGTACCGCTGCGGTGGGAAGGTAAACAGCGTTTCCGTGTGCTCTGGTTTCTGTCACACTGTTCCATTGCGCCAGAAGCGGTTTAGTCATGCTGGCCACATGAACCGGAAAACTGTTTGTGTACAAACACTGTCTTCCTCAGTCTAAAAAGCAAAATGAGCACCGCAACCCCATAGGTACCTTTGACTGGACTTAACCATCCAGGGGTCCTTTTTTCCATCACTCAGTCCATTGTTTTACTAGAAATAGGACTACAGAGGAGCCAGTGTGGTGTAGTGGTTAAGAGTGGTAGTCTCGTAATCTGGTGAACCGGGTTCGCTTCCCCGCTCCTCCACATGCAGCTGCTGGGTGACCTTGGGCCAGTCACACATCTTTGAAGTCTCTCAGCCCCACTTACCTCACAGAGTGTTTGTTGTGGGGGAGGAAGGGAAAGGAGAACGTTAGCTGCTTTGAGACTCCTTCGGGTAGCGATAAAACGGGATATCAAGTCCAAACTCTTCTTCTTCTTCTTCTTCTTCAACAGAGGAGTCCATACCCTCCAACACTTCTCCGATGAAAATAGGGATGTCCTATTCCATTGTAATAATAATTTTATTATTTATACGCTGCCCATCTGACTGGGTTACCCCAGCCACTCTGGGCAACTTCCAATATATATATAAAAACACAATAGAACATTAAACATTCAGCATTTGAAAGAAATTCAGCATTTGAAAGAAAGCAGCCTTCTTCTGAGTAAAAAACACGGTTCAGAAATACATGGTCTGGGCAAACCAGCCTAGCATGAGAAGTTTTAAAAAGTTGGTTGGCCAGCATACATTAATTGACCACTGACCGACACTCCCTCTTCTCACACGTGCTTCCATCAGTGTTCAAATGATTCAAACATGTTGTCTGCATAAAATAATACCCCAATCAATTTAAACTGAGCTTGCATGTATGTACTTGCGCTAAATGACCCTTTGGGTCTCTTCCAACTTAACAGTTCTGCAACTCAAGGAGGTGCCAGTAGCCATCTTCAAATACCTTAAGAGTTGTGGAAGATGGGGCACACTTGTTTATTCCTCCTCTGGGAACCAATGGATTCAAGTTACAAGAAAGGAAATTCGAAAGAAACTTCAGGAATAACTTTCTGACAGTAAAAGCTGTTTGGAACAGACTCCCTCAGGAGGTGGTGCACTCCTTCATTGGAGGTTTTGAAGCAAAGGTTGGACGGCCATCTGTCATGGATGCTTTAGCTGAGATTCCTGCATTATAGAGGGTTGGACTAGATGATCCTTGGAGTCCCTTCCAACTCTATGATTCTATACCTTGATAAAGGTCCAATGGGTGCCAGCACAAAACAGCTGCCATTAGCAGCAAAAACGATAACAACACGGTGCCCGGAATCCCTACCAGTTAAGTACTGTCACAAAAAATTACATAAATAAAAACCTGCTCATGTGTAAGGGCAGTCAATACACTTGTGTGCTGTACTCTGGACTCCTGTGTGCTTCCTGATCGAATGAAACACTGGAATATTCAGTAAGAGGATGCCAAAATGCATGCTGAAGTTTCTCTTCTCATAGAAGACAAATGAATTAGTTGCAGATATTCTAGATCACAGTCTGTGTGTTTTCAGTTGCAGAGGCTGTGCTCATGCAAAGGGCTGCTCTCTTATCAAGAGTATCTGAAGAAATGCAGAAAACAAATAAAGCACAAATACAATAAATTATCAGTTCCAGTTTCACAGACGTTTCTTTTTATCTCCACATGCAATGTGTAAAGCTTGATCCCTTATTTTTGTTTTGGGGTTGTTTTTACACCAGAATAACTCTTCAATAGACTACTTCTCCTGTAATTCAGAGGGTGTCTGTTTTGTCCTCTCTAATTCATAGATGTAAATCCTGATTCTGCGCCTTTTTGCCTGTTATTTATTCAACTGACAACCACACGGAAGACCACCGAGATTATATTTAGAATGAATAAAAGCCTAGACACCCAGGCCACAAGCCACAATCCATAAAACATGTTTTTAGCGAAGGAGTGTTCACTGCTTTGCGGTCAATCGCCATTTTTTAAATTGAAATAGAAATTTTGGTTTACAAGCCACAAGGTTAAAGTTATAGATTACAAGCCCAAAATCTGGCCTCCTGTCAACAGCACAAAAAGAATTAGATTAACCTTCACTTTCAAAGTGCTTCTTGCCAATCGAATATCAAATCTCTGCTTTCTGCCTAACCAGGAAGCTGTGCACTTCGCTTAAGGCAGGGATGGGGGATCTCCCCCGCCTCCTGCATGACAACTGCTTTGCTTCTTGGGCAATCTTCTGTGTCAGGGGTGGGCAGGAAAAAGTGGATACACCCAAGGTTGTGTGATGCTTGGCTTTGTACAGTAGGCTACATTCCAGCCCTCACTCGCTGGACCATCACTTTGTCGTGGTGAATGGGCTTGCACGTTCCTATGACCCTTGTGAGTGAAGCCATCAGGGGGTGAGAAATGTCCCTATTTTCATCTAAGGGATGTTGGAGGGCATGGATACCATCCCCTGTAATGTCCTTTTTGAGACTGAGTATAAACACAGTTTAACGCTGTGGGTTAAACCACAGAGCCTAGGACTTGCCAATCAGAAGGTCAGCGGTTCAAATCCCCGCGACGGGATGAGCTCTCGTTGCTCAGTCCCAGCTCCTGCCAACCTAGCAGTTCGAAAGCACGTCAAAGGGCAAGTAGATAAATAGGCGGGAAGGTAAACAGTGTTTCCGTGCGCTGCTCTGGTTCGCCAGAAGTGGCTTAGTCATGCTGGCCACATGACCTGGAAGCTGTACGCCGGCTCCCTCGGCCAATAAAGTGAGATGAGCACTGCAACCCCAGAGTTGGCCACAACTGGACCTAATGGTCAGGGGTCCCTTTACCTTTACCTCTTTATAAATACAGACTTCATGGCTTAACATGGTTGTGCTTTTCTTGCTTTTTGCTTCACCTCCTGCATTGTGTAACATCTTGCTTGCTGAAGAGTTCCTTTTTGTATTTTGTAACATTTTGGTTGGTCATAATAAAGGCAATGCCCAGCTGTGGATTTTGGAGTTTGGTCTCCAGCTTTCTTTCTCTTTCTTTCTTTCTTTCTTTCTTTCCACAGGTAAGTACATTACATAAGAAAGCTTCCCTCCCTCCCTCTCCATGGTCAATCTGGCAGGACACCTATGGGCGAAAACCATACTCCTTTGTCATAACATCTGACATAAAATATGACCATAAGGCACAAAATGTGTCTATTGTGTGTGTTCATTTCTTCTTGCCCAAAGTTCACAAGTCAACTTCTCCATTAGAGCCAAAGTTCAAGTTTTAAGTTATCCAGTGCTTGGGAATGGTTAATTTAGCCACTGCAACAGGATGTACAATCAAATCTTTGGAAGGCAGTCAGAAACACAATAAAAAATAGAGAGGAGTGCAACGTTAGGATCAGGTGTGAGGTCATGTTTGGTTATGTGCAAAATTTCCTGGAAGAGAGCTGTTGTTTTTCTTATACCTTTGATATCTGGCTTGGTGGCCTCTGAAGAGCTGCCTTTAGCATTGCGGCACTGTGAATAATGTCAGAAGCTGAATGAAATTTCTGCCAGATGAGCTGGGAGGTTGAACTTTTTTCTAGTGATGGAGCATAATCTCGGCATGGAAAAGGTTCCGGATTCAATCTTTGGAACTTCTAGGTAAAGGAATGTGGCACCAAGACCAGGAAAGACCTCTGTATCTGCCAAGTGCCCTGGAAGAAAATGGAACATCCCATTTTTCAGCACAAAGATCACAGCAGCCATTTTGGATGCTGTGCTCTCGCGTAGCACTTTCAACCTGAAAAAGGACGTTTTCGGGATGAGAGTGAGGCACAGGTTATGTGACTCACCTGGGAGTGCATCCCAGAAGACACATGTCCCAGTTTGGGGTTTAAAAAAAGTTGAACAATATGGACCATAAGTCAGGTTGGCCATTACAAGTGAATTTATAGCACTAGGCTAGACAGGGCAGTGACCTCATCCTCTGTAAGCCGTCTCCTTGCACCATCAGTGGCAAGAATTTAACCATGAGCATTAAAAATAAAACACTTAAAAGATGGGCTGAGCTATTTAGGTTAAAGTAATCATCGAGTACTAAAACTGGCAACTAACTATAAATTTCTGTTAATCCCTTTAGGCTAAAAAGTATCACACACTGAAACAAAGCCGAAACAGATTCAAGAGTAGTATCAATTTTCAGAAAGTTTGTGTGACTTTCCCCCCCCCCCCCTGCAGTTCACTCTGGTCTAGAAAAGTTTTCATTTTCTTCTGAGGCATCGGGAATTGCTACAAGAAGGGCCACACTGTTAACTTGAGGGAAAGGCCCAGTTTAATGTCTTTTGTTCAAAATTGCTAATGTGTTTTTCTTGTGCTCCAGGTCTGTGGTGCAGTGGTACCTCGGGTTAAGTACTTCATTCATTCCGGAGGTCTGTTCTTCAACCTGAAACTGTACTTAACCTGAAGCACCACTTTAGCTAATGGGGCCTCCTGCTGCTGCTGCCGCGCCGCCAGAGCACGATTTCTGTTCTCATCCTGAAGCAAAGTTCTTAACCCGAGGTACTATTTCTGGGTTTGCAGAGTCTGTAACCTGAAGCATATGTAACCTGAAGCATCTGTAACCGGAGGTACCACTGTACTTGGGGATCAGGGATATGTATATTTTCTTCTGGGGGCAGATTTATGGCATCCTGAGAAATCAGATACAGCACAGTATGGGAATCTCAAAATTAAGAGGGTATATTATTTATCACATCCTCTGTGATTATAGCCTAAATGGGTTGAGTGATGGTCCAAGTTGGTAGATATTTCACCTTTAAGAACCTGAACTAGCTGATAATACATATCTATGATACTAGTACATCATTCTGTAAGGTACAGAAAGCTCCCCAATGAGAATGTTAGCTCCCCACTTATACTATGACATTCCATGACAACTCATGTATCATTCAATTTGTCTCCCAAACCTCTGAGGGTCTTCTGGCAGTTCCCTCACTGTGAGAAGCGAAGTTACAGGGAAGCAGGCAGAGGGCCTTCTTGGCAGTGGCACCTTCCCTGTGGAACATCATTCCATCAGATGTCGAGATAAAGAACTACACAACTTTTAGAAGACATCTGAAGGTAGTCTTGTATCGGGAATTTTTAAACGTTTGACACTTTATTATATTTTTATATGTGCTGGAAGCCGCCCAGAGTGGCTGGGGCAACCCAGTCAGATGGGAGGGGTATAAATAATAAAATTGTTGTTGTTCTTCCACAATATAGTTGATCATTAGCCCTGCTGCTTAGATGGAAGGAATCCACTCTATAAATAAATCTTTAGGTGGAAGATTTTGGAGGAACATAACCTGTTTTTCCTGACACAATTTGACATGCCGTACTGGTACTTTATGGTGTTCTTCATACAGAAACAAAGAGCACTTTCAGGGCAAGTGAGTTCTGCAACATCACTTTTCCTTATTATGAAATACTCTGCAAGGATTGCTTTTGCAACACAACTGGGTTGCGCAATGCAATGTGCCTGGTGGTTCCCATAGCACATAAGACGAGCCTAGCATCTTAGAATGGGTTATCAGGGAGTTGTCTGAGCATGCAAGAACACTCAAAGAAAAACACGGGGGAAATGCAGAGAAATACGTATGGTACAAGAAAGGCATGATATACCCTTCAAAGCAAAGTGAGTGTGCATGGCTTCTATGCAGGCGAGGGCCTGGGGCAGACTGGAGGGAAAGCTGCCCCCCTCTGATCAGCCCACTGGCCTGTGTAATATGAGCCCTGCCTCCAGAGCTTTATTTGTCTTTTTCTGGGGGGGAATCATTTTTATTTGGTTTTACAAAGACTTTTTACAAAGTTCTACACACACACACACACACACAAAACATAAAAAGAGATTCCTCCAAATCTCAGGACTTCCTCCCACCCCCTCCACGGAGTCCCATTTTAAGCATTTATTACTGCATATTCTTCCATATTCAGATTTTTTACATCAAACCATATTGTCCATGGTAATTGTTACACTACAAGCGTGATCAAAATCCTTCTAATGTTTCCATCTGCTTACAGTGCTCTCCTAAATAATTTATACCCCATTTTTTTATATATAAAGTTATTGTCCTCTTTATTTCTGAGTTTTCCAGTTTTGCCATCTGGGCATAGACCATCAGCTTAGTTTGCCATTTCTCTCGGGAGGGACTCTTTCTTAGCATCCGAGTGGCTGTTGTCGCATACATAAAAAGTCTCTTCTGCTCCTTTGGAACCTATGATTCCTAATAGAAAAGCTTCTGTTTTTTTTTTTTTTTTACGAAAGGTTATTTTAAGCATTTTCCCCCCATTTCATTACATATCATCTCCTAGAAAGCTTTTGTTACCTTACAAGTCCACCACATATGATAAAAGGTACCTTCTTTTTCTTTACATTTCCAGCAAATATTTGTACTTGTCCTATGCATTTTTGTCAACTTAAAGGTAAAGGTAAAGGGACCCCTGATCAGTAGGTCCAGTCGTGACCGACTCTGGGGTTGCGGCGCTTATCTCGCTTTATTGGCCGAGGGAGCCGGCGTACAGCTTCTGGGTCATGTGGCCAGCATGATTAAGCCGCTTCTGGTGAACCAGAGCAGCGCACGGAAATGCCGTTTACCTTCTCGCCGGAGTGGTACCTATTTATCTACTTGCACTTTGACGTGCTTTCGTACTGCTAGGTTGGCAGGAGTTGGCAGGAGGAGTAGGGGTCAAATACCACTGGTACATAATTTTCATAGTTTTTTTTCCAATGCACAATATGCCGTAAATTCCAGATCTGTTTTCCATAGCCTTTCCCAATCTACCATCTGGATATTATGTCCCAAATCCTTTGCCCAGTGTATCATTACCGACTTGATCTGTTCATCTAGAGCAGCGGTTCTCAACCTGTGGGTCCCCAGATGTCGTTGGACTACAACTCCCATCATCCCTGAGCTCTGGCCTTGCTAGCTAGGGGTGATGGGAGTTGTAGTTCAACAACATCTGGGGACCCACAGGTTGAGAAAGGCTGATCTAGAGCTTTGTCTGTCAGTTTGGCTTCTCATTCAGGATCATGTAGCTAGTTCTGCCATTAAGATTTCCAGTAGACCAAGACTGGTTGCTGGAACCCAATGGCAAAGGGCAGCACATATTGCATTGTCCACTATGTGCCTGTGTTTCTTCCATATTATATAGAACAACAGGGGCAGGCAGAAAAATGCTTGGGTCCTTGTCTGTGTGCTTAAGAAAGATGCCACCGTTCCCAACCAAATCATGTATACGACTCAGTTCCCTTTCTCCTGTCCTCGCTACAGGCACAAATAACGAGTGGAATAAATCTGCAAAGCAGCAGGACTCTAGCACTGTGAAGTACTTTGTCATACTATTGTCCCCATAGTTATTAGGAGCAATGAAGTGCCATTACAAAGACAGCAGTTCTGCAATCCGTACATGACCCGTTTGGATTTCTGTAAGGCATCAGTATAAACAAGCCATAAGCCAGGCTGCCGACTGCAAAGGCCTTTTAATACTCCGAGAGCTCTCGAATATCCCAATATTTATTTGCTGCTTTGGAAGGCAAGAATTCCAAACGGCGAGCAAGACTAGACACTTTGGGTTAAGGTCCAACTATAACACATCTCCGTGTTTTCATTATAAGCTGTGCACCAAATAAGGGCTCTTTTCTCTGACAGCGAAGGGGGAGAATGAGGATACAACCTGCTCAGTGTGAGAGCCAAGATTGCTGGTTCCTGGGATTACAGCAAATCATTCTCTCTCTCTCTCTCTCTCTCTCTCTCTCTCTCTCTCTCTCTCTCGTGTGTGTGTGTGTGTGTGTCTTCTAGCATTTGAACTTGCAGTGATGAAAATTAACCTTTCTAATTTTCTGCATGATAAATTAGTGGCACATCAATTCCAGGCTAAGTATTGTGCAGATGCAATGGATGAAATGCTCATTAAACAGATATTACTAATGACTGTAAGGCACCAGTGCAGATGCCCTAGGACATGAAGGGCAGACATTTAAAACACTTGATGTACAATTTTCTTCACTGATCTCCCCTAACTAATGGCTGAATAGCTGTGGAATGATGTTTAGAACCAGGGTAGGGGGGGCTCACTGACTGCAGGAATGGATGGTCCTCTATTCTGATGGGAGACTTTGAGGAGTTATTACAATCAGACATGCAGTAGAGAGGAACATGAATTAAATCCACCCTCGTGTTTCTATTGCAGCCCCTCTGCACCATTCCTAGCCTAGGTCTAGCTGGAATTTGCCACATCTTTGATCCATGTAACCCAATATTCTGTACACTGACTGGCAGCAGCTGTCCAGTTTTTCTGGCAGAAGTCTCTTCCATCTTTACCCAGAAATACCAAGAATTGAAGTTGGGACTTTCTGCATGTGAAGCAGATGCTCTGCCACTCAGCTACTGCTTCACCCAATGGCAGTTCAGATGTACAATAATGAAGTATTAAATTGCGTTCTTATCTATACATGTAATAAAAACGTAAGAATGTCGTCACGCTGCAGTTAGTTTGACCATAGACAGGTGGCACTGTGAGCTACAGCATGATGATATGTAGTAGAAGAGTAGCCCAGGCTTTGTTGGTTCCTCCATTTGCCTACCCCTGTGCCCGGGACCCAGATAATTAGGTCAGATGGAAATACTAGCCAACTTTCTCCTCGTTGGTCAGCTTTCTTTGTCACCAGTTATGATGAAGCATTGACCTGGAAGCATGAGCAGCACAGGAAGAAGTGATGGCCAACCAGCTGACCTGATAATCTGCCACCACCACCACTTAAGAAGGCAAGTCACCCCACATAAGATGGCAAAGGGGGCACATACTTTAATACAGAGGTCGGCAACTTAAGGCCCATGGGCCAGAAATGGCCCATGAGGGTTGCTTAACTGGCCCATGAGACGCCCCCAAACTGGGCTACCCGCTTGGTGAGTCTCCACGCGCTGTGCTAAACTGGTGCAGCGCAGCAACTCTCTTCCGCAGCTCCGGAAATCACTTCTGCACATGCCCAGATGCTGGAAATCGTGTCTGCGCATGTCCATGGCACTGAAAATTGCTTCTGTGCAGGCACAATTTTCAGCATCTGGGCATGCGCAAAAGTGATTTCTGGCGCCACGATCATGCACAGACACAATTTTCAGCGCTACGCTGCGCCAGTCTGGCCCACAGAGGATCTCCACGGGAGTGATCCAGACCCTCCCCGGTAAGCCTTGCCAACCCCTGCCTTAATATAACACATCCATTTAGGTACCTAATAGATAATCCGCTGAATTTGTCATCAAACACTCTGAGAACTGTTCAACACTTTTACCAAAACAGAGTGTAAAGGATTTTCAAAGATCTACAATTTACTTTGCTTCGGCTTTCATAGCTGCATGCCTGAAAATCTGTTGCATCTATCTTCAAGATGTCGGTTTCAGGCCATTCAGACTTTGAAGTCTAATTCATGTCTCTGCTCCTCAACATTAACCAGAGTGCTGACCTCATCAAGATGACAGAGAGCCTTTAGAAGACAGATGGCAATTTGTTGACGCTTAACACTTAAAAATGGACTCCATTACAAAGGCACTTTATTTAAAGAAACTATCTAAAGAAAGAAAACACAAGTACTCATAGAAAACGTAAATTGCTGACAGATTTGTTTTCAACTCAAGAAAGAAATGTGCTGACAGTGGGGTTTTGCAGAGTACAGTAACGTCAAACTTTTTTTATTCTTTTAAATAATGAGACAAAAATAGTAACGAGGGGGTGTTTCGGGTTTTGTTTTCTAATTACCATCTGCTTCTACTCATAAAATCATGCTCAGAAGAATGGACTCCATACATTGAAGAGCAATAAAAGACTGATAAGTGTCTTTCCTCACCAGTAAGTCGCAACGTTGTCAACTTCTATAGGTCATCCGAAAATATCAACTGCAAGGTCATTAAGATCTGAAATCCTGTTGAGTTTTGGAGTAAAGACTGAGAGGACTGACGTTTAATGACAATGGGACTGCTGCCTACAAGGAGACGTCCTTAATATCATTAAGGTCTACATTTTCCTCCATCTCTTATCGTATGCATGCTTTAGAAGCCCTAAATGGTGTTGCTTCCTGACAGGTTAGGAACTTACTATCATCAAGGACTGAGTCTGCATCCACATACTAATTCTTAAACCCACATTTCTTCGGAAGTCAAAAAGGGAGCTCCTACTGTCGCAGCCATTAACACTACCTTTACTACCGAAATTTACTAACGAAAGCTGCATACAGGCAAAAAAGCCTTTGGGTCAAATCTACTGGAAATGTTTCTTGTTTGATCGCTACGGAAATGGATGGGTGCTTACACACAAACTTGTAGAAGACAGCATCCACCAACTGTACCCATTTCACGGGATAACTGGAAAACTAAATCTTGGCTTTCTTTTGCTTTCTGATTTATGCTCTCTTTGTAAATGTTTCCAATCAACTGTCCACATAATTCAGATTTGCGTTTGTGCTATACAGCAAACTCCAAAACATCTCAAAGCCCCTTTTGAGGAGGCAGTGATTCTGATGCTCGCTGCACAAACACAAGTGGGGTGCCAGTGTGTTGCACTGGTTTAGTGTGCTGGGCAAGGAAGACCCAGGTTTGAATACCAACTCAACCACGAAGTTCTTGGCAGTGACCTTTTGTCAGTCACTGTCTCTCAGCCCAACCTACATCACAGGGTTGTTTTGAGGGTAAAATGAGGAGGGGGCAGGGAACAGTGTTCACCGCCTTGAGCTCCTCAGATGAAAGGTAGGATGTAACTAAACCATCAGCGGTACATTTATCTCTTGATGACTCTCAACTGCAAGTGGAATAATCTCCGAAGAAACACATTGCACTTGACTTGAGAGAATGAAATGGGAGAGCCCATAAGCTGTGTGAAAGAACACTGAAAGGAACTTGGAGAACAGACCATGGAGAGCTGTTGCATATCATATGACATGCAAGTTCCAAAAGCCTACGGAAAAACATCAAATGCAAAATCCACTTCTTCTTTTTAACAATTCATACAATAGGGGTGTTATTTCAATATGGATTCAATGGACAGAAACAGAATTGTTGGATTATTGCAACAACACTGTGAACGTAAGAGACCTGCTGCATCAGGCCAAATATCCATTATATTAGAAGCACCCTCTTCTAATAACGGCCAGCGAGAAGCCCAGTAGAGATGTATTTTCCCAGTAGTGATGTATGGAAGTGAGAGCTGGACCATCAAGAAGGCTGATTGCCGAAGAAGTGATGCTTTTGAATTATGGTGCTGGAGGAGACTCTTGAGAGTCCCATGGAGTGAAAGAAGATCAAACCTCTCCATTCTTAAGTAAATCGGCCCTGAGTGCTCACTGGAAGGGCAGATCGTGAAGCTGAGGCTCCAATACTTTGGCCACCTCATGAGAAGAGAAGACTCCCTGGAAAAGACCCTGATGTTGGGAAAGATGGAGGGCACAAGGAGAAGGGGACAGCAGAGGACGAGATGGTTGGACAGTGTTCTCGAAGCTACCAACATGAGTTTGACCAAATTGCGGGAGGCAGTGGAAGACCGAAGTGCCTGGCGTGTTCTGGTCCATGGGGTCATGAAGAGTCGGACACGACTAAATGACTAAACAACAACAGAAGCCCATAAGCGGTACCTGAGTGCAACAGCACTCTCTTCGCTTGTGATTCCCAACAGCCGGTAATTCAGTGTTGAGATTATGTAAAAGTTAAAAGTCTCCAGAGTCACATCCTGCGAGCCGACAACCGCAAAACCACAAAGGAATGAGCACACAAACTGCTCCTTCTCTCCTCTCCTTTTGTCCTGAAGACAAAATGTAATGAACCGGTTGCTAAAGAAACCTGATCAAATTGTGACAAGCTGTTTTGAAACCCTGAGTGGAGTTCATCTGAAACCTCAACATAGCCAGTGGCCTCTTATCTGCATACTATTCCAGGAAGAAAGGCATGACATTTCGTCATCGCAGCTGAAAGCCTAGCTGGCTCCGCACGTAGATTCAAGGCAAATAAGGAGCACTGATACGATTGCGGTAACAGAATCTCCTTCCTTTCCACTCACTGCCGTTACTACACTGGAATGGAGGAAAAGACATTGCTCAAGTTCCCAAGAACACACTCCGAGTCAATGTTTAGCTTTTTATTTGCTTTTGGCTGAGCTTATCCTGCAGAATGGAACACATGAGGTAATATGGTAACATTCCTAAACCGCCTCTCCCAGCAGAATATGGAGGTCAGATCCTGCAGCTCTTACTCAAGTCGTTTACCTTTTCACAAACGGCTGCACTAATTCCTATGGACAACCCACACAACTATGGATTACTCATTCTAGTGAGAGTTGCTGCAGCAGACCATTTTCCAGACCAGACAAACATGGGGCTGGAAAGTATATAGAATAACCTCTTTTAGGTTAAAAGCAGAACTGTATTCTGAAGAGATGTGAAGGAAGGATGCCCATCAAATTGGGTGATCAGCTAAGAAGCATGCAGCTTCCTCCTCTGCTAATAGATTGTGCTAACCAACACAATCTATATACAGTATTTTCCCAAGATTCAAACACTGTTATCTTCTATTTCCATGTTGCTATTATATGAAATTTGAAGCTACTTGCTCTGCAGTATAAATAAAAACATTTTACATGAGACTTCAGTAGTGGTGCCAGCAGTATTTCTACTTCACAGAATCAAAGAGTTGGAAGGGACCCCAAGGTTCATTTAGTCCAACCAACTCAACACACGGTCCCCCATTCAAGTTGAAACCATACCAGAACCTGCTTAGCTTAGCAAATGCGCTGGCAATTTTATTGCTGCACCATTCAGGAACTGTACTCATATCAGAACCTGTTGATAGTATAGAAACTTTTCTGACGGTATAGAAACTTTTCCAAAATCTGATTTTACACTATGGCATGTAAAGGGGGGAGGAGTATTGTTCATTCCAACACAATGCTTTAGCAAATGTCAGCTCGTTTCTGGCAAAAGTTCAGCAAACTTACCATTTCCAATCAGGAGTTATTTATTTAATGAATTAATCTTGCTCAGCTTATGATTGAGAACAACTAAACTGCTCTTTTTAAAAATCAGATACTTTTGAGCATGCAGGGTCTGTTCTTCAGTGTATTCAATTTTTTTTTGCTTTTCTTTCACATTATCAAGGGCCAGATCTAGTAACAAACACACAGCCTTTGCTTGTACGTACTTGTCCCGATATAAAAAGTGATTATTGACACTGAATATATTTGAGCCATTTTTACTTCTAAGTTTGGCAGTAGAACAATAAAAATCTGACTTGTTGGGAGAAAATTGATAACATTTGCAGAACCAAGGAAATGCTGTTTTCAACATTATTATTTTTGTAAAGCATGTGTGTCACTTTGACCCCTAAAAATAAATCATCTTTGCTCTTTCCTGAAATGGGTTACCCTATTTTCACCTCTGAAGCCGAAAACAGCTTTTAATCACGTACACTACCAAGTAAAAAGTGTTTGGCTATTCCTGAAACATGAGTCTTAAGTTGTCTGAGCCTTCCATATTTATGTGAGTTATGTCACAAAGTTAATCATTCCCAGGATACAAACATTCAAGCTAATGAAAAACTTCTTGTGCAAGCAGTTGTTAATCAGGAGCATAATATTGCATAATGCTTTCTAAAACGTGTTATGTGATCAGAGTACATGGCTGCATAATATATATAAAAAAGTCTGTTGACCTTTCCCAAGACAGAACTGGAAACATGTGATGTGCTGCTCTTGCCAACTGTTGCTTATTGACAGTAATTAAGCTTGATGATATGAAGGAGAAACTTGTCTTCTTTTCAAGTCGTACAAAGGAGCTTTGAAGTTCTTACTTTCTGCCATAGTAAACATAAAACCGGGGCCAATTTGGCTTGGCTGTATTACTGTTGTCCATTAGGAATGTCTCCCATTAAAGCTGGAATCAAATACGCAGTTCAAGTGGTTCCTGGCATTTGTGTGTGAGAAAACACATGCATTTTTACAAGAGCGCTCGATGAGCCAAACGAGTATAAAGGTCAGAGGAACAAATGCCGCCAAAGGAATGCATGGGACATCAAATCTCAGCGCATAACAATGGCATCTGAAGGTCTTGAGCAATAACGTGAGCGAGAAGCTCTTACTTAATCTCCTACCAGTATTACCGAAAAGAACATTTGCGAAACCTTTCAGACAAGCATGCTATAATTATAAGAAATATAAAGGCTTTTTTTCCCTTGCAGAAGACAATTCTGCACAAACACCTGAGGAGACATGGCCCAATTAGAAAGCAAAGAAAGCAATGTTTTTTCCAAAACGTCAGTGAACAATCTCAAAACCAACACAGCAGTAGTTCGGCAGTTCTCAAACTCCCGCCTTCTCCTCCCCACCACAGACCACTTGGAAATTGCTAAGGGTCTTCGCAGACCACTTAATGATTTTTCTGCCTGTTTTAACAACTGGAATGCACTGTGCTAGATGTCGTAAGATTTTAATTGTATTTTAATTGGTTATTTTATGTCTTATACATTGTATCTGATTGTGTCATAGTTTGAATTCCATAGAATTCGAGTTGTAATACAAGACACAAAAGAACAAAAGGAATAAAAAATGCAATTTTAAATCAATGTGAATAACTACAAATTCACAGACATGCCGTGGACTACCTGCACAAAGCTAAGAAATATGCAGAAATCTGAATCATTGATTGACATACCTTTACGGCCTGTGACTATTGCCACAAGACTGTACCAGTTTGTTTTTATGAACAGTTGAAATCAGGGGCACGGTTACCTTAACCCGTCCCATTGGAATGGATAGACACACACACTTATGATTAGATTGCAAACTGAATACACCAAGTTTTCACACACATATACCAGAATGCTAAGCAAAATGAGCCTCCAAGCCAATATTGGTAAGTTAAAGTGTTTGGTCACAGAAAACAGCACAGATATACTGGGCGTAATGGAAACAACCAGTGGGACATTGTTCTCTCTGGACACAAACTCTAAAGGGAGGAACAGGGAAAGGCATATTAAGAGGTGGTGTTACTCTGTACATCAAAGAGAACATATAACTGAGGAAGTGATATTGGGCATGAGTAATTTAGTATGGAGGAGCTACTGTGGTCTCCCTGACCAAAAGGCTCAAGGTGATCTTGGAATGAGGAGTCAATTAAATTGCAGCATCTCACAGCAATTCTGCAAAATATATACCAGGTACAGTATTGGCCTGAATATAAGCCACACCCACAAATTAGCTGCACCTTCAAAAGTCAAGGAGGGAAAAGAAAAAAGGATAATACCTGAATATAAGCCACTCCCTTAAAATTGTGTTAGAGGCTGCGGTTGGTAGAGTTGTAACTCCAAGCCAATTTAAGCCTTTGATCTCTAAGCCCACAAAAGTTACTGTACAATTGCAAATCGCTATTTAATTGCTACAATTCTGCAGGCACTCACACCCATAAATGGCAAATGAACAGTCTCAAGCTCGCAAATCAGCAAGAAAACATTTTTTGTTCCGTTTTACCGTATGTCTGTTTTGGCAGGGATATCATAAAAGCCACTTTTTGTAAGGTCACAAATTTAAGCCACATTTTAACTTTTCATGGTCGGAATTTGGAAACAAAAGTGCGGGCCCCCTCCCCACATCTTCTTTTTGTCCTGTCTGGTGTGTTTGTGTGTCTGTTATCAAGTGTGAGTGGGGTGAAGTATTATATACAGTCAAACCTCGGTTGTCGAACGGAATCTGTTCCAGAAGACTGTTTGGCTTCTGAAACGTTTGACAACCAAGGGGTAGCTTCCGATTGGGGAAGCCGTGTCGGACGTATGGGTTCCAAAAAGACATTAAAAAACTGGAGCATTTACTTCTGGGTTCAGGAGCAGAAACGTACAATAACGAAGGTGTTCGGGACCCGAGGTTTTACTGTAATGATCTATGAACATGCGAATATCTGCATTAAGGGGAACGGTTACAGGACTGTGACTTCATGTTGCAACTTGAAGAAACTTATAAACAGCAAAAAAGAAGAGTTAGTGGTTAACAACCCATGTGCAGATTCTACTTGAGACTATTTATTTCAATGGGGGATTTTAGAATGCACTATAAAATTATGTATTACAGGAATATTCACTTTAAGGCAGTGGTGTCCAAACGTTTTTCAAAGAGGGCCAGATCTGATGAGGTGAAGGGCTGTGAGTTGTTAACCTTTTTTAGGATTGAAATTGTTCAGCTTTTTATGATTTTACCCCACAGTTGCACAGTTGTTGAGCTTTTTCTAAGATTGAAGTTGTTGAGTTTTTTTTAGGGTTGAAACTGTTGAGCTTTCTTGGGGATTGAAGTTGTAGAGGATTTTTTTGGATTTTACTCCACGAAATAAACTGCCACAGGGGCTGGATTAAACCAACCGGCGGGCCAGATTAGGCTCCTGAAATGGACTTTGGACATGCCTGCTTTAAGGAGATAGCTTCAACTCAAAGATTCAGCTATAGAGCACAAGGAACTTCTGCTTCTGCAAAGGAATTGCCACTCTCCCCCATCCCATTTAACCTCCACCTCTGAAATTGTCTCAAGATCAGTGTCTGCAAATGTGCGAGAAGAGAATCAGCACCAAGCGTATTCTATTCATAGAACAGGATCACTGGATCTGAAGTACCATTTTAGAACATGATTTTCATGCCAATAGGCTAATCACACCTATTACTCACGTGAATGAGATACCAAAATAAAGGGAGATATACACAAATTACTACTGTCTGATGTGCACAGGCAAAAGATGAGAAGACAGAAATAAAATTTAATATATACAATGACCTGGAAACACTGAAATCCAGTAGCTGAAAAAGAAAGCAGGTAACGTGTTCTTATGACGAAAAGCACCTCCTCCAATTTTAGAGTTTTATGAAAAAGGTTGCTAGCAATGCTACGAATAAAACAATATGAATGTGATTTGATAGAATATCATCCCCTTTAATATAATATGAATTTTCTGTGTGGTTTTTCCTCTGAAATTAGTTTCAGTAAGTACTACAATCTTTTTATACTCAGCAACAATCAGAATTAACAAAGGCAACAAGCAAATACAAAGAAATGGACAGGAGGTAGTTAAATACCGGAAAAAGGTAATTTCCCCTGAGAAAAATAAATGTAATGGACAAATAATTTCCGTATATTAAAATCAATAATAATTAAAAACACAAGTGTTCTGACAATGCCCAAAAGTTTCACTTTATCTAGTCAATATTTTGACATCCTACCAGTAATCTTGATGAAATAAGCAGAGACATTCCACACAGAATTTATATTATTTCTGCATCAATTAGACAGGCTCAGTCCCACTTAAGTGAATGGACTTAAGTGTGCATAACTGAGTACAGGATCATATTAAATTACAACTTGCACATTAAGAATAGCATTTCAAAAATTTTAGAGACAAAACAAAATATGGAGCTTTGTTTAACTGTCAGGAACTGCTCCAGTTTTTACTTTTAAAAACTATAACGCATGAAATGATCTTCCTAGCAGATTCATCAGTCAGCAAAATGATAAACCCACTGTACCATATATAATCAATGTTCATATAGCTATATAGTTGAAGGTTAATTTTAATGAGCTCTTGCATTTCCTATTGATCAGCTTTTACCACCATACAGCTAAAATGTAACCACATGCATGCCGTGTTACTTTAACAGCAGACAATGCCACATGATAAGTTTCTTTGAAATACTTGAAATAAGTCATATTAATAAATTAAATCTTATTCTAGAATGTAAGAATTACACAATGGGGGCAGTAGTAGTCTCACTCCAAAGGCTTAGCATTCAACTTTGGGTATCGGCCAAGCAGTTTTAAACCAATGTTCGGAGGCAGTGGTTTAACTGATCTGGTTAAAAAGGATAAAACTGAATCCAGAGAAAGTTCTCTTAACTAGTGTTCTGAATAAGATTAGCAGCATAAAGTGCCCATGGGTTGTATTTCCCTCCTTGGGAAGCAGGTGTTACTCAGGAGCAGCTTTTATCGTCGTTATCTGTCTACGAAGGCTACACCCCTTCCCATAGAGAGGGATTTTGATGCACCAATCTGTGCTTTCATAACCTTTAGAGCAGTCTACTGTAATGCACTTTATGTGTGGCTTGGATTGTCTTGTACGTTCATCTAGCACAAAACGCCACTAATGGCTCCTGTTGGATACAGGGCGGCAGGAACACAATTCATCCTATTCTACAGCAATTGCACTGGCTGTTAGCTTCCTGGCTCAATTCAAGCAGCGAGTTATTCCCCTTGAAATCTTCAATGCCCTGGGACACATATTCTGTGAAAACAAATTCTCCCCATGTTAACCCAGTTCCTATATATGGTCTCTAAGTCAGACCCTACTCTAAATACCCCCCCCCCAATGCTCCCAAGATTAGGGAACAACTCTTCTGAAGAGATCTGAAGTGATATAGTTCTTACAGCTTTTCAGAGAGGACACAAAATTGACCTGCTCCAAACATTGAGAGGTGTTGAGCAGGCATTTCTAGTTCTGTGCCTGCTGCTATTGAGTAACTTTTTAAAAGGCTGTCATTAGCTGAGACTTTTTATTAACATTAGCAGCATTGTTTACAAAGTGAGATACAAACAGTCCACGTTGAACCTGAAGTTCTAAATATATTTGAACTTAGGCACCTTCCTATTTAGTGTGCTAGGTGTTACATTATTAGAAGACGGTCTTTAGCAGGTTTCTAATATATATTTGTAGATAAATGTTTCACCACCGGTTACTTTAAGATGCGGAGCCACTTTGGAAATAGCAGAGATCAAATATGGCAGCCCTTTCGTATTTGGACTTTTCTGTGTCATATGTGAGAATGCATACAGTGATGTTTCTGTGGGTTTTGATGACAAGGAATACATTTGTAACCTTTAATAGGGTTTAATGATATACATTTTTAAAGGAAACATTTTGAATGAATATGCCAGTCCTGTCCAATTCTCATACTTACCAAATAGTGCGGGTCCTGATTATCTCAGGAAATGGGCCAACCTTCCCACCAGTTAAGGGACATGAATTAAGTTTAGACATTAATGATTTGCAATGGGTCTATTCTGAGTAGGACTTAGTTGAACGGAACCCCAAATGTAGAAATGATTTCTACAAAAGAACTGTTTTTCACAATTTTCATTTTCCCCTTAGCTTATTTCATGTAGAACATCAATTGAAATGTGCTTCCACATGACACTTAGCTATGGCCCTAAGTAAACCTTCTGGTGACAACTTTAGAGTAGACATGTTTACTATCAAGCTATAATGGTGGTTATGATTTTTGTGTTTGTATAAGACAGTCCTTACAAATATTTTAACACTATTCTATGAGGCTCTTTATTCTACATTGACAATATTCATGCATGCACACTACTAGCCAAAAAGTTGCTCCAAGGTCCATTTGGCATCAGGTGTGAAAATACCACAATTCATGACCTATGTCGTGTTGCACTCAAATAGCTCTGAGAGGAAATCTAAGTTCAGTCTATTTTATTATTAAAATTGGATTAAAGCTGAACTTTAGCACAATGGTATTAACATAGCAAATCACCCTTTTACAACTGTGCAACACCACAATAAAGTTTCCAAATGGATTTCATATACCAACAGACTATATGAACAGCTGATCACCCAGTTGCTTTGCCTCATCAATTCAGCTAACTCTAATTTATACATTCAAGTAGAGAACAAGCATGGTATTTTTGATCTAAAGAAAGTTTCATTTAGAAACTTTATGCAGTCCATTTCACATATTTGGGTGTGCAGAATTTTATTTTTTTGTTTCAACAGCAGAAGACTTGTACATCTGATGTTCTCTTAAGCTTTGTCTGCATTAGGCATTCAATATATTTATCTGATAAGGAATGCAATTCAAATATATGGAATAAAGTGCTGTATAACTCAATGACCTCGAAAATACACACAGAAGTTTTGAGAAACTGTTAAGGGTAAATATGCATCTGAATACATTATAGATCAAAGTATGGGTGGTTAACATTTACTTTCCTGGTTGCAATATTCCAGGTTCTGAGGCAAAAAAAACACAGCTGAAAAGTCTCTCCTGTAGTATGTGTATTTCATTTGTTTTTCTAAAGGCGTATGTGTTGTTGTTGTTTTTCTATTCTCCCTTGTAGCGAGGGGGTCTTTTTTCTTTAAAAGCAAGAAGACCTTCAATTCTGTCTTTTGTTGGAATAGTCTAGAATGAACAAAAATCATTCTCAGTGCCCACATTTAAAGTTAAGTCTCATTTTCACGCACTTTCACCCTCTAGAGCTGTCAAGTTCAATTCATAATATGCATTCAGAAAGCTAAGAAAACCTGCAGCTGTTATAAATCAATCACAATTCTCTGTAGTCACTCTTTTGCTGATTCAAACCAGTGGAAGGGCTAGCACATTGAGAGCAGTTCCCAATATGCTCTTTCTACACTAAGATTATCTTGATGAAGGAACATGCAAACACTTATTTTGCCATAAGCGTGAAGGCTGAGAAATGGCTTCCTAAATCTGGTACCTGCTGCAAAGTTAAGAACTTTCATGACTGTGAAATTTTCCAGACTTGACACAGAATGAGTTTACCTAAAAGAAGCTGATTTGGGCTCAACCCAGTACAAGCAAAAGTTAGCCTCATTACTGAGCTCAGTTTAGGGGTAAATCTGCATGCATGGTAAAGGTGACAATGCCAGACTGCTATGGAATGAAAGAAGAACTCTGGCAAAAAAACTCCAGCTCATGACTGAAGTAAGCCTGAATGTATATTCTAGGGGTGCGCTCTGGCCAAAAAATTCAGATCTGTACCTGTCACTTTAGAATGCAGCCTAAGTCACTCTGTGCTCAGTCTATATTCCCAGTCGCTCTGTGCTCTGTCTGATTCAAGTCATATTTTACATATGAAGCACCTTCTTCATTGAGATAAAAGTTCTGTTTTCCACCATGGAGAGCAAAAAACAACTATGACATTTCCCCCTTCTGACAGATGTGGGTGGAATTTGCAGGCACTCCAGAATAGATTAAACCTGCCAAATGCATCAAATTTCATGGTGCGAGAGTAGGGCTCCTGTGCCTTTGACCAGAAAGAAATTCAACTATTTTAAGTTTATTCTAGTACAGAATACACTCTGTACATACAACTCTGTCAGACAGCTTGCTACTTGTGTGTGACTCTTATTTTTGGCCTCCACCCCACCTGCAAGACAGAATAAAAGCTGCCCATGAAAATTTGGTGGATGCAGCAGAGGTCCAATCTAATTTCTAGGCCCAGAAAATCCTGGTGACCATGCTAGTTGGGGAAGTAGGGTGTCCAGCAACATTTGAGGTGCACCATGTTGCCCAACCCAGCTTTAGTAACTCATGGGAATATTTACCATTCGTTTTAACAGGGAGACACTAAGTGTGTGATGCATCCATTCAGCATAATGCATAAACAATGTATCTATTATTCTCACAAAAATATTGAATGCTTGACAGGTATTTCCAGATCTGAATTAACAAACATTAGCACTATCAACGGTAAAAGTAAGCTTTATATTAGGCCTATGATAAGGAAAATGCAAGTCACTGAATACTTACATTTAGAAATGGAGAAATACTTACAATCTTTGACACAGGTGGTGTTTTTTTTCCGTTTGGGGTTGGGGTTTTTTGCCTAAATTTGAGGTACATACCTGAGCATAACAAGCTTCCTCAATTGCTAAACCGGTTAGCAGGTCCACCTATGAAACCGATACATGAAATGTAGTAAAAAGATTTTTACACCATAATCACTGGAGACATTTAAAAAACGAATTCCCAGAAAAAGTAACAAAAATAACTATCTTGAGAAACATTTCTACAGTATCTTAGGTCCAAATTTCATGTTTACATACAATGAGTTTGCACATACCAGGCTTTGCATATTTGATCATCATTGCAGGCTGACGCTTTCCATAGCATTTTACTATGTTGAAATTGCACAAGTGGATATGGAAAATTGGCTAATTTTAGTGGAAGCTAAACATTTGATCCTGTGTTCTGGTTATTTTTATGATCCTACATTATGTCTACTACATCCAATTTGGAGGTAAAATTGGTAAATTCAGTATTATTTTACAAAAACAGAAACTGTATTAGAAAAGCCCAGTGCCTGTCCAAGTCGTGGCAAGAGCGCATGGAATCTCAGGCACCCACACAGGGTCTGTTTCCCTTTGGAGAATGGAAGACACAACAGAGACAGTCGCGCTTTAAGAAATACGGCTTTATCCACATATTTACACCTTCAGTCTGCATGGAGGGGGTCCAGATCTTACATGGCCCAAAATATTGCAGGCAGTCCTTCCTTCTCCCTTGCCAAGATGGTTCTCCCCCTTCTTCCCTTCTTCTTCCCAATAGCCCCTTGCCTTCTGCCAGAGCAGTTACCCTGGCAACCTTTCAAATCTCCAGTCTCTGGTCACACCTTGTCTTGTAAATGACTCACAATGGTTCTCTTAACAGCCCTAGTCTGACTAGGCTACCCAGGAATTCCTTTGCAGCTTATATTTTCTCTTCATAGTACAAATAGTTCCAAATCCTAGCATTTATTAATTTTAGAATTTAGGGGGACACCCCCCCCCCTGTTCTATAAATAAGGTTACCAGGCGTCCCCGTTTCCCGGGGACAGTCCTCAGATTTACAGCTTTCTTAGCATTCACATGTACGTAACAATAAATGTCTCCGTATTCATTGAAAGAAATCTGGTAACCTTAAAGGTAAAGGTAAAGGGACCCCTGATCATTAGGTCCAGTCGTGGCCGACTCTGGGGTTGCGGCGCTCATCTTGCTTTATTGGCCAAGGTAGCCGGCATACAACTTCCGGGTCATGTGGCCAGCATGACTAAGCTGCTTCTGGTGAACCAGAGCAGCGCACGGAAATGCCGTTTACCTTCCCGCCGGAGCAGTACCTATTTATCTACTTGCACTTTGACGTGCTTTCGAACTGCTAGGCTGGCAGGAGCAGGGACCGAGTAACGGGAACTCACCCTGTTGCGGGGATTTGAACCGCCGACCTTCTGATTGGCAAGTCCTAGGCTCTGTGATTTAACCCACAGTGCCACCCGCGTCCCTCTGGTAACCTTACTATAACAATATAATGAAAACCTGAGCCCAGCAGTCCAGTGTTTATGAACAGGTACCGCACAAAGGTAAGTGAAAGACAGTGAAATGTAATGCAGCAAGAAGCAGTCTCCATTTAGACCCAGGGATATTTAAAAAGCAGTTTAGGAAATCAATTTGAGGGTTTTGGTTTCAAGAAAATCTTACAAATAACTGTGCTGAGCACATAAAAGTGTGTTTATGCACCGCAACATGATATCCCAAAAGACTTTGGAATAGAGTTCTTTTCATAGGTACCTTTATTTTAGATTTATTAAAAACTGCTTTCTGTGAAAGGTAAGATAATGCTGCTACTTGGTGTTAATTCTTTAATTTTTTTATAATAGTTTTTATTAAATTGTCAATTTTACATTTCCAAATAAACATTTTACAAACTTTAAAAAAATCCAATGACTTCCCTTCTTCTCTTTCCTTGGTTCGTTTTACATATCATACATCCCTGCATATTTTACTATAACCATTCAAAATCAGTTTTCCACTTTTACAGCCATCAAAAATTATTTACTCTGTTGAATTTATCTTAGTGCTGCCAGCGTTTTCAGCTGTACAGTTATTTTCCATATATTCAATAAACGTTTCCCAGTCTTCTTTAAACGTACGTTCTTCTTGCTCTCTTATTCTATATGTTAAGTCTGCAAGTTGTGCATATTCTGTCAACTTAAGTTGCCAATCCTCTTTAGTTGGGACCTTGCTCACTTTCCATTTGGAGGCTAACAAAACATGAGCCACAGTTGTTGCATACATAAATAACCTTTTCTGACACCCAGGAACTTCAGTCTTGGTTATCTCCAACAAAAAGGACTCTGGTTAAAACTGAAGACTGAAGAGAGCTGCATGTCAAAATTTGCAGCCAATCCCCAGGGTATGTGTGTGCAGGTCAGAATTAAAGTTGCTGCGAAGGTGGGCAGCGAGGAAGTGCCAAAACCTTCCATTCCAATGGACGTCAGAGACAATAAGCAACGCCCGCCAAAGAAAAATGATGGGAGAAGCAGTTTCAAAGGAAATGTTTGGCATACTTCCCTACCACTAATGCACTTGAAACAATTTCCCCACATCTGCTTTAACCAACATCAGATTGGGCTTCTGTCACATCTACTTTACCCCGTAATATAACTATAAGATTCCAGAGTTTGCTTTTTTCCTCTCATTCTGTGTCATGTCTATATTGCAAGCATGAGATCAGAGATCATCTTGCTTTTTATTTATCTGGAAGCTGTTCTGGAAGCCTTTTTTTGCTGAAGAGCTGGGTAACATAAATGTTTTAAATAACTAAACTGAGATAGCAGGCACGAACATGTTCTCTTACCTCCATTCCTTGATTGATGGCCAGTTTTGCAACTCTCATTGCTACTGGTCCCTAAAATTAAAAATATATTCAATTTAAGTTTTCCACATACAAAGGAGGATTTGTAATAAAAGAAAAATAGCTTAATGGCTCACTTTACCATTCTCAGAATCTGATAGTAGTATTGATTACTGTGAGAAGAGCCAGATTTTCACTACTCTGCTAGACGTTTGGGAAAACACCACAGAACACAAGCACATTTTGGGGTAAGTGTTTGGGACCTCATAATTTTGGCATCCTGAGCTCAACAGTTCCGTACTGGTTGTGTCTGCCGTTCAATGAAGTGCTTTTTTATATCTCATGCTAGAGCACTGCATGAGGAAAATGAAACTAAATCCAAATATGATTTTCTGCCTGAAGGATAGTTTACACAAGCTCTTGAAAACATAAGAGCTGTAAGAACTGCTATCAAACATACCAATTTAACATTGCACAAACTCTTCCATTAGTGTTTCCACAACCATTATAATATATATAGCTTAACATTCCTTCCGTAGTATTTGAAAACTGCCCTAGAGGTTGGCAATTGGATGGGACTGCACTCCCTTTGAAAAATCAAGTTCAGTGGTATTTGGTTCTCGAATTTAATCCATTCCGGGAGTCCATTCGACTCCCTAAACAGTTTGAAAACCAAGGCGTGGCTTCTGATTGGCTGCAGGAGCTTCCTGCACTCAATTGGAAGCTTCAGAAGCCGCATCGGATGTTCAGCTTCCAAAAAACGTTCGCAAACCGGAACACTCACTTCTGGATTTGTGGCGTTCAGGAGCCAATTTGTTCAGGAGCCAAGCCGTTCGACTAGCAAGGTACCACTGTACTCAGCTTTAGAGTTCTTCTGGACTCAGCACCATTGGTGGATGCTGGTGACTGCAAATTCCTTTTACTATGCCTTGGGATATGACTCTAACTAGAAAAGGGGGAGGACTTTGCCTCAAATACTCATGCCCAGCTTACCTCCAAACATGACTACTGTATTGTGCTTTATGTGGGGCTACCTTTAAATACACTTCCTTTGGTATAGAATGCAGCCAGCTGAAGGCTTTGCAAGGAAAAGTGTTTGGTTCATTGGTTACCTGTTCACTTTGGAGCCCAATTTCATGTATTGGCATTGTTGGTCAAATACCTGATTGGCACCTGATAACCTACCTGTCACCATTGCAAATTAGATCAGCAGGCACAAGAGACAGGACCTTTTGTATGGTGGCCCAGTATCTGTGGAATTCCTCCCAGAAGCTTTATGTTTGGCTCCTATTTAAATGGACTCCGAAGGCTTTTCAATTTTGACATGTGTTTAGATAGGGCAGGAAAGTAAGAAAGTAAGTTGCTGCTGTTAAAGTGTTTAATTGGTTTAATCTGGATTGTTAAACTGGACTAGTATGTATTTTATGCTGCTAGTTAAGCTCAAACACATACTGTTTTGTATTTGAATTACTTTTATCATACAGCTTGTGAGTTGTGAGACTATTTACTCTGAAAAGTGGCATAAATATCCTGAAATTTAAAAAAAGGAAGTGAAAGTTTATTTAGTTTTAAAACTAAACACTCTACCAGCTCATAAATTACAAGTGTATTAATCATTTCTATTATCTTGTAACTATCTTATTCTGGTTACATTTAGTGCATAACATTCTATGAATCTCAGACGTAATTCTCACATAATTTCCCCCAATGTGTTCTTTCCATACATGATCTGAGCTATTCTTTGCTCAAGTGGACGTGTTCCATGCCGTAACCTCCTATTTTCAGTTACTTTCAGCATTCATAATACCTTAGCATGGTGCACTGCATGCCTTTTTAGATTGCACAACTTTGCCGCGATAGCAAAGTTTCATTAAACACTATCAGACAGGAAGGAACATAAAAGCCAGCAACAGATTTGGAAATTACTTCCTGCAACTAGCATTAGCTGGACTCAAGTGTAACTGCTTGTCTCAGTGGGACAAAAGCTGTTAGATGTACTCATTACAGATCCAGGTTATTCTACAAATGCTTTTGAGTACACTGGTTGATTGATACAGTTGGACAAAAGCAGCAAACAATGGCTTGGTTTGCACATCATGGTAAGCCAAACTATGGTCTATCGCAACACACAAACTTACAGGCTCCCAGGGAGAAGCTTGCAGCCACTTTGCTCGTCCAATTTTTACTTCCATGACATGCTGAGTGGTTTGGTTTAGCATGCTGTTTTTAACCTCGGCTTGTGGTTAAGCTCTCTCCTCGCTAACCACAAGCTATAGATCAAAACAGGTTACGACCGAATTGGACAAACAGAAGAAACTGGGAAATGTCGGTATACTATCAAATGAACCCTTTACTTTGCTTTCAGCATTGGCAAAGCATTACTAAGGTGACGTAAAGAGCAACTACCATTATTTGAATTGTGAATGGGATGTATCTGGTGGAAAACAACTGGTAGATATAGCAAATTTGATAATGCAGAGGAATCTTTAAATGTGTTCTCTTGAGTCATTATTGAAGAATTTTCAACCACAATGCCATTCTGTACAGCAAGACCAGAAAGTAACGAAATAGACAATTCATTATAAATATGTATAAAAAACATTTTTTAAAGAATATGTAAAGCTACATACCTAAACACATTTACATGCATGCAAATCCCATCAGTTAATGGAATTTGCTTGTGTTTAGAATTTGAGCCTCCAATTACAAAGTGCCTGTTCAATACTTTTTGTTCATGCAGAGAATCTGTAGATTTTAGTTTGGAAAACTGAATAGGAAATTCTAGAGACAAAGAAATAACAAAAATTGCCATAGTGAGAATTCTACTGACAGCCTCATAGAAACAAACACGGCTAGGCATGGATAGCATGCATGGAAGGTTTAAACATAACAGCAATCTTTAAAATTTAGCCTTAAACTTTGTAAAAGTTACAACAAACAAAAATACATATGGATTTAAAACACAGGTATAATAATGGCAGAAGGAGGAAATGCTTAAGAAAGTTCTCAAGTAGTACCATGAGGAACTGATAAATTTGGGCTTCTGTTTGTTTAATAATTATGGTATTTAATTATAGTTTGTAGCAATCACATTTTTAGCTTTCCCCCAGTTCTTTTCTCCACTCCACTTCAATGAAAAGTAATTGCTCATTTAAACAACTCTCTCAATTTGGATTGTACCTGAGGTAAAAATTCTCTTGCCAGAGCTAACGCCTTTCTATAAGCAGCATCTCCTGCGTCATTCTGTTCCACGGCGTGACCAACCAATCCTATTGATTTTGCTTCTTCACCATCAACTACACGTGCAGAAAAGATAAGTTCTTTTGCCAAAGATACTCCAATTGTGCGTGGTAGCCTTTGCGTCCCTCCTGTGGTTTAGGAAAAACAAGAGAGGAAGTGCAAACATTGACTCTGCAGTAATTTAGCTTAACCGAGTATTGCCACTAACAAACATTTATACCCCACATCGGCCACTATAAGGGTTATCAGAATGGCGTACAATAATTAAAAGGAACCCAGCTACACATTACACTCAACTGGCCAAACTTCATCCGTCCACTTTCACCAGCCAACAGGTACCTGCTCTCAGATTTCCAAAAATACTTAAAATATACAAAAATCTGTGAAACAAGTGCAGCTTGCAGTCCTAGACTATTGTTACCTATATAGGAACAAGAAGTTGAAAATCACGTTGTTCTGTCAAAATGGTAAATGAGCCTTTATATTACTGGAAACAAAATAAATTTGCAATGGAAGGAGGCTTCCCTAGAACGGTATGCATAATAATTCTTGAAATTTCCCAGGGGAGGAATTTTAAGTACAGAAATCATTGGTGATGTTGCAGGTCATTTGAACCTGGTTCAAAGCAAACTCCACAGGTTCAGAAGACCTGCCTCATGGCCTGAGTACACGCAGGATATGCTTGATCTCTTCAAGGATTCTGTCTATGCTCTCAGTCTGAACAAACGAAGAAGTATCCAACAAAATGGGCAAGATGCCCCTGTGAACCAGAAGCAAATCAGCACTCAAAGAGAAGCTCGAGCCAATTGAATCGTTAGCCACAAAATCTCCTAGCCTCATTCTTGAATCTCCCTATATGTGTGGAATGGCAATGCCCAGCACTTCTATCAGGTCACAACTACCCAGCAACCAACATCCTAGCACAGATTTTTTTTTTTTAAAGAAAGCAAACAAAATACAAAGACACTGATGTGGTACCAGAATAAATACCTACGGATTAATTCACCTATTCACTTTTAATACAATAAGCAGCTCTCTCATCAATAATTAAGAGAAACACAGAAGCTGGTATTTGGCCCAACAGATACAGGTGCAAATTCTAGTTATTATTAAGCAACAGCCCAGTAAGCCTTCTAAAGAGTCATATCAGCTTCAATCAAGCACAATCTGATAGTGTATCTGCTGCATGATCTGCAGTGATAATGTACAAAAAGTGTGTACTTCCTGCCAACCGCAATCAGAAAAAGGAAGTTACACCCAGTATAGAAAGTAACTACTTAGAATAGACAATCCATCAAGATATTGCAGATGAGTACTGTTAATTTTTTATTTTTTTTATAGTGCGACGTTATTGAATGGAATAGGAAGGCTATATTTCTTTAAAACAATGCTACTTTATTTTTAAACCTAAAAGTGCAAGTTTCCAATTGTGGCAAACATTTGTATTGCCTCAGCATGACAATTAGGTTTCCACTAATTCTTAATCCACTAAATAGTCAATTAGGATAAGTACGGAAATAAAAGAAGCAGTGGACATCCAAATCCTCTGCACCATTGCCATTTAGAGGTTGGGGGAATATTATTGTTGAGTTCCATCTCAAGAAACAATGGAGTTGGATAATAATCTTTTAACTGTAACTGGCCCAGCCAATTAATCAAATATTTACCCCAACATCCCTCAACATTCTCACCATTTTAAACTTCTTTCCTTCCTCCCAGAACAGCGCAGGTTGGGGAAACAGGACCAAAAACCCCCATAATATTCACTTGTGGCTTGGAAACTGGTACCAAGCACGCTGCAAACTCCTCTCTCCTTTTCGTTCCTTTTTTTCCTACAGAGCAGAAAGCACTTTTGCAGACTAGGACAGTCCCACATTCTTCCAGTTCCAGTAGCACCTCCATGGCAGTTCTCAGGTGGAAGTTCTGATGGACACACTCCCAGCCCAGATTGTGGCAAATCCTTTAGTAAGGTTTGCAATCTTGCAGTCGCTGCGGAGTTCGTACTGACACTGGAAAGTCCTAGAGTAGGCAGATTACAGATTTTTAGGGCAGGGTGGCTAACCTGTGTCCCTTCAGCTGTTGCTGAACCACAATCCTATCACTCCTGAGTATTGGTCATGCTGGCTTGGGCGACAAGTGTTGTAATTCAGCAACAAATGGAAAGCCACTGGTTAACCACTCCCCAGCCACTCTGGTCTAAGGGAAGCCGTACGCTTTTATGTATGTAGGAAGATACTGGCATCTGGGCACTCAGTCTTTCACAAGTCTGGGCTCCACCATGCTAATTTTCACCAAATACATATATGAACAGTTTTTAAGCACCTCAAATTATTCTCCATGAAAGTAAACCTAAATCTAATCCTGAACAGAAGTTAAGGCACATTAAGAAGAAAAGCATAGTAGGGCATACAACTAAAAACAGCTATTCAAAAATAAATCAAAAGTTAAAGCAGTACAAGTTATAATTCAAGTAAAGAGTACAAGTAAGAAATTCGTAGCTATGGAATAAACAACATATTGTATTTTTTCTACTCATAGTACCACTATGTCATAGTTGCGATCCACCTCTGAAATGTACCATGCTAATTAATACAATGAGTGGTGAGGAACTCAAGGCAATTCCACAAAGTAGGTTATATTTTGTTCAATAAAGTATTGTGTAAATTTATGGCTTTCCAACCACTCTTAATACTGCATCTATACGTTTTAAAAAGCATCAATAACACTTTCCCAAGATAAATATAGTGAGAGGATACATATTATGCATCACTAACAATAATTTTGCTCTAATCAAGCAGCTAGCTGCTTTTTATAAGCTGCCATGAGAATGATTCTTTCATAAGACTCAAATACCCTATGTAGAGTATACAAGGATGGAATATAATCAGCTAACAAGATGACTATTTCCAGAGACGTAGCAATGATGGACTGCAATTAGTAACAGGCCAATGGTTAAATTATTTCTAGGGCACTTGGTGTTATGTTAATGAAATAAAAAGTGGCCTTGCTGCCAGTGCATCATTATTTCTATGACTGTGTGTTTTGACCACCAAATAAATCTCATAGCTTGGACCAGCGCCCCAAACCAGTGACCTACTTTCAATGGGGTGGGAAAAGAACGGGAAATCATCCTATGAGAGTAGATTAGCTGAAAGTCTTCATGTAGCAGAATACTAGCATCCTGTAAGCAGCTGTTGAACCACACACACACAAAAAAAGCTTTCTATTCTAATTGATCACTTAGAAAAAGCTATTTTATACTATTTTCACATTCCAATACACAGCCTCAAAAATCAATGATTCAAATTTTTACTTTTAGGGACAATAACTTCTTTAAAATATTTTTCTATAATCCAATTTTGGAGTCAAACTAAACCCATTTTTTTTTAAAAAAAAAGCACAAAAATTGCTTTACTTTATTAAACTGAGAAAAAGTTTTAGAAAAAAATAACTAAGTCCACTGTTCTCAAGACATCTATGGGAGTAGAATGGTGAATAATATGAACACAGGCATCTGTCCATAATGACAGATCTGCGAACATTAAGGAATAACATATCATTTAAGAGATGCTGCTGATATAACTCAACCAGAAACAAGTCCTACTAGCTGGTCTTACTTTACTCAAGAAGTTGACATTTACTAGTATACAGATAAGCACACAGCAGTTTGAAAAATGTTGCACTTTACTTTTTACATGATCAAATGTGTACAAATAAACCCTTCTTCAGAGGTAGGGGTAAATCTAACAAAAGCATCATAATCAGGATGTCACAAATATTACCTTGGCTTGCCAGCAAGCCTCTTCCATATCTGGTGGACCTGTGAGGTGGTGAAGGAATTTTGGGGACAAATCTATGATGAAATGAAAAAAATCTTGAAGTATAATTTTCCCAAAATACCTGAGCTGTTCCTCTTAGGCATGATTGGCGAGGAAATAAAAAAATCAGATCAAACCTTCTTTCAATATGCCATGGCCGCTGCGAGGATCCTAATAGCGCAAAAATGGAAATCTCCTGATTTACCCACGATTGGAGAGTGGCAAGTGAGGCTATATCAATATATTGATTTAGCGAGACTAACACAAAAAATAAGGCAAAATAATACAGTGAAACTTAAAGATGAATGGACTAAATTTTTAAATTATTTTGAGACTAATACGGGAATTAATAACTTAACAGTAGACGATAATTAATACCTTCGATGTATAATGCTAATGTTAGTACTACTGCAGAAGTAATGTAAGGATATGTAATCCAAGACCGAGTTGGACGGAAGTTTATTATTTGTTAGTGTTTATGTCCTGTGTTTTGTCTTTTTCTTTTTTTCTTTGTTTTTTCTTTTTCTTTCTTTTCTTCTTTTTGGATTTTTCTTCGTAAGTATATATATGTATTTTAGTATGATATGTGTATTTTTCTCAAATAAAATTTAAAAAAAATTTAAAAAAACCAAAAAAAAAACCAAATGTGGTTTCCACCAATTGCTTCCCATCATCCCCACCCCCGCCATCATCTGCCATGTGCATAGGCTTGTGGGTGGAGTGGAGTTGGGGCTTGCTTTCATTTGGGAGGTAGAAAAGACTATAAATAGGAACAAATCATTATGTTTCTTACTCCCCCCCCCCCCGCCAAATCTCAGCAAATGCACATGCCTTTCTCCCAAATCCTCCAGCATGCACAGAGGCTATATTCTTTCACATTCGGTTTAAGAGTAGTATATGAAGACTTCTGCTGTATCTTACCTACTCTAACCACAGTGCAAGCAAGAGTTTGGAAAAGGAAATGCCAGATGTTCTTCTTGCCAGAAGGCCAGGGGCATTGACAGATTAACAGTCTCTCACTTACAAAGTGCAACTCATATCGAACAGCTTTTCTAGATAATGTATTTAAAATATTTATATACCACTTTTCTATACACAAAGCAGTTTACAACTTCAGCATAAATTGACCCTAGTTCACACATACCAAGTGACAGATCAAAATACTATGCATTAGATTAGGCTTTGAAAACCAGGATTTTAATATTGTTCGCCAATATTCATATTGTGTCTCTGATGCATCAGCTCTAGAAATATTTATCAAGTGAATTACAAAGAGATTCATTTGAATTAAGTCTTATTTTAACTACTACTTTAAAAAAAAAAAGGATGTACAAACCACAGTTCTCTGTAATTTACAGAAGCAGAACTAATCCACCTATTTCTATTAACAATGTGCATACTTAGTTTAATTACTTGGAAACCAGGGTGGCTGTTCAAACATCTGCTTTCTACACTATTAACAATTTCCCTGGAGGCTATTTATTTAAAAAGAAACATAAAATAATTATTACCTAATATTTTAAATTCAAACAAAACCAAATATTCAGCAGACTGACAAAGCTGAAAAACAACATTTTATTGCAAAAATAAGCCCTTATATAAATCTCAGATTCTGATGCCAGAATCTACAGTTAGTTGGATCTTGCATAGAAATATGCAAACTTCAATTTGATAATACAGATTTTTGTTATTATCTGAAAATGAAAAATTAAGATCTCAAACTCTTCATCAGTCAGGTTGATAAATGTAAAATGCCACACACTTCAGTTGTAGTAGGGAGAAGAGAAATGTTTCCAAATTTTTCTACATATATATACAGTGGTACCCCGCAAGACGAACGCCTCGCAAGACGGAAAACCCGCTATACGAAAGGGTTTTCCGTTTTGGAGGCGCTTCGCAAAACGAATTTCCCTATGGGCTTGCTTCGCAAGACGACAGCCCATAGGGAAATCTCCGGGACAGCGGGGAAGCGCGTCTTCCCCACTGTCCTCGGACCTCCTCCCGCCGCCAGGCTTCGGAAGGCTGCTCCGAAGCCTGGCAGGGGGGCGGAGAGGTTTTTAAAAAACCCCGGGACAGCGGGGGACTTCTCCGCTGTCCGGGGCGATTTTAAAACGCTGCCGTCCCGGGGGAGCAAAGTCTTTCGCCTCTCGCCCGCCTTCAGAAGAGGTCCTGGACCTCTTCTGAAGGCGGGCGGGGGGCAAAAGTCTTTGTCCCCCCTGCCTTCCTTCCCAGGGGGGCGAAAGTCTTTGCTCCCCTGGGACGGCAGCATTTTAAAATCGCCTTCTCCGCTGGACTTCTCCGCTGTCCGGGACTTCTCCGCTGTCCGGGGCGATTTAAAAGCCCCTGGGAAGGCAGACAGGGGGGACAAAGACTTTTGCCCCCCGCCAGCCTTCAGAAGAGGTCCAGGACCTCTTCTGAAGGCTGGCGGAGGGCGAAAATCTTTGTCCCCCCTGCCTGCCTGCCTGCCTTTAAAAGCCCTCCCGGGAGAGCGGAGAAGCGCGCTGCGTTTCTCCGCTCTCCCGGGAAGGCAGCCAGGGGGGACAAAGATTTTCGCCCCCTGCCAGCCTTCAGAAGAGGTCCAGGACCTCTTCTGAAGGCTGGTGGGGGGCAAAAGTCTTTGTCCCCTCTGCCTGCCTTCCCAGGGGCTTTTAAATCGCCCTGGACAGCGGAGAAGTCCTCCGCTGTCCGGGGCGATTTTAAAATGCTGCCGTGGGGGGGGGGGGAGCAAAGACTTTCGCCCCCCCCAGCCTTCAGAAGAGGTCGGGGGACAGATTGTCCCCGGACCTGGTCTGAAGTCGGTTTCCATAGGAACGCATTAATTGATTTTCAATGCATTCCTATGGGAAACCGTGCATCGCAAGACGAAAAACTCGCAAGAAGAAAAAACTTGCGGAACGAATTAATTTCGTCTTGCGAGGCACCTCTGTATATATATAAACAACAGAAGCGCACACGCTTCTCTTTCTCTCTTACATTTAGCCAATAAAACTAAACAGGATTATAACTGACTTAATGCTTCTTAAAACTATAGTAAGATGACAATAGTCAGTGATTCTATAAAGCAGCTGGCACCACACCTTTAATATTGGCAACAATTAGCCACCAGTAATGGACATCAATGCAGCCAAAGGGAATAATAATCAGAAAAACACAGAACCCTGATAAGTGCTTACATGCCCAGGATTCCACTGATCATCTCTCGCTAGTGAATTTCCATTCTTCACTTCAATAACTAGTTCTCCTTCCCCCTAAAACTGATTTAAATATAAATAATTTTCATCTACAACATCTTATGGGAGCAGGTGGCGCTGTGGTCTAAACCACTGAGCCTCTTGGGCTTGCCAGTCAGAAGGTTGGCGGTTCGAATCCAAGCAACGGGGATGTTAAAAAAATGTGTGATAAAAACTTAACTTATCCTGGGGCTGTACAGCACTTCCTAAAGCATCACCCTCTGGAAAGGACTATCTAAGTAGGACTGTAACCACCACAAAGCAGTGCCACCCAGCCCTAACTCAGCCAACTGCTCCAGAAAGATACCCTGGTTGTATCAAAAGCTGCTGAGAGCCAGAGGAAAATTAACAGGGACACATATTCCCTGTCTTTCTCCCAACATAGGTCATCCTATGAGGCGACCAGTTTCTGTGTTAAATGTAAGCTGATTTCTAAAACCTTGCTTAAACACCCCAGAGATAGTTTTGATGTATTTCAAAGGATATTAAAAGAAATACATTTTAATTTTTAAAAGGTTTACTTTACCAACAAAACCAAAGACACATATAACAACAGAAGCTTATTATATTACTATGAGAAGATTTCTTACCTGCACCAGGAATGATAGCTAACTTCGTTTCAACGAGACCCATTTTTGCAGAAGTAGCTTGAAACAAACAAACAGACCAATGTTAGTTCTTATAAAATTTGCACGGGGCTTTATAAAAAAGAAGCCTATACGAAATAAGCTGTTGATGCAATGAATCTGCTTTGTGTTTTTTTTTTAAAAAAAGTATTTAAAGAGGCATTTTTATATTTTTATGTATAAAAAATTACAGCGAAGGCACCTGCCTGATATCAATAGGCAGGAACTTCCTAATATGCATACATTACACCACGCTGAATAAATATGCTTGGGAGTTGGAACCGTCTTGTGAAATGCACTTTTTCTTTTCTTTTTAAACATCAGTGATGGTTCAGTGTGAAAGATGGAGGGCTGCCGAACCAACAGACAGGATGTATTTTGTTCATTAGTCCAGCCTTCTTCAATACAATAACACAGGAAGAGTGCAATTCCATATATACGTACAACTACTCAGGATTGTTTGGACTAGAGGACAATACGTATAGCAAGCTAGAAGGCAGATCTGCTTGACAAGTGAACCAAGTGAAACACATATGACATGGCCAGGATGCAGAAGACGAGCTAACAGGACAGTAATAATCTCCATCATGAGAGAGAAGCATGGTTATGTATTTTGCATCCTATTCAGGATCTGTTAAGAGAAGAGTGTTTGCCATAATCTTTTGGTAGCCAGTGTGACATGTTAAAAGTAGGTTAACTTTAAATCCCCACCCAGCTGTAATGATGACTAGGTAGCCTTGAGCAACACATTGCTTCTCAACCTAATCTACTTTCACATTATAGTTGTGAGAAGCGGAGGGGAAGAAATCTCTTTAATAAATAAAACAGTGTGTGAATAAAATGGGACAATCCCACTTATTCTGTGCTCCTTGACAGGAAGAGTGGGATCCAGATGTGATTCTGGTAATTCTATTATTCTTGAATAGTATAAAAAGGGCAGGATCAGTGATTATATTTTAAAAAGTCAAGGGATACGCCTTAATGATTACATTTGTAGTCTTCCCTAATCTGCAAGTTTAGAGCAGTTTATAGAACTGTCTAAGAACCAAGTATCTCTAATTGTTATCAAAGGACTTACAATCAACTAATTATAAAAGGAAACAAAAGAAGGCAAAACAATGAAAGGAGTACAGGTAACTCACAACTTACACTTATTTAACATATGCACTTGCAGTTTTATGTGCGTTGCCAAAAAAGTATATATATTTTAATGATGCAAAAATGGTATGCCAGGGGGTTGGAGAAAGGGACCATTTTTAGCTGGTGAAGCAGGAACAGCTGGCAATGTTGGTGCTGTTTTCATTGTTCTTTCTCCTCAAGAATTACAGGGAAACACTAAGAACACTTTCAGCTAAATCTTGCGCATGCCTACTCAGAAACAAGCCCCAGGTAGTTCAATGGAACTTATTCCATGTACAGGATTACAGTCTCAGTGGGTTCCCCCTCCCCCAACTAAGTAATATGTGATGCTATAACATCTTATATGGGAATTAGTCCAATTGAATTCAGTAGGACCTATTCCCATATAGACATATACAGGATTGCACCATTAAGCCTGCCCCCTTATCCTCTAACTAGTTTATTACCCACAGTGCCAAAAGTTACCAACCACAGTGAGTTTATCTACTCCAGATGCTCTCCAAAGAGTAAGAACCTAATGAAAGTGCAACCTTTACCAAAGCAAGAGAAAAACGCTAAGCTTAAGAACTGTGTCATCTTAATGTTCAAAATTACGTAAAATTAATTCAGTATTGAAAAAACAAGCTCTCCTTGGTAACAATTAAACAAACCTCCTACAATATTGAGTGTTAACTGTAAAAAAAGAGAAAGCCTTACCTGCCACTCTTATGTCACAGGCTAAAGCTAATTCTAGGCCGCCACCTAATGCAATGCCATCTATTGCAGCAATAGTTGGTACTGGAAGGTTAGCTGAAAGGTAAAACAACAATTAACAAAACAAAGATATGGAATTATTTGCATAATGCACTTCATTCATCCCCCAAGGCAATTTTTTCGTAACACAAAGTTGATTCAGTGAAAAAATGTTTCTGTAGGCAAATTATGCAGCCTGCTTTTTCTATACAGTATCTCAATTGTAATCTAAACTCTGACCACAAAGACATTCAGAATGCTAACAGCAACGCAACACTGAATGGTAGGATGATTTCAAACTTCAAGGTAAGTGAACGTGCAGTATTCAGTTGACTCTGCTTTTCACCATAATAAGCAACAGCTGCAACTACAGAAGGATGATCAGTTTGTTTCCAGTCTGTGTCAGTTTCGCACATGTTCATTCATAAGTTCATCGCATCCCATTTCAGCATCAAACTGCCTTTGTTTAAAAACTGCACAAAATTTGCATTATTTCATGATACACATCTTGGTACTTTTTAAAGAAAAGAACTGTATCATAAAGTTCGGAGATATGTAAAAACCAAAGGGAAAAATGTTCCAATCTGCCATATATCCAGGAAGAGTAAATCATGTCAGCTCACTTCAAAATCCAGAACAAACAAAATCCTTGAGCATTCCTATGAAACAGTTGCTGGATCTGTTAATACACTGGTGAGGATGTAACTGAGAAGTTGCCTACTTGTAACATAGGAGAGGCTACATAGCCAAATCCCAAGGTTTGCAAAAATAGTTTGTTAATAATAGTCTCTTTAAAATCGAAGTTGGTAAAGCCAGCTACTATTGATTTTATATTGTTACTGGAAAAACCATGACTTTGAGCTGAAAAGAATAACTTCCTTTGCGATTTAATTTCACAAAAACTTGGGTTTGCTCCTTTAGGTGGGGAAGAGGACAAAACTTAGCTTGTTCAGTAAACTCACAATACATAATCATTTATTTAAAAAAGATAAATGAATTATATTTTAAATTACAAGCAGCAGTAAATCAAAGTCATGTCTGGAAAACAGTCCAATGTTCCATGACAGATTTCAATCTGTTAAGTATTTTACAGTGTTAATCCTCATTGATAGAAATATTTCACAAAAGGGAGTATATTCGCAATCCAGTACTACTCACCTTATTTTTTAAGTTAGATACACACACACACACACACACACACACACACACACACAGAGAGAGAGAGAGAGACTATTAACAAAGGAATGTTTCTACAGTCACAGCTAGCTGCCTTCACACCTTCAACCACATCCTGTGCATCAGCAGGAGAGGTTAAAACTGATCCAAATAATCAGGAAATTGAAATCTCAAACTGACACTACGTATAGCAAATTTTGCCCTCTGGTTGGGCACAATCATTTAGAGCAGAGATGGCCAAACTTGGCCCTCCAGCTGTTTTTGGGACTACAACTCCCATCATCCCTAGCTAATAGGACCAGTGGTCAGGGATGATGGGAATTGTAGTCCCAAAAGAGCTGGAGGGCCAAATTTGGCCATCACTGATTTAGAGTACAGTGGTACCTCGGGTTACAGACGCTTCAGGTTACAGACTCCGCTAACCCAGAAATAGTACCTTGGGCTAAGAACTTTACTTCAGGATGAAAACAGAAATCATGCGACAGTGGCGCAGTGGCAGGCCCCATTAGTTAAAGTGGTACCTCAGGCTAAGAACGGTTTCAGGTTAAGAACGGACCTCCAGAATGTATTAAGTTCTTAACCCGAGGTACCATTGTATATAAAAATGTTAGCCAGTCTATGTGAGGGTAGTTGAAGTCACCCATTACTACAATGTTTCGTTTTGGGGATGCTTCCTTGAATTCATTCTTCATCTCAAGATCTTCCTGAGCATTTTGATCAGAGGCACAAAAACAGCACATTCCCAGTACTAAATTACTCTTGGGGCTAGGTATGATTTTGTGAGGAGTCTGACCCTTTTGGCTTTTCTAGCTTCTTGGACTCAGTGCTCTCTCTGACACACAAAGCTACAAACCGTATATACTCAAGTATAAGCCGACTTTTTCAGCACATTTTTTATGCTGAAAAAGCCCCCCTTGGCTTATACTTGAGTGAGGTGGGTGGCGGCAGAGGAGGAGGGACAAGCAGCCCAAAAGGAGCCCTTTCTCGCCGCTAGTCCCGCCGCCGCCACCTGCCTCTCGCAAGGGCAGGCACAGGAGCCGCAGTTGGGAGAGGCGATGCGCTCTTGCGAGCGGCAGAGGTGGCGGCGGAGGGACCAGCGGCCCAAAAGGAGCCCTTTTGGGCTGCTCCTTCCTTCTCCTCCGCCCTTGCTGCTGTCGGCGGAACGAGCAACCCAAAAGCAGCCCTTTTGGGCTCCTTGTTCTTCCTCCACTGCTGCTGCCACCACCAGGTTTTTTGCTGTGGTGAACCGGCTTATACTCGAGTCAATAATTTTTCCCAGTTTTTTGTGCTAAAATTAGGTGCCTCAGCTTATATTCGGGTCAGCTTATACTCGTGTATATACGGTAATCTCCAGTGTGTCCTTCTCTGTCCTTCCTATAGAGTTTATATCAAGAGATAACTGTGTCCCACAGGTTTTCTCAATTTCACCAGTTTTCCATTAAACCCACTACATTAATGCCATTCTCTAAGACCAAGCACTTGCATTGGCGGCTTCTAGCTTTTTGATCTGTGCTGCTTTGGCCAGCTTAAATTGCTGTCCTGTGTCCCAGCACTTACAATGCCTAGTTCTCCGCCATCCCCGTTTATTTTTCATCATTTTTAACATCCCTAATATTTTAAGGTGTCAATAATTTTCCTTTAAAACCCACATCAAGGTTGATCATGGCTGCTGTTTTGACTTATTTATACTAACTGCAGGACTGATCTGAAGAATTATTTCTCCAGAGGTTCAAATAAGCAATGTTTCCTCACTGGATATTGTAAACAGAATGATCTATTAATGTTCTGTTTTACCAAGTACTTTTAACATTAAGTGCAGACCTGCATCAGTAATGGAAATCTCAATGCAGAAAATGAAAGTGGACAATTAGTCTTGGTGTTCCTGTGCGGCAAAGAACGTATCTCTAATTTTAGCGTAAAAAGCAATACCAAAAATAGCAGGCTTTGATGTTTCCCCCCAGTCTCAGTGTCCAGGATCTATAGTTTCCAGCTCAGTACAAAATGCTTATTTTTATATCAAAGTGATGTTTAGCAAAACACCAGTACTTTAACAAGAAATAAAATCAAGTAGCAATGCAGGGAAAACACAACACAGCAAACAATTGTATGATATTGATTGTTGGAAAATGCTTGGATCTTAAGTATTCAAAGGCTGCATTCTGACAATCATATATTGACTTAACAAGCCTAGGTATGAATTAGCCATCTTGCTATAAACACGGCCCATTCTCCTTTCACACAAGTGAGTAGAACAAGCCAAGATGTTTTCTGGAGTTTTCCATTTTGTCTGAATTAGAAAACAATGTTAACACCTTCAGATCAAGAATAGTAAATGATAGTTTGAAGTTGGCTTAATATTCTGGTTTGTTCCAAAATAGGAAACTATAGTTTATTGCTTGCTTGCTCCTCTAGCAAGCAAATGAGTTTACAGCCAAAAGCCTCGCTCTTATCTCCAGTTATTAAGCAGACACAGTCATCCAAACTCACCAGTAATTTCCATCATTTATGAACAGTAGCATAGTGGATGCAGACTCGTTTTTTTTAAAAGACATACGAAATCTAACAGCTTACTTTTAATAGCAATTAAACAACAAATACACAATCTAGAGAAGTGATGCATGGATAAGAACCAACTCTGTTGGAGAAAATACATCGTAAAAAGACAACATCTTACAGCAACACTTGAAATATATTTCCAACAGGAGTGGTATAATTTAGAGTACTAGTGACTAACAATCCTTCATAAAAACCCAAGCTTGTTAGTATACTTTTTAGTACAGTTTAAGGCATAAAGTATTATTATTATTATTATTAAAATTTATATACCACCCTATACCTGCAGTTCTCAGGGATGTTCACAAGATAAAATTACAATATAAAAACACAAAATACATAATCAAAAAAAACAGAAACAGCCAAAGAACCTCTCAAAACACATAAAAACTATTTAAAAAATAATAATAATTAAAAAAACACAATTAAAAAGCAGTTTAAAAGGATGTATACTGTTACCAAGGTTTTCTGGTTTGCTGTCATTTTAAATACACTCCTTAACATCTCATCTCTTAAGCCTTGCTTTGTAAGAAAGCAAGTACTTATGCAGCAGAACAGAGGAAGTGAACAGTGAACTAGCTATCAAACAGGAGGTGAATTTACCTTTGTTCCCTACGGGGCTGTAAGAACTCCAGAAATATGCAAATATATCTACACACAGTCACCATAAGAATACGCTTTTATATGGTCACAGAATAGTCCTGGTGAGAATACTGACAAGAAAGTATTATCTCTTCCAGTAAGATAATCGCTAGTCAGTAGAATTAGTAAAGCTTTGTGACTACATCCAGAGTTTGCACATGAAACCCTGAAAGAAAGCCTAGGATGCTGTCCCAGGATCTCTCTTCAATTTTAAAAATGGAACCTGCCTATACTTTTCTACTATGACCTAATTATCTTTTGGTGGGAAACTCAGAGTATCACAGATTATATTCTATTCCTTTCTATTCTGCCTAACTAAACTTATAAGCTGTGTTTCACCATCTTGTGTGTGGCTCTCATCTGTATTTGTACTCACTTTGAATGTACTCACTGCTACATGCATATAGAGAAACCTCCCTATTACACACTGTAACTCTGGGTGCAAGATCTGAGCAAAAACACTTCTGGAGGTGACATATCCATGCAAGTGTGTGCATGTGATTGGGCACATGTTAACAACACAACCTGTGAATGTGGACATTCTATTTAGCATCTTACCCCAAAGAGCTAGAAGTCTTATTTCAGAAAAATACCTTATTACAGAAGTGCAAGAGATTCCGGAGCAATGATTTCCCCAATATTTGACAATATTAGAACTTATCCAGATAGTGATGCATTCTCAATTGCTATTATTTCAGGAAGGTGAAATATTGAATTAGTTTTATACATTTCTTAATGTTTTAGAACTGTACACTCATAAAATAGGATTTAAAAGTAAAAAAGCTAGCATTTAATAATACATTAGTGGTGGTTTTATTAAGGTATACATTTTGAAGGAGTTTTTGGAGTCTGTGTTATTCCTAAAAGAAAGACTTCAAAGCCTTATGCATAAACCATTAACTCTCATATTATGATTTCATAATATCTGGACAGAGCATTTCATATAGCATAAAACCTTCAAACCCTGAGACTCGAAACAAACTATTAATAATATACTGTTGAGATTTTCACTTACCCATTTCATTAATAGTTGCCCTTGCTTTTGAGACAAAAGAGCTTACTTCACTAGAGTGCATTTTGGCTCTTTCTTTAAGGTCAGCACCTGCAAAGGACATTGTCTGGTTATAGTCATATTCAGGTTTTATAGCAGCTGAAAGAAACCATAAATGGCATCATTTATACTTGCAGGAAAAGCAACTAGAGCATTTGCAGGAAAACCTACGTGTATGATTAGCTCCTGACAAGATCAGGGGCTCCTGACTCACCTCTCTTTATCAAACAGCGCATATTATGCATGAAAATATTTATGTAAATAATTTACTGAGAACTTAACACACATTAGGCACAGATAGATAAAAGAAGGGAACAGATCTGACACACAAAGGCCTGGTACAGGCATAATAACCCAAATCCCCAAAACATGGCTAGGATATTGAAAACACCTTGAGGTCTCCTTCTGCCAATCATGCAACTCTCACAAGTCAAGTCACTCCTTCCTATGCTTTTGGGAGGTGATCATAATGCACTTTTGCACCTGAACTAACACTAACCCTGATTAGCATCAAACCAATGAAGTTTGCAACCAAGGAGATCGGGAAAGCTGTCAATGCTGGATCAAGAAAAAGAAATGCACTCTTGATCATTTAGAGAAGGCCTAAACAAATCTATCCATATGTAACACAATGACAAGGGATGTAAAACAATACCACACTGGACTCAGCAAGTACAACAATTAGAAGGTAATGCCCATACACCCCTTTTATTGCAATTGCCATAAGCCTTTTGTGAAGGCAGCTGTCAGGAGGAAGTACGATGAGCTAAAACAGAGAGGGGTAATCTTGGCCCTGCAGTGGCTATCAAACTCCCAACTCTCTTCAGCCAAAATGTTAAATCTCAGGATGGCTGGAGTCATACTCTAACATCAGGAAAGCCGTAAAATCTCAACCCTGGACTAAAAGATTCCTTTTGGTTTCTATAAGGGTGAGTCATGGGCTGTTGCAGGGCGTCATGGAGAGGAGAATGAGTCATTAAAAAATAAACCAAGATTAGTACCAGGTGGATGCAACTCTTCATGTAGATACCACATAACCCTGAAAAACAACCTCTGACCACAGGGTTCCCAGCACTATGATATTGAGAGGGGTACATTTGTGGGCAACATATTTTTTAAATCTAAAATATAAATGGTAAAGAACAAGTCCATCCTAAAGTATAAATGAGATATGTGTCAAAGTTACAGAATTTATCCAAGCAACAAAACAGATTTTGTTTCAAATTTCATTTTTTAAAGTTTTCCCTCAGGAAGAGCACTCCCTAACAGCTGTTACAAGCTTCTGTACTTACAATTAGAAAAGGCTTACTGAAATGAACACCAGCTACTGAAGTATTTTTACCTAGTCTAAAAACAAACCACTTGTCCGCATAATGGGAAAAAACATTATGCTTTGTAGACCAAATGCACGTGTACGCATAATTAAGTGTGACTCAAATGTTTCATATAATCATCCCACTCACAGTACTGAAATAGCTAATACATATATTAAAAACCAAAGATGGCAAAAAATCTAATGATGCTTTTCTTCTGACAAGAGAACATAAAAAGCATGTTTAACAAGTGAAAAATAAAAATAAAATGAAAGCCATGTGTCAGAACTTGAAGAAAAAGTGGCTTTTATCATTTTTCAATAATACATCATATCTACATCAGGAACTTGCAGCAGGCAACATTTTTTAAAACAAATTTTAAAATTAAAATAAGCTAGCTATTTGTACCGTAGCAAACCCACTCCATATACCCCTTTCACCAAAGCAACAAAACTCAATCAATTTCTTATCTTACCAATCATCATTACTTCAGTGTTGGCTAATTAGCCTTCAATTAATTAGCTCAAATTAGCCCCCCTCCTATGACGTAAAACTGAGTATACAATGTAATGAAAGGCTTTTAATTAGATGAAAATGAAATTAAATGGAGTCTTAATACCTGATACTCACTTCTCTCCTCCCCACCCCAATGCTACATGATTTTGTACAATAGCCCTACAGCTATTACATGATCTGGTGAAGTTTTGACTTTCTGTCCATTTTCAAACTTATTCAGCAACACCACAGCAAACAGATGCCATTCACCTCCAGTAGATAACAAATGTCCCCAAATGAGCACTTGCACAAACTGCACCCGTTTGACACAAAGTGCACTCTGCAAAATGAACCAACCACACAGCCACCAAGGCACTGCCATTTATCAACGACCCATTTGGACACATGGCATTCTCCAAGCTTCAAAGAGCTACTAGTATACAATGTCATAGCAGCACCACACAATACATATCTGAACACAGACTCTCAGCACACTTTCATAACGGCACAATGAACATGGCATTTACAGTGGTGCCCCGCAAGACGAACGCCTCGCAAGACAGAAAACCCGCTAGACGAAAGGGTTTTCCGTTTTGGAGGCGCTTCGCAAAACGAATTTCCTTATGGGGTTGCTTCGCAAGACGAAAAAATCTTGCGTCCCCCCACGGTTTCCCCCCCACTTTTTTCGCCCTTTTCCTAAGCCGCTAAGCCGCTTATCAGCTGTTCCGCTGATAAGCCGCTTAACAGCTGATCGCGAAAAGCCGCTTGACAACTGTAGCGCTAATCCGCTAAGCTGTCAATAGGCTTGCTTCGCAAGACGAAAAAACCGCTAGACGAAGAGAATCCCGGAACGGATTCTTTTCGTCTAGCGAGGCACCACTGTATAAAGTAATAAAAGTATGCAATCATGTGTTCAGTTCACAATACTTCTCATATGAAAAGTGCAACAGATTTATCAGTATAAACAACTACGAAAATTCTCTCCTATAACCGGCTAAACTGAAAATAGCAGAGATAGTGTTCAAGAGCATGCATGCATTCTGACCTTGAATGCTTGATGTCAGGTAGTGTGATGAATTTTCTGTATTTATCAATGCTATTGATCTTTAATAACTGTGAATTTTGACCATAAGTAATACTCAATGGGAGCAAACTTGAAAATGTAGTTTATTTAGTATTAATCAATAGAGAGACTGATTAACTTAGCTTAGAGTCATTACAGACCAAATAATATGTGCTCTCAACACACTGCCAAACATACTGGACTATACAACAAACATTTAGAAACACCCCCGTCAAAAAAAATTCTAAGACCTTCTGTGTCACTGACTGAAAATTATAGCACTTTATTTCTCTAAGGAGTATAGCAGATGTTATATAAATAAATAAAAATCAAAAAAAGGCTGAATTTGCTAAAATAAATTTTGCAGTCTCAGTCATTTCTACTGATTTTGATTATGTATTTCCAAATGGATAATAAAATTAAATTTGCATACCAGCACAAAACACCCCAGGAACTTCACTTCGGAATATAACCGTCCGTACTTTTTTGTCACTTTTCAAAGCTTCCATAACTTTTGACATCTATAGAGAAAAGGTGTGCAAATTATCAACACTTATTTTCAACGCTTCATGTTCATAGAAGACGTAAGTATTCATCCACTTACCATTTTTACAAGGTTTTTATTAAGTGCATTTTTTGCATGTGCTCTGTTTAGTCCAAGTACTACAATTCCTATATACAGGAAGAAAAAAATAACTGAAATCAGTAGTGTGCATAAGGTTTATCCCACATTTTTAAAAATGTACCTATGTTATCTACTGATAAAAAGCAAGCCTACTTAGTGTGAATAACTGTTATTTAACATGAAACATTATTATCTCTCTAGCTGATCTATATTAGTAGTTGCTTGGATTAAATCAGATCACTAAAACCCATTGATTTTATAGAGTCTACTACGAGTATGATTTTGGAAATTAAAGGTAAAGGTAAAGGTACCCCTGCCCGTACGGGCCAGTCTTGACAGACTCTGGGGTTGGTGCGCCCATCTCACTCTATAGGCCGGCGGCCAGCGCTGTCCGGAGACACTTCCGGGTCACGTGGCCAGCGTGACATCACTGCTCTGGCGAGCCAGAGCCGCACACGGAAACGCTGTTTACCTTCCCGCTAGAAAGCGGTCCCTATTTATCTACTTGCACCCGGGGGTGCTTTCGAACTGCTAGGTTGGCAGGCGCTGGGACCGAGCAACGGGAGCGCACCCCGCCGCGGGGATTCGAACCGCCGACCTTTCGATCGGCAAGCCCTAGGAGCTGAGGCTTTTACCCACAGCGCCACCCGCGTGCCCAATTTGGAAATTAGTGCACTAATTTGGAAATTAGTGCACTAAAATATTTGAAAACACTCTTCTTAAGCACCAACAATAGTTTATGTTTGGAAAATTAGTTAACTACTAATTCTTTATCACTACAACAAAGCTACTGTGTACACTAACAACAGAGTTGATAATGTTAAGTCAACAGAAAGCAACAGGCACTGACCATATGCAATACATTTGTCCATGTTATTTTTAAATGCAGGAACGTTTCAAATATGGTAACCTGCCTAACCAAAAAGAATTACCAGTACTGTTTTTAAGACACAGTAACATCTGGCAAATTTACGGGGCAGCTTAAGGAGAGATTATAAATTTGGGCAGTAACAGAAAGAGCTCCTGGGTAGGAGTGGTTGGGTGAGTGCCGTTAGATTGCAAGCTGAAGTACGCTTACTAGAGAGTAAGTCTCATTGAACTCAGTGAACTTCTAAGTAAACATGTTTAGGAGTTTTCCTTTTCCTCCCCTCCTCTCATGCATTTCTTAGGGTTTCTAGATAAAACAACTATGATTATATTAAACACATATTAGCCAAGCTACTGGGCTATAAATCTAAAAATGCATTACAAACTATTCATCCATATAAAATTTCAGTATGTGAACTTTTAGTTACAGAAGATTGTAATAAGCACTATTTCACTAACCCTAGGGGTTTTCCTAGGGACAAAGTCTACAAACTCCATCACTGCATTTTATGTGGTGGGTTTGATGGGATCACATAGATTTACTCCTATATATGCATTGTGCACTTGAGTCCTTTTATTCCATATGAACACAGAAGAACACTGTCCCAAACAACAGAATCAAAACTCCCCCACATTTCTGAATCAAACAACTATTCAACCAATACTGTGCCTACAATGTATGTTTTCCTCTCAGTAGCTAATACCGCTGGACACAACTTGCATTAGAATTTAAACTTTCCTCTACATTATGTACTTTGGTTCCAATCCTCCCACCTACTTTCAGCAGAAGAAAAATGCGTCAGGAATGGTCAAGCCTCTAAGAAGAAAGTCAAAAGGTATAGGAATGTTTAATCATGCCTTGAGTTCAGAATCTTCAACTGCCTCAGTCACTGCAGCAATAAAAGTACTGAAGTGGCAGAAGACAGTACAATCAGGCTGTGGCATGTTCAAAGAACATCATTAGGAAATTGTGATTCTCACTAACTTTAATTTCCTTCCAGTTGTCCAATGTGCTCAAGCCAGCACACATAATTGTGCATCCTCTTGGCAACCCTGCGAGGTAGATTAGGCTGGGAGATACTGATTGGCTCAAAGCCACCGAGTGAACTTCAAGTGCAGTTAGGGAGGGAGCCGACTCCAATCTTCCAAATCCTCATTCAACAATCCATCCCACATTGGCTTGGAGAAGTGATGGCAGTTCCTCACCCTTGTCCCACAAGTGGCCAGATTACGCTTTCAGATTTTAATACAGTATTGAATTGAAAATCTGAAGGACAAGCCTACTGATATTTACTCAGAATTAAATCCCATTGAGTTCAAGCTGCTTACTCCCAAGGTGTGCACCATATTACAACTTTAATGTGCAAAATACAGAACTACTGTATTCTACAGAATTAGGTAAAAGGTAAAGGTAAAGGACCCCTGGATGGTTAAGTCCAGTCAAAGGCAACTATGGGGTTGCGGCACTCATCTCGCTTTCAAGCTGAGGGAACTGACGTTTGTCCACAGCTTTCCAGGTCATGTGGCCAGCATGACTAAACCGCTTCTGGTGCAATGGGACACCGTGATGGAAACCCGAGCGCATGGAAATGCCATTTACCTTCCCACTGCAGTAGTACCTATTTATCTACTTGCACTTGTGTGCTTTCAAACTGCTAGGTTGACAGGACTACCTAAAACAGTGTTTCCCAAACCTGGGTCTCCAGCTGTTTGTTTTTTTTTTGGACTACAATTCCCATCATCCCTGACAATTAGGAATAGTTATAGTCCAAAACAGCTGGAGACCCAGGTTTGGGAAACAGTGGTCTAGATCAGGCTTCCTCAACCTCGGCCCTCCAGATGTTTTTGGCCTACAACTCCCATGATCCCTAGCTAGCAGGACCAGTGGCCAGGGATGATGGGAATTGTAGTCTCAAAACATCTGGAGGGCTGATGTTGAGGAAGCCTGGTCTAGATCTAGCAGCAGTCCAAATGAGAATCTAATGCTATCGCTGTGGGTTAAACCACAGAGCCTAGGACTTGCCGATCAGAAGGTTGGCGGCTTGAATCCACAGGACGGGGTGAGCTCCCGTTGCTCAATCCCTGCTCCTGCCAACCTAGCAGTTCAAAAGCACAACAGGGCAAATAGATAAATAGGTACCGCTCCAGCAGGAAGGTAAACGACGTTTCCGTGTGCTGCTCTGGTTCACCAGAAGCGGCTTAGTCATGCTGGCCACATGACCCGGAAGCTGTACGCCGGCTCCCTCGGCCAATAAAGCGAGATGAGCACCGCAACCCCAGAGTCGGCCACAACTGGACCTAATGGTCAGGGGTCCCTTTACCATTACCTAATAGTGACTCCAAATAAGGTGCAACTAGCATCCTGAACTTATATCCTGCCCTGGGCTCCTGTCTATGTGTACGTGGGAACTAGATAACTAAGAAGTGAAAAAGAAATGAAACAAGCCCTTCGAACACGACAGAATTCAGCATCCACTGGAACTCATTGGGGGGAATTGAGCTGCGCATAAGCAATGGAGATCAACCAGCACGCACGTCGCTGCCCCTGCCCCCCCCAATTTAAAGGGCCAGCCGCCCAACGTCATCCTCTCTAATTTGACAAGCCGGTTGGCGCGTCAGGAGGAATGTCCGCAGCGGGCGAACGGGCAGAGCTCAACGGAGCCCGAGGGAAAGAGAAGCGCCACTCCGTTACGTTCACACACGCTTCCTTCCCGGGGCGTCAGGACTCCTTGACACGTGCCGACGAGGATCCAGCCCCTCACCCCCCCACCCCCGTCATAGTCACCTTTGTGCTCGTCGTCCAAGTAGCGCACCCGCAGCTCCTCCTCGCCGCCCGCTTTCGCCTCAGAACTGTAGCCTCTCGAGGGCGGCAAGGCCGCGAAACCCCTCAGAGGCCGCGAGGGAGAGCAAGAAGAAGACGACGACGACGAGGAGGAAGCGGACGGCGAGGAGGAGAAGGAAGACGAAGCGGCGGTCGCCACCGCGGCCAGACCCGCTCGGCGACGCTGCAGGAGACTGAGCGCCGCCGCCGTCGCCGCCGCCACAGTCGCCGCCATGTTGCCTTGTTTACAAGCGCGCGCCGGGCAGCGGCGGCGGCGGCGGCGGCCTCTCCGGCCTTCCCATTGGTAGCGCGCTCGCCACGTGGCCTCCTCGCGGCGGCACGTGATTCCCTCCCTCCCCCCCCCCCGAGCGCGCGAAGTCGGAACGTTCCGTCGTCGCCGCTCCGTTAACCGTCGTCTCCTCAGCGCTTCCCGCCAAGAAACGGCGAGCTTAAGTTAGCCAGGGCTTAGGGGGCCTTCCTCAGGTAGCTTAATCGGTCGCGGGGTTGTTTGTTCGTTTATATCCACGTCAGCCGACGCGGTACGGTTTTGGTAGGACTCGCCTAAACTCCCCTTTTCCAAAAAAAAGTCCCTTCCATGGTCAGTTAAAGGGAAGTGGGCCGGGAATGGGACCGCGGAAGGTGAGCCTCTGTTCCTGTCAGGATAGCTGCTGACTCCACATCCTTCCCCCAAACTGGAAGCGTAGGAACCAATGTGCCATCGGCTCCAGTAACAACAACAACAACAATAATAATACCACCAATAATAATAATTTTATTATTTGTATACTGCCCATCTGACTGGGTTGCTCCAGCAATAATAATAATAATAGGAGCCAAGGTCCCATCGGCTCTAACAACAACAATTTTATTACGTACGTGTATGCTGCCCATCTGACTGGGTTGCCCCAGCCATCATAATCATAACAACAATAATAATTTTATTACAGTGGTACCTCGGGTTACATACGCTTCAGGTTACAGACTCCGCTAACCCAGAAATAGTACCTCGGGTTAAGAACTTTGCTTCAGGATGAGAACAGAAATCGGGCTCCGGCGGCGCGTCAGCAGGAGGCCCCATTAGCTAAAGTGGTGCTTCAGGTTAAGAACAGTTTCAGGTTAAGTACGGACATCCGGAACGAATTAAGTACTTAACCGAGGTACCACTGTACTTGTATGCTGACTCCACATCCTTCCCCAAAACTGGAAGTGTAGGAGCCAAGGTCCCATCGGCTCTAATAATAATAATAATAATAATAATAATAATAATTTTATTACTTGTATGCTGCTCATCTGACTGTGTTACTCCAGTCATAACAACAACAACAATTTTATTACTTATATGCTGACTCCACATCCTTCCCCAAAACTGGAAGTGTAGGAGCCAAGGTCCCATCGGTAATAATAATAATAATAATAATAATAATAATAATAATAATAATAATTTATTACTTGTATGCTGCCCATATGACTGGGTTGCCCCAGCCACTCTGGTGCGGCTCCCAACAGAATATTTAAAAAAAAAAGGTCAGGGGGCCCGCCAAAGTTGATAGCCATTGCCATTCAAACGGTGTGTGCACACTGCTTCATGGGATTGATTGTGTGGGGCTGGGCTTACTTGCCCCCCCCCCATTTTTTATTCAAGATGGCACCCAGACTGGAAGATATTTTTCCTAATCTCAGGCATAAAGAAGGAGGGCTTTGGGCATTCCTCAGGTAGCTTAATCAGTTGTGGTTTTGTTTGTTTTTCCCACATCAACTGACGCAATACAGATTTTGTATGACTCGCCCAAACTCCCCTTTTCCAGAAAAAAAGCCCCTTCCATGGTTAGTTAAGAAAAAATAAATAAAATGGGGATGTGGGAGGTGAGCCTCTCTTCCTGTTGGGATAGCTGCTGACTCCACATCCTTCCCCAAAACTGGAAGGGTAGGAGCCAAGCTCCCATCGGCAATAATAATAATAATAATAATAATAATAATAATAATAATGTTATTACTTTTATGCTGCCCATCTAACTGGTTTGCCCCAGCTGTTCTGGGCAGCTCCCAACAGAATAGTAAAAAAAAGGTCAGGGGGCTGTTCCCCCCAAAGTTGATGGGCATTCAAATGGTGTGTGCATGCTGCATCACTTGACTGATTGTGTGGGGCTGGGCTTACCTGCCCCCCCATACTTTATTCAAGTTGGCACCCCGACTGGAAGATATTCTTCCTAATCTCAGGCATAAAGAAGGAGGGCTTTGGGCATTCCTCAGGTAGCTTAATCAGTCGGGTTTGTTCAAGTCAGCAGGGTTTCTCAAACTGTGGTTCCTCTTCACCTGTTTTGGGACTACAACTCCCCATCATCCCTACTGTGTCAGCCCCCAGTATTTAGAAAGCCCCCATCCTTATTGCATCGTTAAAAACAGAACATAAACCCATGAAACTAGAAAAGAGCAAAATATCAATGTTTGGTCCAGATCCTAGGTACTGCACCGTCACCAAAGGAGACTGTATGGATGATTCACTAAATGATTGTAGGATGATGTGTGTGCCTGAGCTTATGGCCTCAAATTCTCTTTATCGTATATACTGCTTTATTACAAAAATGATGACTAGACTACTGATCCTAAACTGAATAGTTAGTTGCCCAACCACCCCCTCCAGAACCCACTGCTCTCAACTGCCTCACATTCAAACTCCCTTTCAAATCCGCATCCAATCATCACTCACCACCAGAATTCTACACTCTCTTTTCCCCCTCTCTCCTTAACATTCCCATAATAATTCTGATACTATTAGCTTAATAACCCTATTACATTCAATATTTTATACATGTTACTCCGTATAACCATACTGTTAGAAGCACTTGAGCTTCCCACTCTTGTTTCCTAGGAAATGGGGGTGAGCAAACTGCAGGTTCTCCATCCCTGTTTTAAAAACCAGATATCTTTCCCCAAATGATCCTGGGAATTGTAGTTTGTTAGGGGTTCTGGGGATTGTAGGTCTATGAGAAGGAAGCCACAATGGCACAAATCATTTCGGGGGAAGTCATGTGCTTTAAAGGTGCATTGGATGCTCTTTAGAACATAGCATCATAGAATTGTAGAGTTGGAAGGGACCCCAAGGGTCATTTAGTCCAACCCCCTGCGATGAAGGAATCTCAACTAGATGACCAATGGCCAATGGCCATCCAAGCACTTCTTAAAAACCTCCAAGGAAGGAGAGTCACTGCTTCAGGCCCTAAGGCCCTCTGGAGCAGGAGAAAACAATAATTATTGCTCCATGTGACGGCCCTTAGGCATTAGTTATTGAAAGGGCTGCATAGTGTGGATCTAATATCAGTGTTATGAGAGTATAAGCAACACATTTCTCTCTCCCCTTTCTCCACACTATGCAGAATTGCAATGGTCACCAGAAGGCTGGAGTTTGGAGCCCAACCAGGGCGGGCTGTGGGCAGGATCCTTGCATTGACTAGATGACCCTTGTGATCCCTTCCAACCCTGCCATGCTAAAGGAACAAAAAGATGCTTCTGAAACATTTGGAAATCATAGGAGCACTCTCCTTGCCAGTGGCTTCTAGCCAGAGCTTGCATCTTCCTTAGGAGAGAGGCAGTCCAGAACAAGGGGGAAAGGTTCAGAGTTCAGGTAGGTGGAAATGCCAGTTGAGTGCCCTATACTATAGGAATGCTTCCTTCCTGTGCCCCCCACCCTCATGCACCAGACTGGTGCTAGCATGGCTGGCCAGGTGCCTGCTGGTTCCTCCATTTTCTTTGCAGGGAGGGAGCCTTTCCCCAACATATACTTTGTTCTGGCAAATCCCTGGAAAGACGTGATAACCCTCAGGTACTGGGGCAGAGGGAAGGAAAGGGTCCTTGCGAAACACATTTGGGGAGTGTATGGCTTCCAGCAAGTGCTTTTCAGAAGCATTGTTCTCTCCAACAGGGAAGGCTGAGCATAGCCATTGCGGCTAGTTGCCTTTCATAAGTCTCTATGCAATTGTCTAGCCCTCTTTGAAAGCCATCCCATCCAAGATGCTCTTGTGGTGCATCTGATTCTCCTATGCTTCCTTGCTCCTGCAAGGAGATGACTATTGTGAGATCCTTTGGTTAACATCTGGGCTGGAAAATGTTAAAGAAACAGAGGACTAGTGAGCTTCCCTTGAAGCACAACTGATCAAAGGCAGGCAGATCTGTTAGCATCTTGATAAAGATGCTCAAATGTCAAAGGATGCTATCATACCCCGCAAGCGTCTCCAAAAGCTCCCAAGCTGATGGAGAAGAGAGCAGTTAAGTGGTCAGTGGGGCTCCAGGTTGCTCTTTCTGGATCCCACCACAGCCCTTCCAAGTTGCCAAAGAAATCAATGTCACAACAGTTTTTTCCTCGCACCTCCTCCCCATGATCCCTTCTCAGACATATGCTGTGTCTGAACCAGCAGATCCCACCAAACCAAGTAATCGAGGACCCAGTCAGAAAAGGAGTGTGTGCAGTCATACCAGAAATAAGCAAAATAACTAAACGGGTATGAGAAGTCACTCCAGAACTGGCCCTACTGAACACCTTCCAAGATAACAATGCCCATTCACACTCGAAAGAGCTCATAACCCACCGACAGCATACGATTCAATATGCCTAACTTAACCCAACAACCCCCCTCACCCACGCACAAATACTACTGCAGCCAGCCAAAGATGATCAACCACACCCTAGGCCACCCCAACCTCTCTCCCCACCAAGGAAACATAACAAGCGAATACTGTAGAAAGAGAACTTCCCCAAGTGATGCTGACAGAAAAACCCCAAGCATACACTGAATAAAAGAACTTGAGCTTTGCTATCCCAGTCCCTCTCTCCTGTCCCGTCCCCCACCCCACCGCCCCCTGAGCAGAGATTATTGCTTTTCAGGACTGAGCCATGCATTGCAAACATGTTCTGTGGTTTGCTGTGTTGTGGCTCCAGTGAAACAATCGTTTCTTTTCTGTTGGTTGGACTGCTTTGTTCCTTGACAGAAAAAAGGTGGTTGGGATAAAAAGAGTTTTTTGTTGTTGTTTTTTGAAGGGAGAAAAACTGCATGAAACTAGATGCAAATGCTCCTCACATTTTAAAAGTTTTGGGTGTTGTTTTAGTTCTTTTGGCAATGAATATGTAGATGTAAACAATGTATGAATTCAAAAAGTTATGTCATGTATGAAGTCAGTCTGGAAATCATACATGGGTCCTCTTACATAGAAGCACTTTCCCTGACCATAGATGTGCAGAGGATAATTGCTGTTTTTAGCAAGGCAACAATGACACTGTGCACATGTGTAATGGCACCCTTTCCTATGTAAGAAACAAAGTTGTGAATTTCCATGGGGCTGCCTACTACTTCAGCTTTATTTGCACTTTTTTTGGTGTTGGAAAATGTTTAATTGCAGCTAAGCATGTGCAGTTTAAAATATTCATTGCTCATAATGTTACAGTATGACAGTATGCAAGTAAATTAATGCATAATGTATATAATTTACAGCACAATCCTATACACATCTCAGAAGTAAGTCCTATTGGGTTCAATGCAGTTTACTCCCGAGTAAGTGGGATTATAGCTGTAACATATAAAGTATTCATACAACCAATTAATAAAACGTATTTTTGTGTATACTGAATATTCTTGATAATACTGTACACACTGTGAATAATACATTTCTTTGTCAGAGAATAATCCCCTAGAAAAGCCTGCTGTATGTTGCTGTTTTTAGTGTCACATTGCAGTTTTCAAAATGCCCAGCAACTCCTCCTGTTGCACTGGCATTTCAAGTATGAGTCAGAAGATTTGGATGAAAGCAGAGTTTTCCATATACAGAACTCCTTCATTGTTCACTGTGGTTTATTTCATCCCACTCATTTAAAAGCCAGTATGGGGGGGTCATTTTGTTGTAAATATTTTCTGAAGTCATAGAAATTAATTTTAAAACATTATTGAAACTGCCTGCATCTGATGAAAGAGGGTATTTATTACCCGCCAAGGAGACATTGAGTAGCTGTTAAGTCACAGGGCTACAGTCACAGGGAATGTTTTGCTGGTGAATTATATAGCTGTCATGCATCTACCAAAGGAAACAGCCTGGTTTGTTGGCATCCATCTGTCTTGGGACACTCATATTCCAACTTCCGTTTACCTTTTTTACCACTCATTCTCTCTGTTAAGTTGAGATAGGAATTTATAAATATATTGGGTACTGAGCATTTGAACTCCTGCACAGCTGAGTGTCCTCAATTTGTGGATTAGGTGGTTATTGGAAGAGGAGGAATTTGGATTTGTTAGGCCCTTGGAATGTTTGGGGGCAAGCCAGACCTATACAAGAGGGCCAGGGTCTACCTGAACTTAGAATAAAAAAGGTGGCAGGAACACCTTATAACATGATTACAAAGGGAACATTGACAAGAGCTGAGGAATGTCTGGTTTGGAACATAACTTCCACAGAAGAGGGTGGAAAAGTTTTATGTTCATTCGGTTGAGTGAAATTAGGTATTGAGACTGCTGAGGCATGTGATAGCAATTGACAGTTAAAACACATGTGCCAAAGATATTTGGCGAGAGACACCATGTATAAGGTGTTTGTTCTCGCTACAAACCTCTGTGCCAAGATGAGCAAGGTTTCTACAGCCCTGCATTATCCAGGGGGTTAACCATGTTAGTTTGTTGTGACAAAAATTACAAAGCTTGGTTTTGAGGTGCTGTAAAGACTTAACCAAAGACTTAGCCAAAGATGGAGAAGCTCTATACAGTCAGCAAAAACAAGACCTGGAGCTGACTGTGGCTCAGATCATCAGCTTCTTATAGCAAAATTCAAGCTTAAACTGAAGGAAGTAGGAAAAACCACTGGGCCGGTAAGATACAATCTAAGTCAAATCCCTTATGAATACACAGTGGAAGTGACAAACAGGTTTAAGGATTTAGATTTGGTGGACAGAGTGCCTGAAGAACTATGGATGGAGGCTCGTAACATTGTACAGGAGGCAGCAACGAAAACCATCCCAATGAAAAGGAAATGCAAGAAAGCAAAGTGGCTGTCCAACGAGGCCTTACAAATAGTGGAGGAGAGAAGGCAAGCAAAATGCGAGGGAGATAGTGAAAGATACAGGAAACTGAATGCAGATTTCCAAAGAATAGCAAGGAGAGACAAGAAGGCCTTCTTAAACGAGCAATGCAAACAAATAGAGGAAAACAACAGAATGGGAAGAACCAGAGATCTGTTCAAGAAAATTGGAGATATGAAAGGAACATTTCGTACAAAGATTACTATAATAAAGGACAAAAGTGGTAAGGACCTAACAGAAGCAGAAGACATCAAGAAGAGGTGGCAAGAATACACAGAGGAATTATACCAGAAAGATATGGATGTCTCGTACACCCCAGGTAGTGTGGTTGCTGACCTTGAGCCAGACATCCTGGAAAGTGAAGTCAAATGGGCCTTAGAAAGCACTGCAAATAACAAGGCCAGTGGAAGTGATGGTATTCCAGCTGAACTATTTAAAATTTTAAAAGATGATGCTGTTAAGGTGCTACACTCAATATGCCAGCAAATTTGGAAAACTCAGCAGTGGCCAGAAGATTGGAGAAGATCAGTCTACATCCCAATCCCAAAGAAGGGCAGTGCCAAAGAATGCTCCAACTACCACACAATTGCACTCATTTCACACGCTAGCAAGGTTATGCTTAAAATTCTACAAGGAAGGCTCAAGCAGTATGTGGATCGAGAACTCCCAGAAGTGCAAGCTGGATTTAGAAGAGGCAGAGGAACCAGAGACCAAATTGCAAACATGCGCTGGATTATGGAGAAAGCTAGAGAGTTCCAGAAAGACATCTACTTCTGCTTCATTGACTATGCAAAAGCCTTTGACTGTGTCGACCACAGCAAACTATAGCAAGTTCTTAAAGAAATGGGAGTGCTTGATCACCTCATCTGTCTCCTGAGAAATCTCTATGTGGGACAAGAAGCTACAGTTAGAACTGGATATGGAACAACTGATTGGTTCAAAATTGGGAAAGGAGTACGACAAGGCTGTATTTTGTCTCCCTGCTTATTTAATTTATATGCAGAATACATCATGCGAAAGGCTGGGCTGGATGAATCCCAAGCTGGAATTAAGATTGCCGGAAGAAATATCAACAAGCTCAGATATGCAGACGACACAACCTTGATGGCAGAAAGTGAGGAGGAATTAAAGAACCTTTTAATGAGGGTGAAAGAGGAGAGCGCAAAATATGGTCTGAAGCTCAACATCAAAAAAACGAAGATCATGGCCACTGGTCCCATCACCTCCTGGCAAATAGAAGGGGAAGAAATGGAGGCAGTGAGAGATTTTACTTTCTTGGGCTCCATGATCACTGCAGATGGTGACAGCAGCCACGAAATTAAAAGACGCCTGCTTCTTGGGAGAAGGGCAATGACAGGCCTAGACAGCATCTTGAGAAGTAGAGACGTCACCTTGCCAACAAAGGTCCGTATAGTTAAAGCCATGGTTTTCCCAGTAGTGATGTATGGAAGTGAGAGCTGGACCATAAAGAAGGATGATCGCCGAAGAATTGATGCTTTTGAATTATGGTGCTGGAGAAGACTCTTGAGAGTCCCATGGACTGCAAGAAGATCAAACGCATCCATTCTTAAGGAAATCAGCCCTGAGTGCTCACTGGAAGGACAGATCGTGAAGCTGAGGCTCCAGTACTTTGGCCACCTCATGAGAAGAGAAGACTCCCTGGAGAAGACACTGATGCTGGGAAAGATGGAGGGCACAAGGAGAAGGGGGCGACAGAGGACGAGATGGTTGGATAGTGTTGTCGAGGTTACCAGCATGAGTTTGACCAAACTGCGGGAGGTAGTGGAGGACAGAGGTGCCTGGTGTGCTCTGGTCCATGGGGTCACGAAGAGTCGGACACGACTAAACGACTAAACAACAACAACAACAAAAAGACTTAACAAATTATTACAGCATAAACCTTTGTGAATTTCAGTCCACTAATCAAATGCAAATGATAAAGTGGGCTGTAGTCCATGGAAGTTTGGGGGCTTTCTGTGTGCTACCTCTGGCAGAGATGCCAACAGTGGGATTTTTGCTCACTCACACATTCAGTGGACAGAATAGGGAGTCCCATACTGGCAGAGCAACAAGGGCACTGGAAACCAATGGAGGTCAGCACTACTGAGTGTTGGAACACTTCCAGCCAATCCCAAAAAAAACCCTCAGCCCAGTGCAAAGAAGGTTTGGACCGCAGCCTAAAGAATGAAGTCATATCAAATAAACACAACAAACATAATCAGCTACATAATAATGACCCGCAGACTCAAGAATCTGTCATATATTAGATCTGTTTTCCCTACAGCAAAAGGTTGTGATGCACAGGCTGTGGGGTTTTTTTATGTATCCCAGTGAAACATGCTACTAAGAGAGACATTTTGATGTGTTCAGTGAGGCATAGAATGAGGCACTAGTGCAGGTGGTACTAGTGATGATAAACAGTTGCACCAGAATCAAGAAAGACCAGGAGATTCCTATGAGAGGGGGACCTCCCTTGTAATGGACTTTGGGAACAACAGAAGATGAGGAAGATGAGTGAGTGTGACCTGTTTTTCATAAGTGCAGCCCCTTCTCATTCCACCCACTGGTGCTTGGGGCCAGAGGCGCTGTAATTCTGCCTTTCAATAAACACATGTTATGTTAATAGACATTGAAGAGTGAAAATGTGTAATAGCTAGAAATGCTTACCCTCTGAGTCATTGTGGTAGCTATTCAGATGAAGCCACTCATGCATATCTCACAATGTGTAAATTTGGTGCCTTTGTGAAACTGGTTTCTGGGTTCTTTTTTTCTTATTATCAGTGGACTCCAGGAGCTGTCTCTTGACTAGCAATGCTTATTAAAGTTCTCAGTATCATACCACCTACCTGGAGCTTTTATGTATTTGAATGTATTCATTTTTGTTTGCCAAGAAAGTATGAAATAACGCTGCAGTTTGCTTCTTTGTTGTGTTCAGTTACATTTTGTTACCCTGGGACTGACTTTCCCAATCCTGTTTTCAAGCTTTTTCAATGTCTTCTCCGGTTTTCTTTGTTTAAACAAGCCTATGACAGAAACATATTCCCTAATTGTTATCAATCATTCATAAACAAGCAGCACACATGGCATTCCCCCTTTGGCACTCTGCCTCTTTAGTGTATTTCAAAGGCATCTGTTTCCTCAAATTGTCTATTCCCTTTGTTTAGTGCAGCACTGAGTTTCTAAGACTAAATAACCCCATATGTTGATTGGAACATTTTCTTTTTCCTTTAAAGGTTTCTGCCTTTTAAAGCTCTTCATCCCAAAAGCACAATTTTGCTAATAATTTCCTAGCACTTTTATTCCCAGCTTACGGGTAAATGAAATGGATTTAAGTGTGTTAGTATCTTGGACCCAAGCACACTGCTTAGAAGCAAATTGCTTTGATTTAAATAGGATTGAAGTGTACACTGAGGACCAGTCCTAGTATTAGGCAAAGTGAGGCAGTCCCCTTAGGTGGCACATGCTGTGGGGTAGCATTCTCCTTTATTGGAGGACAAACTGCCCTGTGTTCCCTAAACTTACCTGCTGCCCTCATGTTGTGAAGGATACTATTCTATTTCTGGTGTTGAAGTAAAAATCAGTTGCCAGCCTGCTTGGCTTCTGTATGTGGAATTGTAGTATCTTTGGTTGTGTTGAATGCTGTAATTCCAGTTGCACAACAGAGATCTGCTTATGCAATAGAACTCCACCCTTCTATTCTCTGCCCTACATCTTCCTGAACACCCTCATAATCGACTCCAGAGGATTGATTGGAGGACCTACTAGAGCAGGTTTTGGGGCATGAGTGGAACTCTGTGTATGCTGCTTGGATACAACACATAGTCTGTTGCCTCAGGTAGTAAAATATTGGCCAGGTCCTGTGTACCCTATATTGTGTTTGAGAATTCTTCTAAGAGAGATGATTCCATCAGTATGGATAATGGGTAGCAATGGGACTTGAGGCTGAAGGGCAGGTAATAAATAGCAACAACAACGAGAGCCAGAGGATGGGTAAGTGGGAAGATAGGAAGGAGCTGTTTTCATCAAATTGATATAACAATTCCCTTTTGACTAATATGAGCACAAGCAACACGTCTTGCCCCATAGGTTCTTTCAGAGTGTTAGCTCCTTGTGGAGGAAGAAAGAACCTCAGACAACACAGAAGACATGACTGCCCTGGTAGCTGAATTGAGAGAGGAGAAAGCTGTCCTTTTATATCTCAATCTTATAATAATATTATGAGATAATCAATTACAATTTATAAATATTGTTTGTTGGAAATAACTTTTTATAGGAATCAAATCAACCAAGGATTTTTCTGGTGTGTTAACTGCAGCATGGCATAATTACATTTCTATTCTCCTGCTTTCTTTACATTGATTCAACAAGAGTAAGCAATTACTGAGTGCACAATGAGTGAATGGATTCTACTAGATGCCATGAACTTTAAGATAATATTTACCAAATTGTTAAAAGGTTACTTTTTTCAACTGAAAACCAATTTTGGAGCTATTATTTGAGAACATACTATATTTTGCAGAAATGATTCTTAAGTGCAATGTAGTGGTATAATAATGGAAATGTATTTGCATTTTTATCATGTCATATAATGTTTGTATTTCCAAAGCTATAATAAGTATTAAGGGACATGCCACATTAGGGGTTATTTTGTCATTGTGCATGAAAAACATTGGTAGACTTACAAAACCTTGCAGAAAATTTCAGAATTACTCAAACAAAGATTTATAATTTGGCATAATATTTGGACTTTGATTATTTTATAATTTGGAATGTTTTTAATGTGGCTTTTATTGGATTCTTAAATTGGAAAACTTTATAAATATTATTTTTTTAAAAAGAGACCCACAATTTCAATATATACATCTGGAGTAAGTCTTAGCTTGGTTTCTATTTTCCCTCCTTGAAAAGTGTATGAGCCAAAGGAGGAAGTTGTATGAGGAACACTTCCCACTTCCTGTTTCAGTTTTTTATACTCTTTCAGCTTTATTTACTCTTCAAAGCTCAGATCAGCACCTGAGCTGCCAATCCTTTTCTCACTTCCCCTTTCAGCTCTATGTGCTATTCAAGGTTCAGATTGGCACTTCAGTAGCTGAAGAGAAAGAACAGCTACTGAGTGGTAGTGGATCTGGGAAACCAGGGGATGGGGGAGGAAGATAGTGACTGGGTGAGGCAAAGAGGGGGTTAGGAGGGAGGGGGTGTTAGTAAGAGAAGGCACACACATACACACAGATCAAATCCAATGAAATTGCATATTTTTATGGGTTCCCTCCTCCAAACCACCATCAAATCACTAGTCACATCTGTTTCTATTCCCTGAACCTTTAATCGCCAGTGCTTTGTGTTATCAGGTGCCATGCAAATGTCATAAATAAATCATTGAAATCTAAAGCTGTAATGAGAGATGCGGGAGGTTAGATTGAGGGATTACAGTGGCCCAAATTAATTTATTTCCCCCCTAATTTAATTATTTATAAGGTTCACTTTTTAAAAATAATAATAATAGTAAAGTGGTATATAACATTATCAGAATAAAACCAGCAAATCAATTTCCCCAAACTCATCATTTAAAACATTAATACAGTGGTACCTTGGGTTAATAACTTAATTTGTTCTGGAGGTCCGTTCTTAACCTGAGGTACCACTTTAGCTAATGGGGCCTGCCACTTCGCCACTGTCACACGATTTCTGTTCTCATCCTGAAGCAAAGTTCTTAACCCGAGGTACTATTTCTGGGTTAGCGGAGTCTGTAACCTGAAGCATCTGTAACCCGAGGTACCACTGTACTAATTGTATGATTACTTGAGGACACAGTAGAGGCATTTGAAGTAAGACTTTTTTGCTACCCTTATTGCCATATTGTAGGTGGGATTATGTGCTCTAACCAGGGCTCGGTTGGCCTCAGATCAAGGTTTATGCCACAGGTGCACACTCTTTCTCTCTCTCTGTCAGTCAGTCAAACAATCCATCAATCAATTTATATACCACCCTATACCCAGAAGTCTCAGGGCAATTCACAGAACAAAATCAGAATATAAAACCACAAAATATATAATCAAATTAAAAACAACAATCCAATAAAGCCCCCCCAAAAAACAACAACCCGCATTTGAAAAGGGCATAGGCTCTAGCTGTCAAACATCCTGTTTTGTTACATGCAACTTCCTAGAATACCAGTATGCACTGCAGATTCCACAACACCAGAGAGGGGCTCAGAAGCGATCATGCCACATTTCCCCATTCTACAGCAGGATGAGAAACTTGACAGGATCACCTGTTCTATCCGCTGGAAAATCTCTCAGAAGCATTCAGGAATCCATCAGGATCTGTAAGTCCTGGCAAATAATCTTAATAAACTCCACCCTTACAGAGGAGGATAGCTGTTGTGAGCTGAAACTTCACTGGAAAATTTACCTCTACCCTTCTTTTAAAAAGGGATATACCATCGCCCCACACATTCTTGCAATTGTGCCCATGGATTTAATACTCTGGGGCTGAAATTGCTGGTTTAGTGTATGTTCAAGAAAAGATTGTGGGGTATACCCATTTAAACTCTGGTGCTTATGGGAAGTCTAGTGGCAATATCCTATTTCCCCCCTGCAACTGCAACTGATATTCATATTGCCTCTGATGCTGGGGAATATATAGGCAGTATCACTAGCAGCCATTGTCCTCCATGAATTGGTCTTTGTAAGAGCCCTTTTAAAACATTGATTCTTAGTGTTAGCATCATAGACAACTTGGAAGTAAATATTTACTTTTCACATAGCATCTGTTCCTGTGTCTCTATATACAGCTTGGATCCGTAGTCCTTTGTCTGGAAGGTACAACTGGCAAGTTTGCAGCTAGCTGGGAGAAGGAAATAGTATCTGCTTTGGAAGAAATTAGATCCCGTGTTTTGTTGGTTCTGGCAGCAGTTGGCAAGTTAGATTTACACCACCAAACACCTTATTAAAGTTAATGAAGACTGTGAGCAATAAGAGTAGATTAATTGGTTTTCATATGAATTTTGTTGTAAACTTTCAGTGTGGCATATTATCCATGCACAGTGTTTATGCACCATTTTTGAGCAATTTCACTGTAATTTCCCCTTAAATGAAATCTGCCGAAGTGGTTAGACTCTGTACAATATGAACTACCCAACAATAGATAGTATGGGTAATGCATAAAAAAACATCCTGTGTATTTTTCTGGTCTAGAGAAAATGAGTCATAGGCATAATTGGTTGAGCAGGTCAGTATCAGCTACTGAACTGAACATTTTAAACGTGGCTTTAGAGTTATTTGCTCAGAGGATATTTTGGTAAATCCTGCTGTTCCTATGAATTAGTTTATTTATTCAGAAGAATTGAGTGTACCATACCCTGCTTTGCATATATTTCATTTAGGAATAGGGCCATTGCTGTTCAATATCCTATTTGATTCCGTTCCACTTTTCACCCAGGAAACCTGCTTAGAAATAAAAATTGCCCCAATATGTGGAGTTGTCTTGGCAGTCCTTTCTGATCTTTGACTGTTGATGTCAAACATTTCCAGGCTCTTATCTCCACTGGCAGGGGGAAGAGGGAGCTGCAGGTGTTATTTGGGGGCCAAGACCCTTGTATGAACAGTTACTGGGCATGAATTGCAGCTCCTAATGTTTCAGTTGTAGGCACTTTTTCATTATTAACCTTTCTGTTTTGCCTGATGGAGAGTTCTGTCTCGAAAGCTTGCGTAACCCTACACAAGACGAAAGATACCTGAATTATTTTTCGTTTATGATACTTTATAGATAATAATTTGCAATGCACGACAGAGGGGGGATGTGCTTTGTCTTCTGAAGCAACTGTGTTGGGCTAAAGACAACGCTGGACCTGAAGTTGAGCAACCCTGAGTACATCCAAATGTGCATACTTTGAGTGGTGAAGCCCCTGTGCGATTTTCTTTCCAGGATCAAGAAGAACAGTTCTGTGTGATTAGGGCAGAAACCAGCTGTGTACTGTGCTAGGACAGGGTGGAGAGCCTTTTTCAGTCCGAAGACTGAATTCCCTTCTGGGGGTCACATGCCAGTGGTGGGTGTGGCCAGAAGCAAAATTGGGTGGAGCAATGGATGTAAATTTTAGCTTTAGTAGCTAAAATTTTAGCTTTAATTTTAGTAGGCTGCTTTCTACATGCATTCACACAACCACTTCTCTGTCTTCCCACCAGTCAAGTGAGAGGCATTATCAGAGTTCACAGGCACATTTTAACCAGGCGAAGCATAGCCAATAGGGGTTTGGTCTAGGGAGTATCCTGAGGGCCTGGCAGAGCCAGAGAGGTTTGGAGGGCCAGATTCTCCTCTCCAGAGCACTTGCAATGTACTGTACTGCATTGTTGTTACTTCACTCTTCTGCCAAAGACCTTGGGATAGCACATGAGAAAAGGCCAGTGTCAAAATATAAGACTATGATATAATATGCAGTTGAAAACGTTGACATTAGGACCCATGGAGGGGGTGGGGGGAAGTCTCGAAATTCAGAGAAATCTCTCTATATGGATATGGATTTGGTTTTGTTATAAATTTATATTTGTAAAATCAAATAAAAATGATAAAAGGCCAGCATCCGATGTTGGCACCATCAGGCAACTGCCAAGGCCCCACGCAGAAACAGAGGAGCCCTTGCAAATCCAGAAGACTCTTGGTCATAATTTCTTCTCCCTGCTCTCTCTGTTCACCTTCCCTTTGGAAGCACTGACAAGAATAAGTAGTAATAGTAAATTATTATTATTATTATTATTATTATTATTATTATTATTATTATTAT